>JAQISU010001240.1:2755000-3302500 GCA_029339505.1 Unio delphinus | reverse complement strand
CTTTTGGATAAATTGCTTTTAGTAAAACAGCTGCCGGACTATTTAAAATATGCTTTCAACGTCTTGAAAATTAGTTTTTGGGGAAGCGCTAAACCTTGATTTCCTGCGAATAGTTCGACGGTTTAGTCATACATAATATTGTATATATTTGTACTTTTATCCCTTCTTATTAATTATGTGTATTATACTATACTAATTTATGAACGATTGGTAATGCTCTAGATTAGATAACCATTTACGTTGCTCATATGGCGTTATTTACAGATATTCAGTCAATGTTTCCATGCCACACACAAAAAGACTACCGTATTGAAAATCTAATGCCTTGAATTGTTTTACAACTTTTAATATTCAATAACAGTTCGCACAGAAACATCAAATGGATATAGTTTTTTTATGTTTTCAAAAGGGCAATGTCTTTATAAATTGTTGAAGGGTGAAATATTGTTATGTTGAATAATGCAAACGACTATTTTCAGCAAACTGACTAGAACATAACCCTAAACGAAAATACTAGTTACCTTCACAACCACTCTTGAATATATATATATATATATATATATATATATATATATATATATATATATATATATATATATATATATATATATATATTTATATATATATTTATATATATACATAAAATTTCCATGGCATTGGTAGGTAATTCCTGCGTTGGTGGAATATATTAATTTTGCTAAAGAACATGCCGTTATGAAGTTATGAATATTCGAAATCGCATTGATCGCGTATTTTGTTGGTACATTTTCTGATCCCTGTTTTCAATCGGATTCAAAATCACATTTTCACGTTTTCCGGCCATGATAATCTGTTCGCAAGTATTAGCGAATTGTTTACTCTACCTGCGATTGCACAAACACACGAAGGTATTGATGAAACATCTAAAGTGGTTGAAAGAGACACAAAAAAAATGAAATTATAGCCAGATTTGAAACGAATGGAGTTTTATTGACTTGTCAGGAGAGAACGATTTCCTTTAAATTTGCATGCACACGCATATCACTTTTTAAAAAAACATTCACATCGTAGAGTTGGAATTGTAAATTCGTATACAGAAAGCCGGCATACTTAGTGCGACCCATAGGTGCAATGGATCAAATGTTGTCCAGTATAATCCACAACTAGTTGATATTGTACAGCAAGAGTTCCAATTTACCTGTGAGTTGTGTAATATAATAATACCAAAACGTTCAGAAGATGATAACATACTAGGTGGTTATGTGATGAACGAAGATGTCATCTTCGTATTGAATGTGATATGTTTACAATGAATAAAGACTTTCAACGGTTTGTACTATCCCCACATAAATAACATGAAATAACGAAAAATGATATGTTGCTACTGACTGGTTTAGAGTCATTAGTTCATTAAGGATTCAAAAAACACCCTTTCCCAGTTGCTTAACCGATATCAGTTGGATCCATGACCATTACAAATGCAATAGGTGTTCCACCGCCTATTCTATAAAAAGATTTAAGACATGGTGCGAAATGAACGAATTCACACATAATGCAAATATGATTCTGTGAAAGAAACTTTGCATGAGTGTTTACCGATGCGCCAAGATGAGTTTATCACCGCTTGATTCAAAGTGATAGGTATTTCAGAAAGAATAATAACTTAGCCGTTTGTTCATTACATGATTGTGAATCACTTTATGATTTTTACAGTTTGGCGTATTACAGTTTACAACTTGCTTGAGTGAATGCATAAGAAACGTAAACATGTGTGCCCCATATCGAAGATTAGTTCAGTAATTGCTGCTCTACCATTGTGTGTCGGAACTCTAGTATATTTTTGAGTTCGAGTTTGGATTCTGCATAGCACACGTTATCCAGACGTTGTATTATATAAATATACATATATATATATATATACATATATATATATATATATATATATATATATATATATATATATATATATATATATATATATATATATATATATATATGTAACACATTGCATGTATATCGTGTGCTATACAACAACAACTGCATTAGGCAATGGCATCATGGAAAAAGAAATTCAATGTGGCCCATTTCTGTTACAGATTAGCGATTTTAAGATATGATACAACCTGATTTAGATGTTTTATGAAATTAATAATCTGTGGCATTAAATCATTTTTAGGAAATTCTATAATATATTTTTGAACGATTGTTTGTATTTATCATACATGTATATATATATATATATATATATATATATATACTCTGGTTTGATTTGATCAGAAAATTGTTAACCATTTTATTTTCATAAACGAAATAAGTAGATGATTGATAATTGTGTTAATCCAAAGGTATATATTAATTCGATACAATGGAGTTACCATGAAAATTGTTTCGTCTGTGAGAAATCAATCTATCTTTGTTTCAGCTGGTGCCACCGGGGAACTTTCAGGCCATCCTAAACCGTTCTAATTGATGAGTGATAAATATCCACGCAATAAACAGGAGAATTTATCTATATTGCTGCTGTCAAAGTTAGTTCGTGAACCGTTATCTTTGATTCTTTTCCTGTTATGGATTTAATCCTGCGCTGGAATTCATCAGTGATATCATCGAAATCACAAGCTCCTTTTAATCTTTCAATAATATTCTAACAGGTGATTCTTTTTTGCAAACACAAGTGAATTTTTTGAATGTTGACCACCGAATGATTTTGATCGGATAGTTAGCCAACTGTAGTATACTAGTAATTGAGCAAGTACAATTTCTTTTACGGGAAATGTCATTGGGAAGTTTACGCTAAAGTCAGGGATGGATGATTTTATTGGGATCATTGCCTTTGGTGGGGTTGTATAGCAACGATATGTTGCAGCAGTTTCTGCGTTGACGACATTATTATTATTATCATTATTATTATTATCATTATTATTATTATTATTATTAGTATTGTTTTCAAAACAAGGCATCATCGGTTAATAATAATAATAATAATAATAATAATAATAATAATAATAATAATAATAATAGCAATAATAATAACAATAATAATATTATTATTAATATTATTAATAATAATAATTATGAGGACTTTGTATAGCGCCTAATCTTTAGAAGCTCTAAGCGCTTTACCTTCTATAATGATAGGACTATACTCCAGAAAAACAAATGACAGAAACAATGAAATTGGAAAACATAACAAAAATGCTGAAAACATATAAGATACAAAACATTCTTAGGTCTCTAAGTTTGTCGCTGCAGTCGAAAAGGTGAGTTTTAAGAGCACTCTTGAAAGGGACCACTATGTCTGTGTGTCTAATTTCAATGAACAATTTGTTCCTTATAGCCGGGCCCTGGTATACGCCGCTATACCATGGACAACACCTTTTTTATGGATGCTCTGAATTAGGTGGTTGGGCATATTTTTCAAGCAATGAACGCAGGCAGTTATCAAGTTGTTCTGCTGTTGGATGTAAGAACGTTGTTAGATTTTCGTGGATGTCGTGCATGAATTTGGTTCTATTTATCATACGGAGGTTTCTCTTAGTAGCAAACAGAGGTAAACAACGTTAAAATATTTTATTTATGTGGCCAATTCTTTTCCGTTTCAAACTATGTAAAAGAACTGTTAACTTTCAGCATTCAGTTGAATTTATAAATGCTTACCGTGGGCGGCTATGTAAGCGCGGACGGTCTTTGAAACCTTCAAAGGGATTTTTATACACCAATCAAGTAAGAAGAATATATGAAGCAAATATAGCAATATATTGAATATGCATCAATTTTTAGCTGGGTCGTACCAAACCCTGAATTTAGTTTCAAAGCTCTTCAAACAATGGAGAATGTAATAATACATTGCCATAACTTGATTATTATTAATCGGTCGAACATGACTTAGCTAGATTTTCCAGAGGAGGAGCAAGATAATTAGATAGGCAATGTTATAGTAATTTATATGGTTTTCTTTAAATAATCAGGGACGATGCAACTATTGCCCTTATCAAATGCATTTGCAATACATTTGACATCCCGCACCCCCAACCCCAACCCCGCAAATACCAGAGCTATACTGTACGATTCGAACCAAGCATGGACATCTTGTATTTCTAACGCTGGCAAATGTGCATGCAAGATAACATGGAGAAAAAACAGAAAATATTATACATACATATATATATATATATATATATATATATATATATATATATATATATATATATATATATATATGTATATATATATATATATATATATATATATATATATATAGTTAGATAGATAGATAGATAGATAGATAGATAGATAGATAGATAGATAGATAGATAGATAGATTGATAGACAAACAGACAGACAGACATACAGACAGATAGATAGATAGATACATAGATAGATAGATAGACAGATAGATAGATAGATAGATAGATAGATAGATAGATAGATAGATAGATAGATAGATAGATAGATAGATTCGCATGTTTATCATAATTTCCATCTTGAAATATATCAATGAAATAATGATTCAACATGCTTGTAAAATGTATTAGGTACGTTAGCTACAGGTACAAGATATATATCTTCCACCGCTATGTTGACACAAAAGTACGCCACTCTAAAATATTAGCTTACGATTAAAAGAAGTAATTCATTATTGTCGATAATTAATATAACGTACCACTAAATAAATAGAATTTGTGTATATGCTTATATACACACACACACAGACACACACACACATATATATATATATATATATATATATATATATATATATATATATATATATATATATATATATATATATATCCTTTTGTCGAAATTTCAACGGCGAATTTTTGATTGGACCATCTTTTGTCCGCTACGGCGCCTCATATTTTTACTCATCGTCCAAGGAGACTGGAACGCCAAAGTTGCCAAAGTTGCCAAAGATGCGATGTAGCAGCACAAAGTGTGGACAGACCGAAACTATTTCAGACAAAATCAGAAATAAGCCGAAAGTATTTCAAACTAACCGAAACTAATCCAGACAAAAATAAAAGAAGTGTGGACAAACCGATACTATTTTGCCGTTGAAAGTTTGATGTCGTATGTCGAGAAATCGATTTTCACGTGTTCAATCAAAAATCGTTGTCCTTAAAGTTTCATTTTGTAAGTCGAGATTGTACCTTAGTCATTAAAGTTCCATTTCATAGTTCGAGATTTTAGATTGTAACTGTTGAATCAAACATTAGTGATTGAAATTATATTTTCTATATTGAGATCTCAAATTGTATTGTTTGAAATACACGGAAGTAGTTGAAAGTTCCATTTGAAATATTGAGTTTTCAGATTGTACCTGTTGAATTACATAGCTGTGATTGTACCTTTCTTTTTACTAGTCAGAACTTCTATTTTTATATAGTGAAATGTTATCGAGTATTAAGATGTATAATTCGAGTATTCAACTGTGAGGCGCCATTAACTTTTATCATTTACAGTTTTAAAGTTACCACTCACAGGTCGAGAATTACTATGAATTTCCTTGCTAGAGGTCACTCTTGTAAAACGGCGCGTATTATTTTTTGACCAAGGACGCTGTTGGTCGTTGTATTTTTTTTATGATACGCGTAAATATTATTAATTCAATGCACCTGTAGTTAGAAGTACATTCATGAATGGCACCTCGATATTTTTTTCAATTTCAATTTCTCCAATCGGTCCATTATGATCTACACCAAATGTTTCTATGTTAATAGCATCATGACCTATATTGTCCAAGTGCAGGAGAATACGTTGCATCCAAAGGGTAAGGGGAGATTGATGGCCCATAAAACGTAGTCCATGATTGTTCCATTGATAATAAAACTCATCTAAAGAGCGTTGATTTCGGGGAAGGAAAACAAAATGGAGGGCAAAAGATTTAATTCATCCAAGCTTGAAAGAAGTCCCAAATCTTCCATAAACATGATGAGTCTTCTGTATTATCTAGACAATACTCTATTTGTGTATGCCCAAAGTCGCTCAATGCGCTGATTGTGAACACTAAGTCCTGTTATAAAACTTCTTCTGCCAACACCTTTCTTGTTAATGACAAAATGAGCTACATCTATATTTTCTACTCCCTTGTCTGCTCGAACCCGTGATGGCATGCCAAATGCCCTTACACCCTCTTAAAAATAGCTAAGTACAGTTTGAGCCAAATTATTTGCTGAACACTTTAGGTAAATAATGCATCTGCTTTGCTCCATTAATGCAGCCGTGAATTACAAATCGCAAAGAAATAAGCTTGTGGCTGGAATCAATGTGCCTGAAGTAAAAAGACGAAACTTAAATGTCACATCATAAATTGGACAGGTTTACAGGCTAGTATCGGTAACAAACAGTGAAAGAAATTAGGCAAGTATTGCAGATATTTTCCACATGAATAAAGGAAGTAGCCAAATTAGATTCACTTGCATGCTGAAGGGTCATGCAAGAGTATGTTAAAGTTTAACATTAACTATAATTTGACTGCAACTTTAATATTAAAATTCATGGTAATAGTCTGACAATAAAGAAATTAAGGACTGGTTAAAATATTTGAAGCCTGAAATATTTAACTGATTTTCTGAAATAGAATATAAGTGATTATAGTTTTTATTCTTTTCTCTTTAATTGTGCAACTTATTGGAACAAATTTCACATACAAGTAAGATATGCGATCAACTTTCATTAATATAGCCATACGTTGTTTAGTACAGCCCATGCGCCGACACCATGTTAGATGACAATTTTTGATTTCATGGGATATAAGTTAGATAGCCATTATAACAAAATATGAAAATGACACTGAATAAAAACAGATCGAAGATATCTGCAACTGATTGACATAAGTCCTCTTGCTTAATCCAAGTCATAACAAATGTAATATTTTCAGCTGAGCCAGTATGTGTTTGCCACTTTGTAATAACTTATTGTACACCCAGAATAAGAACGTTTTTATTACTCCTTGAAAATAATATGTAATTCAAGGTGTTATAGATTGAACACATAATCTATGCATATATTGTCATGAAAGATCATTCTTAATACAATTATTTAACCTTTTTTATTGGTTCCACGTGAACATTTAAAATGTAAGAGACGTTAAATTGGACCGATGCAAGTCTGAATTGCACTTTCATCTATCAAAATTGTAGAATCATCAGCTTTCCTCTGTCTCACTGCTCATTCAACAGGGTCAATAATTTGTAATCTCTCTCTAACACGCCATCTCTGAACACGAATACCATGTCCTATATGTAAAATATTAAAAACGAGATATATCTTACTATTTCATTATTTGTGTGCTTTGTTGAATAAAATGAAAATATATTGTTATATTGCCAGTATGGTCAGGTTTGTATGCACGTTTGCGTTATTAACTTATGTCACATGTCCTTTTAGCTGCCTCCCCCCCCCAAGTGTGCTTCCGGTTGGCTAAACATAATGTTGCTGA
This sequence comes from Unio delphinus, assembly GCA_029339505.1. NCBI lineage: Eukaryota > Metazoa > Mollusca > Bivalvia > Unionida > Unionidae > Unio > Unio delphinus. Next base: position 3,295,077 of record JAQISU010001240.1, on the reverse strand, counting down.
CCATAGCAATTTTTCAGTTTTAATTTTTTAAAATTAAAAATCCATAAATTGAGCCAGTTTTGCCCAGGATTTTAAGTGATTAATACATTATAAATTCTAATCATTATAATATATATTGTTAAGAAAAATACCTATCACAATTTTATAACTGGTACAATAGGAAACACTAATTTCATTTTGCCTTGCACTGAAACAGACTTGAAATTGCAGGATATAATTAGTGTTGTCTAACTTTATTAAAAGTGGTGTGAGAGTTTTCATGCAATGTTGTGGGGATATACTTATGCAGTGGGTGCGTTTTAACATAAAACTTAAGGAATTTCCCTTAATTGGATAATACATATCTGATAATTGGACCATGTTAACTGACTTACAGGCGAACATATTTCAGATGGATTTTAAAATGACAACCTTATGTCATCCATGGGAGGAAATTATAGTGACATGATAGTAAAAAAAAATAGAATGCATGCGTTTGAGCTGTATGAATATAATATAGCCCAAACACTTACCTCCTAGCAGGAATTGTTTTTAAACATGCAATCAAAATTTATTTAATACACTGCACTCAACAAAACTGTTGATATATTGAATCATGGGTTCCGAACAGTTGTCAGTCAGTCACACTTTTTTCTGACTTAAAAACAAGTAGAGATTCTTCTCAGTAAATTAGTAAACTTATTTATTGCAGATGTGCCTGTTGCTATCCACATTTTTTTCCGACAAAATTGATTGAAGCCTCAAAACGGATAATAGAGCTTTCCTGCGAATCTCATATTTTAACCACAAAAAAAAAATAAGTCTCCATTTAGCAAACGGAGACTTTAAGATTTTTCAATCATCTGAGTCGCAACGATGTTGTCATAGCCACCCCTGCTGCTACAGGTTAACAAAGATCATAAATGATTTTTCACGAGGGTTTTTACGATTTCAACCAAATATTTGATCAAGTCCGATACGATATCGTGTCCGAGGATCATGTAAATGTATTGTTATAAATCCGTGTGGGGTCGACTGAACATGACTAAAGAAATTTTTAAATTGATTGAAGTCCATATCAGAGCACCATGTCTGCCAAATATTTCGTAGCGTATGTGTATCAATGCCGTTGAATACAGCAAGAATATTACAGTTGTCTCTGATCACTTTTGGAATCTGAGTGTAGCGTTGAGTGACATATATCACGTCGTTCTTTTTATGCCTGCCTCGGGAGAATATTCTTGCTGGGTTTTTTTTGATTTTCTAACATCACATCATCGTATACGACTAAATTGTTAATGCTCCCATCAAGGTCATCAACGGATGGTGCCTCGTCAATATCAGTTATAAAACCAATGACGTTCTCGCCTTTAATTTCTGATGCATTCTCATTAAAATCCTTTAACACTTCATAGCATCGTTGATCATCTACGCTAGGGGCAATTCAATACAACTTATCCCACTCCATCCATCTCATTATTAAATTGAGCAACAATTGCGTCTTACCGGATCCAGATGGCCCGATTATAATTGCGCGGATAGAGTTTGGTAGCGCTGCATGATGCTTAACTGGTTTTCTTGTTTCAGTCGCTGAAAATCAATTATATTCATATCTCTATACATAATTATGGATCTATATTGTGTGAAGTGTAGAACGCGTACAGGCACAAATGATGTGACGACGATTACAACTAGCAATAACAGATCTGCACTTACTGGTAGATGTGTAACATGTGGTATAAAAAAGTTTAGATTTGTTTCTATGAAATCCGGAGATGTTTTAAAAAAAAAAAGAGGAGGTGATATCGCAGCCAAGTTAGTAAAACTCCATGGAACGCCGTGGGCAAAGTATCCAGGAGAAAAGCATCTTCCAGAATATAGCTACTGTGGCCCAGAAACACGATTAGATATCAGACTTGATGATCAAAATTAGCCCCGATCCGGCGAGTATTTGATAAACGCCATTGATAAGGCGTGTCATGCTCATGATGTTGCATATAAAAGCAGCAATTTGCAGCATAGGCATCTCGCGGATGTGAAATTAATGCATGCGTTAAATGCTATTCCTGATAAATCTTTCAAAGAAAAATTGGCTTCGTGGTTAGTAAAATCAGCTATGAAAGGCAAATTGATGATGGGCGCTGGTAATTAATAATATGGAATCTATTTATTATTCTCCGAGGGGATACTGGAGGGGTAACGCTGCAATCAATAAACTCGCCAACGCCGCAAAAGTGAAAAAGGCTACTGCGGCTAATTGGTTATCCAAACAGGCTATATGGCAAATGTATCTACTGCGTCCTAAACAAATCGATTTCTCACATTTTGATGTTACCGGACCCAATGAAGTTCATCAAGCTGATTTATTGTTTTTACCACACGACAACGGTTACAAATACGCGCTAACCGTAGTTGATGTTGCGAGTCGATACAAACAAGCAGAACCACTAAAAACAAAATCATCACCTGAAGTTCCTTCTGCATTTGAAAGGATTTATCGACGAGGCCCTCTACGCTGGCCAAATCTGTTACAAGTTGATCCTGGCAAGGAATTTCAGGGTGTGGTTACATCTACAATGAAACATCACAATGTCACAATCAGACGGGGGCATACTGCACTACATCGCGATCAGGCAATTGTAGAACGATTTAATCGGACTCTTGTTGAGCGGTTATTTGGATATCAATACGCAAAAGAATTCATCCAAGAAAAGCGATCCCGTGAATGGGTCAAAAGGTTACCAGGGGTAGTTTCAGCGCTAAATAACGAGATTACCAGAGCAATCAATATGAAACCTAACAACGCAATAAAAAAAGTATATACCACAACCACTGCGGGATAGCGTTTCTCAGCCAATTCTCAGCAATGTTACCGTGAGATATTTATATGAACCAGGAGAACTCGAAGGTGGTAAGAAAAGGGCTACTGATTCTATTTGGAGTGTCACTACGCATAAAATATCTACTATAACACGATCAACTGGTAGACCTCCAATCTATAAATTGGATTCAACTGCCCCTCAGCAGGGTTTTACACGCGAACAACTACAAGTGATTCCTGACGATACTCAATTGCCACCGCATGGTCTTAACTAGCGCCGTTGCGTCTATTACACTCAAGACAAGTCAACATCACATTGTTTCTGACATGACCGAGATTGTTATTTTTTCTGTCTACGGTGAATTGGCGAGGATCCTTATCCGAATACTGCCAACGCATTATACAATTGCAACTCGCGCAGTGATTATTCTGTTGTTTCTTCAGCGTAATTATTAATTCAGCATCAATATCAAATTCTCGTTGTTTTTTTTGTCCTGTTGTTTGTAACCGGAGAGTTTTTTATTAATGATGCTAACATCAATATCACTTATTGTTGTGTCATTATCATCGAAAACAACTCTTCGAAGTTGGTTTATTTTTCGTACTCTGGATACTGCGAAATAGACTAAATTCGACCATTCGATGTGATTATCCACCATCCAAACAATTGTATCCGATATAGTCAATCCCTGTGAAGAGTGTATTGTTGCTGCGTATCCTAGCGTCCACGGGGATTTATTAGCACGCAATGCATTTTCGACGACGCTGATATCAACCAGCACAATATCATTTAATACGAGAATTTGTTTTTCACTCTGTCCTGGAATATCAACTTCAATGTTCTGCTTTCGTGTATCCGATGGCCTATAACAAAGGGGTACTGGAAGCGTTGCAAATTTTTCTTTATGCAATTCAAATAGCTTCATCTGAAGTGTGTCCCTGACTATTTTTCTACTTGCAATTATCAAATCATTTGGTCTCCATGTTTCCCAGAAATCATTCATTGGAGTTTCTGAAATCACTTCACGCGCTATTTCGCATTGGATTCTATCCGGTTGTAATCTAATTAGCGCTTTGAATTCTCGTAATCGTTCATCAATTGATCTATAATCAGTGGTAATTTCTTCATAATAGTCTACAAAACCCCTTAGCCATTCATGTGGAGATGCACCGACAAATGGTGGTGGTTGGCCGTGATCACCGCACATGACGACTTTTGTGTTTTTGTTTAACAACCACTCAAGAAATGTTTGTAATACATCTAATGACACTGTGCATATTTCATCCCAAATTATGATTTCAGGAATGAATTTATCACCCATACGCTCAGGAGTCCATTTGTCACCCTTCCATCGAAAGAAACTGTGGTAAGTGCAAGCATTTACCCCTCGCTGTATCATCTCTCTGGCGAGTCTGTGAGTCGGTGTTAGCACAATCATGGTTGACCGACGAAATAATTCAATTGCACGAGTTGTCTTTCCTGACCCACCACAACCGTTTAAATAAATTGTCTTGTATCTACATACTGGATCAGATACCGGTGGTGCATTAGAAAATTCTGATTGAATTTCAATACGGTTACAACAAAGATATTTATCATCCATGGCAACGTCTGCGGATTCACAATACTCATGTAGCATCTCCTTTTTAAATCGCCAACGCCCCCAATTTTCTTCGGGATCTGTGAATTTAGCTACAGCTGATTTGTATTTATTATGTATATACATCGAATCAGTGGCCACTCTAACCGCGGTATTAGGAAATCTATTTATCATCGAAAATAAATTGATAGAAGCATAGGCTAGCATTGAACTTCTCAAATGTGTGTACTGGGAATTATATCCATCACAGTAGGTAACAACCGTACCTAATTTCTCACCATTGGATAGAAAAGCATCCCTACGGGATACAAGTTTTCCCTGTTTCATTAAATCCGCTACAATAAAATCGTATTCAGCGACGTCTATGATCAACCGCGAAGAATATTTTGCATTGTCGTATCGTCCACCCTGGGTCAATTTACCGATTATTCTTCGTCCGAGATCCTTTGCTTGTTCTTTTTTACTTTCAAATAACTTCTTAGACCAATTTATGATTTCTTCTTCACTGAAATCTGGACACTGTTTTCGTAGTTCGCTGATTATTCTATCTAGATCGGGTTGTGGTAGCCAAACTTCTTTCTGAGCTCGATAGCATATAATAGCCTCGGAAACAATCAACGATATTAGCATACCACAATCAATCATATATCTCAATAACACTATTGGCATCCAGGCCTTTTCAGATAGGTGTCTACCGAGCCAAACATAACTACACGGATGTAACCCTGTAGCGAGTTCAAATGATATCACACGAGCGAATCCGGTTAAAACAAAATCAGGCAATGGTCCATTAATCGCAACACGAGTCATTTCATGTGTGGGGTGTCCAAATCGTTTGAAGTACTCAGCACATTCCCCATATCCGAGAAAACTTCCGGGATAACACGCGGATATATCAATTGAAATCATACCATCACGTGAGTATTTCGTATTCCACAGTCCTCCATGACCAAATTCGACGCAGCTCGATTTAACGTCCTCGATAAAATCACTTCGTGTTGGACGCCATGAGTTTTTTTCTCTTGCGAGGTGAGCTACCACTGACGGAATAGTAAAACTATCCGTGAGTAGTTTTTCATGGGAATTCTCCGGTGAAAAATCACTAGCGATTTTTCTCATTCTATTATCTAATTCTTCAATGCGATATAATTCACCATTTGGTTTTACAAATTGATCGAATCCTATTTCGGGATCTTCATCACTTCTAAGTAACCACACTGACACAGGATCATCTTTACACAACGCATGAATAGCATCGAATAATCTCTCTTCATAGAAAACATCCCCGACGAACTCCTTAGGGATATATTTCACGGTTCGTTCTCGTGGAAATATTGTTACCGCAGGTGTCCACGCGTGTTTGTTATGATCAATAATCTGTATTGGCGCTCCATTTTTGTTATATTTCGGTTCGTATAATACTTCTCCGGTTATCGTCATAACGGTTATTGGAAATCTTAATGATGTTTCTAATTTAGCTATATCAGAAATCTTTGCACCGTTCTGTTTCACTGTCAGTTCCCACTCGGTTATTTTTTTTCGTCTTAGATCAGTTAGTTTATTCCCCCGGGACGCATTTGTGAAGTGTTCTAGTACCCGTGTTGCTACACAATTAAGCCCTGACGAATATTTCATAGGAGCTAGTTTTGCGATATCGGGTTTATCATTTAACGGATATATCCCATAAACCATTGCTGTTACGGGATAAGATCTTTCGTAGTATGGCTTATCGATTCCGGTTAGAATTCCTGGTTTGGAATCTCTACTCACAATGACAGCTTTTTTATTCTTGAGGATTGGTTCAAATTTATCCCTAATAATCCATTTGCCATCGACTTCGATAATGAATTTGATTCGGAAAAAATGCCGTTTTTCCCCAACACGTGAAATTATCACTGCTGCTTTTTCATCATTCATTGTAGCATCAACAACACCATCAATTCGAAATGTTGACCAACAATAAGATGCTCCATCAAACTTAAATTCATTAAAACAGTCTCTGATTTAACTAATCATGGCTTTATCAAGAATTGTATTCTTTGGTGTATTAGAAACTATATCGAGATTGAATTGAGCATCCTTCCCGGGGAATCTCTTGGACGTTTTTTTTGGTCTATCGAGATTAAATTTAGGACTAATTTTTAATAATCTCTTAAACTCTTTCATGTTTCCGTCTCTTGGACGTTTGAGATTAAATTTAGGATTAATTTTGTTACGTTTTTTTGGTTTATCGAGATTAAATTTAGGACTAATTTTTAATAATCTCTTAAACTCTTTCATGTTTCCGTCTCTTGGACGTTTGTTACGTTTTTTGGGTTTATCGAGATTAAATTTAGGACTAATTTTCAATAATCTCTTAAACTCTTTCATATTTCCGTCTCTTGGACGTTTGTTACGTTTTTTTGGTTTATCGAGATTAAATTTAGGATTAATTTTCAATAATCTCTTAAACTCTTTCATATTTCCGTCTCTTGGACGTTTGTTACGTTTTTTGGGTCTATCGATATTAAATTTAGGATTAATTTTCAATAATCTCTTAAACTCTTTCATATTTCCGTCTCTTGGACGTTTGTTACGTTTTTTGGGTCTATCGATATTAAATTTAGGATTAATTTTCAATAATCTCTTAAACTCCTTATCAGCATTGGATTCAGCATTTTTCGAAGGCGTTCTCCTTAATTCCCTCATGCTATAAATAAAACAAGCATTTAAATGAAAGATTTATATATAATGAATCACTGCAAGTGGCTTATGATTGGATCAGTAACCCCGTGTAACAAATCATGCAGAAATGAGTTTTGTGGGTATCATATGCAAAGCTTTCGACGTGGAAGCCTTGGCCCGTTACCCTGCATACGATGTGGGGTTGGGGTCAGGGGAAAATCTCAGTTGTGTTTGAATTGCGGTGGTAAGCGATACAGGTAGTTGAAGCGTTATTATGATAAAAGAATAAAAAATGGACAATCAATCAGAAATTATGACCCTGAAAAAGTCCCTGACACTGACAACGTCCCTGACAAAATCATAAGAACTCCTCAAGACTACATCGAAAGATTCATCATTAAACCAAACAATGAATTAGACAAACAATAGTATTATGTATACGAATGAACCAAGAATTCAGACACCATCCCTTGATTACAAATTATGAAGCATCCAGTGATGGTGTTGTAAGGCACTGTAGACTGAAGAAACCAGTTGGTGCTGACAATGGTATGGGGTATTTGGTGTTCACTGTTAAGGGAAAGAAAACTTATCGCAATCATCGTTTCGTGTATGAATGCTTTTATGGATTGATCGAGCATGATTTTGTTATTGATCATATCGATTCTAATCCAAAGAACAATTCTTTATCAAATCTGCAGGCTATCACACAAAGTGAGAATACCAAACGAGGAGAGACTGGAAAATGCTCAAAAAAAGCGAGACCAGTAAAATCTTTGAATACAATAACTAACGAAGAAAAAATATTTCAATCAATATATGAAGCCGGCAAGTATTTCGATATTTGTAGAGCCTCAGTACGATTCGTTGCAGAGGGGATTTATCGATCGGCTATTTCAAAAAGGACGGGACAAAAGTTCAATTTAGTTATGTCTAATGCGTCATATTTTTCATTTAGAAATATATCATTATTATAGAATAATGAATTCTGAAAACATGAATAGCATTTTATCCGAGATTTCAAAATTGAAAAGTTGGGATATTGAACTATCAGATGGGTTAAATCCTGATCAAATCATGTCTGATTTTCAGGATATTGAATACGGAGTTAACAACAATAAATATATGCTACCAAAGAAGTATGCGCTCATCAAGAGAATTCAGAATTCTATTCGGGACTCTCTCGCATTTTCCAGTGACGTAAGTGTGTTCGCTCCGTTGTATACCATCGTAGAACGAATACTAAAGGAATTGGGGTACGAATACGAATTGAAAAAGGAGGTTAATTCTAAAGTTAGAAACCTACGGGCGTTAATTCAAGAAAATGAACAATTTTGATTGACCATTTATCATTATTTGATTGTGACCGTCCCTCATAGAGATTTTAATTTTTTTTAGCATTTTTTGATTGATAATGTCAAAAACAGTGAAAATATTTCACACTGAATAAAAATTGATGGACGGTTCAGATTGATCAATAAAAACAACAATGTGGAAAGTGTGGTATTAATTATTTTTATAAGGATTTCCACACTTTCCACATACCTGATAGAAGGTGTCTTACGATGACATAACACTTCCACGGTGGTATTAAAACTCATCCGACATGTCATAAAATGTTGAAAGTGTGATATTAATTATTTTTATAGCAATTATGACACTTTCAACATCAATGATAACGCCCTTAACACTTCCACGATGGTGTTAGGTCGGGTTCGGGAAAATTGTTTCACAATTGAAAAAGTGTTTTGCAATTGAAAAATTGTTTCTGATTTCAAATAATGGTCAATGAAGCATTAACAACCCGATTGACTCGTGAACGACTGGATGCAATCAGGAGATTTGTACCAATTCGTGACTCTGTACGGAATAAACTACAACAACGACAGAGTCTTCAGACTGATTTTGCTGCGGGATCTGAAGAATTGTTTAAACCAGTAACCACAGCAACGAAGGAGATAGAGCGTGCTATACTGGGAGATGATCCTGACGGTAAAAGAAAGGAAGAGGGTCTTATTCCTGTGTTAGAAAAAATAGCAAAAAGAACTAAACAAACAAAAAAATCCTTGCAATCACTTCCTCAGGACATATCAACCGCTTCGAAACGAAAATTTAAAGGATTTCAGGAAGAACTAGTTAGTGGACTACCTAAATCAATTATATTTACCGAGAGAGCTAAACAACAAATTCTCAACGAGGATATAGACAATTTAGGTGAATTCGCTGCTAACAGCTATGATTCACAAGAGAAGTTTTTCACGGACAATTATTCGGATTATAGAATGTCACATAATGAATGGGCTGATATAGTGTATGAAATAAATACTGGGAGTTTAGATAGAAAGATGAAGGAATACAGAGACTTCAAGAGAAAATTTCAACTCCAAATAAGACAGCCATACGATGAGAAGAAATTTCTGGGGAGTGGTCTAGTTGGAAACGCTAGCGTTTCATGTCCTGGTAGTGTTCTCAGTTATATATCACGGTTAGAGGTTCTCATCGGAGGGAAACGAGCTGGAAATAACTCACCGGAAATAATTAATGAAGCAGCTGATATCTGTAGACGATTATTTCAGGGTGGTATCATGGATATCAGCACATATCGAGATTTCATTGGCGAGTTAGTGGAAAGTGGGTATCATAGTGACTGAATTGAAAAGTCAATTGATTAGATAAATAACAATTGAAAAATTGTTTCTGATTTCAAATAATGATCATACACTACAATCATGATAAACCAACCCCCGTCTACGTAGTTAATTCACGGTTTCCGGTTTATAGAGCATACTACGGAGATGGTTTAGGTAATACCATTTTAGGGTTATTTGCGAGAATGGCTCCAAAAGTGATGCCGTTGGCTAAACAATTAGGAATGAAAGCAATTGATGTTATTCGTGATAAGGGTATTGGTGCTGTTGGAGATCTTGCTGGAAAAGCGTTTTCAACTGCGAAGAATAAATTAACATCATTAGTGAAATCACGAATGAAATCCAAAGGATTTTCAAAACCGTTACCGTCTACAGCGGAAATGCCTGCAAGTGTTAGTAGAATTATAAATAACGCAGTAGATGAAAAATTAGCGTCGATGGTTTTAACCCCCGACCAAAGCAATATTGCAAATATGATAGCAGGAAGTGGCTTTAAAAAACTACGACGATGAAAATGGAAAATCGCGATTTAGACTCTGATAAATAGAATAAAATGTTCAAACAGTCACGTGATCCAGCATTTGATATAGACGCCCCAGTTGGCAAGGATGATTCTGTTCGCGATTATCAATATTACGCCTATCATGCCATAGACTCAAATAGTCGAGCAAGAATTGATCTTCAAGTCCATGATACCAGTAAATACTTTTTACCCTGTGAAGCGTTTATCGAAATCGAAGGAGAACTTGTAACAGCTGATGATACTCCTGCTGTACCAGCACCGTATCCAGCTGGTACTCAAGTCGGGTTTGTCAATAATGGTATCATGGCGCTATTTGAGAGTGCTAGATATCTCATTGATGGAAAAGAAATCGAGTCGATAGATCGCGATGTTGATGTGGCTACAACAATAATAGGGTTAGCGAGATATTCCGATGATTATACAAGATCAGCAGGACCCTCTATGATGTTTGCAAAAGATGTTACAAATACCGCTGGTGGAAATCAATTTGTTGTAAGACGACCAAAAAAACGTGATAATAGTGATGCTGATGTCGAGAACATGATTATAAACAATGATGTTAATTTCAATCTAGGAGCTGCAACACGTATTTCAATGTTGCAAGGAGCGCGTAAATCATTTTCATGCGCGATTCCACTGCATCATATATTTGGATTCTGTAGAAACGTCCGAAAAGTTATTTATGGAGCGAAGCATACAGTATCGCTTGTACGAAAGAGTGATGATAACGACGCAATTTGGAGGATTCCAGCAGACAATGCAAATCCAAATGCTGATGCCGGTAAAGTCAATTTAACAAAAATATCATTGTGGATGCCAGTGTTGACTCCAGCAATCACCGCAGAAGAACGATTACTATCATTTATGGACCAAGGAGGAATGTCGTTGTTGAGTTGGCTAACCGTGAGTACAGATGTGAAGCAATCAAATATCAACGGGTTATTCACTTGGAACCTAGCATCAAAACAAGGCGTTTCTGCGCCACGTCATATATTTGAAGCGCTACAGGATAACACACGAGTTAGCGATCAACGTTTCAGTCATATGATATTTGATCAATTAGGTGTGAAAGACGTCTCACTGAGAATAAACGGCCAACAGGAACCATCCGAGGATATACAACTTAATTACACAGAAAATCATATTGCACGAGTTTATCATCGTATGTTGTCATTTATGGCACGTGATCAAAATGTGGATACTGGTTTGCAAATATCACAATTGGATTTTAAAAATCTGTATCCGATCTATTACTTCTCACTGGAACATCTCGATTTGATGAGACAATCTGTTGTTGATATACATTTTAGAGCTAATGTGACTCGTGGTGCTATTGCTGATTATAGAGCGGTTGCTGTCATTCTCAGTGATAAATCAATGCTACTTGAAGGTGTAGGTGGAAGAATGAGAGTGGTAGATGCACCAGTGGAAAACATGTAATTGAAATTGTAAACGATTTAGAATCAATCAATTATGTATAACATGTCATATAGTGCTATTAGTGTTGCGTTAACTCCCGGTCAATTAAAAAAATTGCAATCGGAATCAGCTAAAAAATGTGGAACCACAATCACGTTGAAACCCAACCAAATGACTGGTGGTTCAAATAAACTATCGCTGACAACTCGTCAGGTGAAACATTTCAATGATGCACTAGTAGCAAAAAAGGGTGTTCAGATTACTCTCTCTGCGGCTGCTATCAAAAATATGATTAAAACAGGCGGTATATTTCCGTTGTTAGCTGCGATTCCAGCATTGATTGCAGCAGCAGCCCCAGCGGTGGCTAAAGCGGCAGCGTTAGGAGCCGTTGGTACTGCAGCAGGAATGGCACTAAAGAAAGCAACTGGGAAAGCATATAAAAAAAGGGAAAGGGTCTAAGACTACCAGGAACCCCGTATTCGTGGTACAGCGGAAAGGGTCTAAGACTACCAGGAACCCCGTATTCGTGGTACAGCGGAAAGGGTCTAAGACTACCAGGAACGATTTATTAATTCAGAAATCTTCGATGGTTCCCATGTCCAATTTTGATTTAATGGATGCTGCTAAAAAACTAGCGATTAAAAACTTCAGAGGTGTCTTTATGAAAGATCAATTACCACATCGACCAAACAGCGTTGAAACCGGAATCATTAATTTAGATAACAGCACCGGACCTGGAACTCACTGGGTTGCATACGCTATTGATCCACGTGGGATTGTTTATTTCGATTCATATTGATTAGCCCCACCAAAAGAGTTTATGCGTTATATAAAAACCCTTCCAATGAAGACTTGGTATTCTACGCTACCAACACAACAAATGAATGACCCACCAATATGTGGCAGCGAAGTATTAAATGTCCTTAACGCTATTTCTAACTCCTTGAGTAACCCAAGCGGAAAACCACCACATGTTGTCGTGAATGAATACACTAGTAATCGCTGGAGAAAATCGAAGATTTTTCAACGAAGTCGTCAAAAACGATTTTAGAGAGAGAAAGAGTTTTACAATAACATGATTGATATTTGGGAGAGATCTTTGAAACCCAAACCCGATGGCACTGCACCACCTGATTCTGTCAAGGATATAAAAAAAATAACTGAAGATGAAATCGCTGAGACGTTGAACTTAACAAATGTTGATCCTAATGAAATAGTTGTATTTCAAGACAAACAGGGTAAATTGAAATCCAGTGATGTGTCATTGAATGACATTTTGATACGGCAGCGCGACGCCGCTGAAAACTCTATTGCGCTGTATTCCAGCGACGGACGACTTAAACCAGGTGCACTTGTGTCTACGATCACCGACAAGATTGCCGCCCACGACCATGAGTTGGATAATTCTCTGTTAGAACTAGCAACACTTCAATCTAAAATTGAAGAACACGGAAAACAGTTTTCAGTTTTTCGCAAAAATGTCGTACATAAATTCTTTTGAACCCCGCTTCTGGTTGGCATGACTCTCGCTGAAATTAAAAACTATCTATCGCTATTCTTTTTTAACAAGGACGCGGGAAGGATGATGAATGAAAATGAAATCAAGGCAAATTATCTCGAGATTTACAATGATATTTCTAAAATAATAGAAAATGTTGAGCGGTTACAAAACCCCACTAACGACGTCATTGTTAGGTTTTTTGGATCCCCACCTGTGGCAGACTCGACTCTCGCTGAAATCAGCGAGTTTATTATCAGGCATACTCACAATGCCTACGTCGCTAATAATTTCTTTGGTGTCCCCGCTACATCTACGATGACTCTCAACGATATTATTAGGTTTATGGTGAGACAAACAACACTTAATACCATCGTGGATAGATTTTTGGGGAGAACACGTGATGAATCTGAAACCACATCGTTGACAGGCCCGACTCTCGCTGAAATTAAAAGCGCGGTTGACGAACAAAAACGCTTCAGCAAAATGGTTAAAAATTTCTTTGAGGGCTCTGAAAGCTACAATATCACGACGACATATTCTCAACTCAACGGGAATTATCTAACCTTAACGGGCATTGGAGCCGACTTCCTTTTGATTTCATTTTTTAAACGCCGCGATGGAACGATGATGAAATATACCGAAATCAATAAAACCTATCTCGACGTTTACGACGATATTCTTAAACTAAAAGAAACCTCTGAAAGGGTAAAGCATGGGACCTTTGATTGGGTAAAAGAATCTAATGCTAAATTGAAAGTCAATATCGAGAAGTGGCCTCATGGTATCTACAGGATGACGTTAATCTCTGACAAGCAATTTGATATCATCGTAAGCGGTAAAACCTACTTTGGTGGCACCGCAACAGTAATTATCCGGGGTGAAGAAGAATTTGAGATTGTCGCGGTTGATACCACCATTAAAAGAGAAATCACCTGGTGCTTAGAATTCGTAGCGGATTTAAGTAAATAATTAAACCACTAGTGGTTTCAATTGAAAGGAAAATCCTTTAGATTTCACAATTGAAAACGCTAGCGTTTTTAAAATAAAAATGATTTCATCAACGCAATGTCGCTATGATCAGGTCAGAGAATTTCAAACTAGACTCAAAACCCTCGCCGAGGAGTATCAAATAAAAATAAAAAAATACCGACGAAGAATCACCGCAATTGATATTACTGTGTACTCGGTGTCAAGCGTTCTCACTGGTGCCGGAATAATACTAGCATCTGTTACAATGATTGCCCCGGTCGTAGTTCCAATTTGCATTTCTGCGGTGGCTACAATCGGGGGTATATCAACCGGGATAGCAAAAAAGATATCATCATGCAGCCAGAGTAAACTGCAGAATTACTTACTTCAATTTCATATTGCATCAACCGCATACTCGCAATTATCATTGATGATATCGTCGTCACTCGATAATACAATTATATCAGATAGTGAATTCTCAGCGATGGTCAGTATTTTTGATTCCGCGATATCGAAATTAGAGCGACATGAATATAATAACAATGACAACACCGATGGAATTAGAAAACACGAACCCAAAAACCAGAATGATCTCAATAACCTCAACCATACCAAATTGTGAGTTCTCAGTGATGGTCAGTATTTATGATTCCGCGGTGTCAAAATTAGAGCGACAACATGAGTATAATAACAATGACGACACCGATGGAATTACTTCAACGAGTAGTGGAGAACACGAACCCAGTACAAACAAGCATGATATCAATAACATCAACGGAACCCGAGTTTAGTGTGAATTTCCCTAGCCCAGTCCCCGTGAAGGAGATAGCGCTAGCAAAACTACGAGTGTATCACAGTTGGCCTAATATCAGATCAAAATCATTTGGTGGTCAACAACCCAATAATTCTTTAGTGTTTGCAAATAAGAATAAACCCGACGGAACCCCAGACTGGAACGTCGTTTCGATACCAACCGGATCATACCAAATTGAACAAATCAATAATGAATTCGCACGTAGAATAAAATCGATTACTGGAAAAGAATCAAAAATCGCTATAACAGTTCATGAGCCGACGCTATCATCCGCAATTGAGATAAGCACAGAAGGATACGTCGTAGATATCTATCAGAGTTCTATTAGAACCGTACTGGGATGGCCTGAAAAACCACCGGAAAAATCCACCACCGACTTAACCACGGATGTACAATCATATCATGAAATCAATCCCAGTTATCGAGATGATTTATCTGATATAAGAAAAGGAAAAATCGCCGATAGATTTATATTCACCAACAAAGACACATTGCAATGGGATTTTATCATTAAAAGAACAGCCGAGTCAACTGTTACTATTTCATTTACGCTAACTGACGTCCGTGGTTATTTTAATGAGATTAAACAATTATATGAAACACAACTAGAACAACTACGGAAAACAAAATCGCAAAATCACGTTGAAATAATAAATCAACTTATATCCGACATGGAATATATCTATGAACTAATTATTCAAACAATAATTAATGACAACAGCGACAATAAACAACGATTCCTAACCGATTACAATATCACAGAAGACAATCTGCGTAATTTCAAGTTTCCGAAATACAACGCTGATGAATTAGCAAGAATTGTTAAAACCGATATCAAGGCGCTACAAAAATCAGATTCAACTGTCCTCCTCAAACATAATAATGATCCAGATGGTGGTGGTAGGCATATCGCTCCGTTCAACGTGAATATTTCAACGGTGATTGCGCTTAATTTAGTATGTGATGTAATTGAAGGAAGCTATCAGATTAATCTAGAGCAATCAAATCAAGCTCAGCAGGGATATATTCTTTATTCGTTTGCACCAATAGCTCCTCCAGGATTCCTAGTTATTGAAAATCCAATTAATCTTGTCTACATGCGATGCCATAATAATTCATTAACCAGAATTAATTTCAAACTCACCGACCAGTCAAATAATCTGATTGATTTACAAGAAGAGGTGTTAGCGATTAGTTTGTTTGTAAAGTCCTAAGGACTTGATCAAATATTCGGTTAAAATCATTTATTATTTTTTGTTAACCCATAGCAGCAGAGAGGGTGGATGACAACAAGTTGCGACCAAAATTAATTAAAAAATCGTAAAAATCTCCGTTTTCATTTTTTTAGTTAAAATGAGATTTCGGAGGGAAAGCTCATTAAGATTTCAATAAATTTTTTGTCTAAAAACGTTGTAGGGTTTGCCCCAGAGACATTTTTTTTGGTTAAAATGAGATCGTAGGAAGGCTCGTTTTAATGATTCAATCAAAATTTTGTCTGAAAACGTTGTAGGGTTCACCCTCTCTGCTGCTGTTGGTGTCAGCACAATCATATTTGCTCGCCCACGATATAATTCAATTGCCCGAGTCGTCTTTCCTGACCCGCCACAGCCGTTTAAATAAACTGTTTTATATCTACAAATTGGATCAGATATCGGTGGTGCATTAGAACGCTCTGATAAATTATCACCGCGTAAGTAATTACTTTTAATTTCAACGTCTGCTGATTCATAATAATCACGCAGCATTTCTTTTTTAATTCTCCATGACCCCCAACTTTCATCCGAATTAGTGAATTCAGCCACTGCGCAACTGTACTTGCTGTTAATGTAAAATGAATAAACGGCAACTCTAACCGCAGTGTCAGGAAATATATTTATCATTGAAAATAAATTAATACAAGCATAACCCAGCATCGGCGACCTCAGATGTGTATACGGGGATCTGTAGCCATCGCTGTATGTAACAACTGTACCCAATTTTGTTCCATCGGACAAAAAAGCATCTTTACGATCCACATATATGTTTTTGGATACTGCATCCGCGATTACAAAGTCGTATTCGGTGTTATCTATAATCAACCGTGAACACTATCGTTTATAGTCGCATTTTTTTCCTCCCTGAGTGAATTTACCAATTATTCTTCTGCCGAGATCTTTTGCTTCGTTCTTTCGTTGATTAAATATTCGTTTGGACCACTCAATGATATATTCTTCGTCGGCATTAATATGTTTTCTGGATTCGTCAATTATACTATCAAGACTTTCCGGTGTTGGTAGTCAGACATTGATTTGTTTCCGATATGATATAATTGCTTCACTGACCGTCAGCGAAATTAACATTTTTGTATCAATCATGAATCGTAATAACGCTATTGGTAGCCACTTCTTTTCAGACATGTGTCTGCCAATCCAAATATAACAAGCGCGACGAAGTCCTGCTGCGAATTCAAATGATACTACACGAGCGAATCCAGTTAAATCAAAATCAGGCAACGGCCCATTAATTGCAACACGAGTCATTTCAGGTACGGGGTGTCCAAATCGTTTAAAATACTCAGTACACTCTCCATAACCAAGAAAACTCGCTGGATAACAAGCAACCATATCAACTGAAATGATATTATCACTGTTGTATTTGTTATTGTATAAACCGCCATGATAAAATTCGAGGCAACTATCCTCAATGTCTGGCAAGAATTCTACGCGTGTTGGTTTCCATGCGTTTTTGATTCTAGCAAAATGAGCTGCAACCGACGGGATTGTAAAACAGTTAGTCAATAATTGTTCGTCGTTGATAATTTCATCACTGGTGGCTTCGCCACACGCCGATAAAAACCAACTAGCTGTTTTTTTCATTTTATTGTGAAATGCTTCAGTACCGTATAATTCACCGTTTGGTCTTACAAACTGATCAAACGTATCCTTGTCGTTTTCAGTGCTGCCAAGTAACCACACCGACACAGGGCCGTTTTTACTCAAATGCGCAATATCATCGAATAGTTTCTCTTCAACGAGAAAACCATCCCTGGAGAAATCTTCTTGTAAGAACTCATCAGGTATATACTGTATTGTTTTGTTTCGTGGAAATATTGTGACCGCGGACGTCCATGCATGTTCGTTATGATCAATAATTTTGATTGGAGCTCCCATTGATTTATATTTTGATTCGTATAAAACTGCTCCGGTTATCGTCATAACGGTTATTGGAAATCTCAGCGACGTTTCTAATTTTGCTATATCGCTAATAGTTGCCCCGTGCTCTTTCACTGTTAACTCCCATTCATTAATTTTTTTGCGTCTTAGATCGGTCAATTTATTTCCACGCAACGCATTTGTGAAGTGTTCTATTATTCGTTCTGCTACACAATTGAGTGGCACATCCACCGATGAAGTCGCCGGCGACGAGTATTTCATTGGTTTTAGTTTTCCTATATCGGGTTTTTCATTTAACGGATATATCCCATACACAACTGCTGTTTCAGGGTATGCTCGTTCATAGTATGGTTTATCAATTCCAGTTAACAGACTCGGCTTAGAATCACGGCTAACAACGACTTTTTTCTTGTCTTTGAGAATCGGTTCAATTTTGTCTCGTATAATAAAACCGCCTGATTCTACACGGATAATAAATTTCACTCTAGAAAAATACTTTTTGTTGCCAAGTTGTGATATTATCGTAGCTGCGTTGCTATCGTTCATGGTGGCATCAACAACGCCATCAATTCGAAATGTTGACCAGCTATGAGATGCACCGTCGTGCTTGAATTCATTAATACAATCGCATATTTTTTTATCAGGGCTCTATCCGTTATTGCCCGTTTTAGCACATTTTCGAGGGTTTTATAGAGATTGAATTTAACATTTTTGAAAGGCTTAATTGTTGATAATCTCTCGAATTTCTCGGTCATATAATTGATACAAGTATTTAAATAGAAAAATATAGTATAATGAATCACTGCAAGTGGCTTATGATTGGATCAGCGACCCCGTGTAATAAATCATGTAGAGGCGAATTATGTGGGTATCATTTACAAAGCGTTCGGCGGGGAAGTTTTGGCCCTCTCCCATGCCTCCGATGTGGGGTGGGCGTTAGGGGAAAATCACAATTATGTCTCAGTTGTGGCGGCAAACGTTACAGGGAACTAAAACGCTACTATGACAAACGAATAAAAAATGCAGTCATTGATCCTACCGATGACAACGTCCTTGACTCTGTCAAGAACAAAATCATAAAAACCCCTCAAGATTATATCCAGAGGTTTATAATTAAAACAGATAATAAATTAGATAAGTAGTATTATTATACAAATGAGCCAAGATTTCAGACCCCAACCAGTGCTTGTTAATTATGAAGCCTCCAGTGATGGTGTTGTTAGAAATTGCAGACTAAAGAAATCGGTTGGATCTCTGAATAATATGGGATAATTGATGTTTGCAGCTGGGAAGAAGAAATATCTCTGTCACTGAGTCATCTATGAAGCATTTTACGGATTAATCGAAGACGGATTTGTTCTTGATCACGTTGATGGATTCCTTCAAAATAACAAATTGGATAACTTACGACTTGTTACTCAAAGTGAGAATACAAAATGAGGTGGAACCGGCAAACACTCAAAAAAGGCAAAACATGTCAAACCAATTGATACATAAACAAAGGAGGAGAAAATATTTCAGTCAATAAATGAAGCCAGTAGATATTTTGATATTTGTAAGCCTTCAGTACGATTTGTTGCAGAAAACATAATTAAAACAGCTCTGTCAAAGAAAAATGGCCATAAAATAAAATTCGTATGCACCTGAAACGATTCAAGGGAGATAAATCCTTTATGTATAAGTCCGCCACCGCTCATAACACTCTACTCACTAAATTCCATTGTATTATGACCGTCAAGGTGTTTACGAAAATCATTTAACATGAAAATCATTTATGATAAAAGTCCTTAGGACGGAAATCCTTTCAGGATCTCACAAACAGACTAATCGCTAACACCTCCTCTTGTAGATCAATTAAATTATTTGACTGGTCAGTGAGTCTAAAATTAATTCTCGTCAGCGAATTATTATGGCATCGCATATAGACAGGATTAGTTGGATCCTCAATAATTAGGAATCCTGGAGGAACTGTTGGTGCAAGCGAATAAAGAATATATCCTAGCTGAGCTTGATTTGATTGCTCTAGATGAATTTGATAGCTTCCTTCAATTGCATCACATACTAAATTGAGCGCAATCACCGCTGAAATATTTACATTGTGCGGGGCAATATGCCTACCGCCGCCATTTGGGTCATTATTATATTTGAGGATAATTGAATCTTGTACTTGTAATACCTTGATAACATTTCTAACAGATTCTTTTAGTTCCTCAGCGTTATATCCGGGAAACTTGAAATTATGTAGATCGACTTCTGTGATATTGTAACCAGTTAGGAATCGTTGTTTATTGTCGCTGTTGTCATTAATTATTGTTTGAATAATTCGTTCGTTGATATATTCATATCAGATACAAGCTGATTTAATATTTCAACGTGTTTTCGCGATTTTGTTTGCCGTAGTTGTTGTAGTTGTGTTTCATGTAATTGATTAATTTCATTAAAATAACCAGTGGTGTCAGTTGGCGTAAATGAAATAGTAACAGTTGACTCATCTGTTCTTTTAATGATAAAATCAAATTGCAACGTGTTTTTGTTGGTAAATATAAATCTATTGGCGATTTTTACTTTTCTTATATCAGATAAATCATCTCGATATACGGGATAATATTTCATGATATGATTGTACGTCTGTGGTTAAGTCGTCGGTTCTGGGTGGTTTTTCAGGCCATCCTAAAACTGTTCTTAACGAGGTGTTATAGATATCCACGGCATACTCAGGGGAATTTATTTCGATCGACGACGAGAGCGTCGGTTCATGAGCTTTAATAGCTATGCTTGATTCTTTTCCGGTGATTGATTTTATTCTACGCTGAATTTCAGCATCGATTTGCTCAATTTGGTACGACCCAGTTGGTAACGAAACAGTTTCCCACGCTGGAGTACCATCGGGTTTATTCTTATACGAGAACACCAGTGCGTTATTTGGTTGCTGACCGCCAAATGCAACCGCTCTGATATTACGCCAGCGATGATATACTCGTAATTTTGCCAGCGCGATCTCACGCACTGGAATCGGAGAAGGGAAGTTCACACTAAATTGTGGGTTTGTTGATGTTATTGATATCATGCTTATTTGTATCGGAGTGGTATTCTCCGCGATTCGTTGAAGCAGTTCGAGTGACATTATTGTTAACGTTATCTTCAATTTTCAATTTCAACATCGCGGAGTTATACAACTGGGTCATCGCGGAAAATTCAACATCGGATATGAACGAATTATCTATCGACAGCGAGATCAACTCGGATAATTTCGAGTACGCGTCAAATACCACCCGGTACCGAGCTGTAGCGTCGCTGAGTTTTTTTCTGAGAACACGATGATAACTTTTTAGTTATCGCGGTGGCAACTGCCGCGATTGTTGTTGCTGCTGAGAACGCGATTGAAACTGCAATCGGAGACATCATGGTCACCGTCGACAAAAAAAACCCGGCGCTGACCATCACACCGCACACCGAGTACACGATGATGTCGATGAGTGTTACGCTGCGTCGATATTTATTCATTTTTTCACGATTCCGCTCAGAAAGTGATTTTAAGTTCGCGGAAAACTCTTTTTCGGTGTCGAATCGATATCGATGCGAATGTGATTCCATCGGTGTCATTGTTATTTTAAACACGCTGGAGTTTTCAATTATTCGCCATCGTTAGTGGGTTGGGATGTCATAGGTATGGTAGCTTCAGCCGGAAAAATCATCTACAAATTCTAAACACCAGGTTATTTTTGATCCAACTGTGAATCTATCAACCGCGACGAAATTAAAGGTTTTTTCCCGCGACCCTTCATAATTAACGTCGCGGTGCCACCAGAGTAGGTTTTACCATCCGCGATCATATTAAATTGATCGATAAAGATCCACGTTAGCCTGTAGATACCATCGATCCACTCCGGCTCGGGGAGAATCACGATCCCTTCCCAGATACCAATGGACAACGTAGTATCAGCGTCTTTTATCCAATCCATGGTTCCATGATTGGTCGCCAACACGATATTTTTAACTTCAGTGTCTAGATGCGGAATCTTTATCTTTTCAAAATTTTCTTTTAGTTTAAGAAGATCGTCGTAAATATCGAGATAATTTACCCTGATTCTGGCAGGATCTATTGTTTTCCCCCTCTCCTCCTAGTTAGAAAAGAATGAAATCAGAAGTTCGTTGATTCTAATTCGTGCTTGGGTTTTAATATGCTGGTCGATGTTAGAAAAATTCGTCATGACATCTTGGGGTTTACTGCCCACAAAGAACTTATTAATGATTTCGCTGGTGAGCTTTTGTTCGTCAATATCGCTTTTAATTTCAGCGATGGTCGGACCTGTCAGAGATGTGGTTTCAGACAGAGGTGTTCTCCCCAAAAATTTATCAACGATGGTATTAAGTGTTGTTTGTCTCACCATAAACATATTAATATCTTTGAGAGTCATTGGAGATGTAGCCGGGACACCAAAGAAATTATTAGCGACGTAGGTATTTTGAGTATGTTTTCTAATAAACTCGATAATTTCAGCGAGAGTCATACCTGCCAGCGGTGGGTTTCCCAAAAACATATCAACGATGTCGTTGGTTGGTTTTTGTACCTTTTCTAACTTTTCTATTAGTTTAGAAATTTCGAGATAATTTGCCTTGATTTAGCCAGGATTCATTACCTTAACCTCCTTCATGTTAAAAAAGAATAAAATCAAAAGGCTTCTGATTTCAAGTTGTATTTGCTCTTTAAAATACCGGTCGATGTCAGAAAATTTCGTCGTGATATCTTGGGGTTTACTAACCTCAAAGAACTTATTAACAATTTCGTTAGTGGGTTTTTGTACCTTTTCAAAATTTTCTATTAGTTTAGAAATATCCGTGTAAATATCGAGAAATTTGCCTTGATTTCGGCGGCCGTCATTATCCTCCCCTTCTCCGTGTTAAAAAAGAATAAATTCAGAAGGTCTTTGATTTCAGCGAGAGTCATACCAACCAGAATCGTGGTTCCAAAGAATTTATATATGACATTTTTGCGAAAAGTATTATAACCTCGTATATAATCATCCAGATCACGGCCGTGGGCGGCAATCGCGTCGGTGATCGTCGACACAAGTTCGCCTGGTTTAAGTTGTCCGTCACTGGAATACAGCGCAATAGAGTTGCAGCGGCCTCGCGCCGCCGTATCAAAATGTCATCCGCGGATATATTACTGGATTTCAATTTACCAAGGCGATCTTGAAATACAACTATTTCGTTCGGGTCAACACTTGCTAAATTTAACGTCTCAGCGATTTCATCTTCAATTATTTTTTTACATCCTCGATAGAACCCGAAGATGTTTTCGCGGTGGGTTTCGACATTGACAGAGATCGTCCCAAAATATCAATCATTATTGTTAGCGCAACTTGTGTTTTCAATTTATTGATTCTCTAAAATTATCTTGTAATTTTCCACTCGTGTATTCATTTACAACCAGATGAGGTGGTTTCTGTGACGATGAAATCTTCGCGAGGAAATTTAATACTTCACGGCCGCATATCGGTGGATCATTTAATTGTTGTGTTGGCAGCGTGGAATAAAAAGTCGGAATTGATTGATTCTTTGAATTTATATATCGCATAAACTCGCTCGGAGGGGCTAGCCCATATGAATCAAAATAGACAATCCCACGTGGATCAATCGCGTATGCAACCCAGCGAGTTCCCGATCCGTTATACTGTTATCAAGATTGATGATACCGGTTTCAACGCGTTTAGGTATTCTCGGCAATTGATCTCTCATAAAAACCCCTCTGAAGTTTTTTATCGCTAGTTTTTTAGCAGCATTAATTAAATCAAAATTGGACATAGGAAGAATTGGGCTTTCAACTAATAAACCGTTCCTGGTAGTCTTAGACCCTTTCCGTTGTAGCATGAATATGGAGTCCCTGGTAGTCTTAGACCCTTTCCCTTGTTTTATATCCTTTCCCAGTTGCCTTTTTCAACGCCATCCCTGCCGCGGTACCAACGGCTCCCAACGCTGCCATTTTCGCCACCGCTGGGGCAGCCGCTGCAATCAATGCTGGTATTGCAGCTAACAATGGAAATATACCGCCTGATTTTATCATCTTGGTGACTGCAGCCTTCGAAAATACAATTTGAACCCCTCGCTTATTCTTTAGCGCATCATTGAAATGTTTTATTTGACGATCCGTTAATGATATTTTATGTGTACCGCCGGACATCTGCGCTGGTTTCAACGTTATTGTGGTTCCACATTCTTTAGCGGATTTTGATTTTAAATTCTTGACCTGACCATCAGTCAGCTTGACACTAACAACACTATATGGCATTTTAGTGTAAATACATTCATGCTTTCAATTGATCTAATTGTGAATCGTTTACTTATTTTCCACTGGAGCATCAATGATTCTCATTCGTCCACCAACACCTTCTAACAACATTGATTTGTCGCTGAGAATGACAGCAATTATAATTAACACCACCAGGGGCTATACGAGCCCTAAAATGTATGTCAACGACGGATTGCCTTGTTAAATCAAGATATTCCAGCCAAAAGTAATAAATTGGATACAATTTCTTAAAATCAAGTTGCGATATTTGCAAACCTGTATCAACGTTTTGATCACGACCCATATATGACAGCATCCGATGATACACACGTGCTATATGGTTGTTTTCATAATTAAGCTGTATATCCTCGGTTGGTTCTTGTTGTCCGTTTATTCTTAGCGAAACCTCCCTGACTCCTAATTGATCAAATATCATATGACTGCGTTCTTGAGAGCCTAATCGATTCCGATTCTGCAGCGCTATAAATATATGACGTGGAGCTGAAAAGCCTTGTTTTGATGCCAGGTGCCATGTAAATGTACCATCAACATCATCCTGTTTGACATCAGTCGTTGTTGTTAGCCAACTTAGCAATGATTTGCCGCCTGTGTCCATAAATGAGAGTTGCCGCTCTTCTATGGCGATTGATGGGGTCATTACTGGCATCCACAATACTATTTTACTCTAAACAACTTTACCTTCAGCGGCACCAGTACGCCAGATTGCATCATCGTCATTGCCTAACGCGATTGTGTGTTTGGCTCCTTAGATGACTTTTCTGACATGTCTGCAGAATCCAAATATGTGATGGAGTGGAATTGCACATGAAAAATATCGTTATTGTCCTTGTAACATCGCTACTCGTGTTGCAAACCGTAGATTGAAATTGAGATTAATATCTACGACATCAAAGGTACCAGTCGGTCTAGTATATCCGGCTGGTGCTGGATCAACTGCGGTATCTCGTGTTGCTTTTACCCTAGTATGATTAATGTGATCAGCGTGATCATTAATATCCTTTGCAAAAATCATAGACGGACCAGCCGATCTTGTATAATCATCAGAATATCTTGCTAGTCCGATTATTGTTGTTGCAAAATCAACCTCGCGTTCTATTGATTCAATTTCTTTTCCATCAATGAGATATCGTGCTCTTTCAAATAACGCCATTATGCCATTATTAACAAAACCAACTCGAACATTAGGGTCATCTGCATATGGGGTATCAGCTGCAACATTTGTTACGAGTTTTCCCTCGATTTCAATAAATGCTTCACACGAGGGATAGTAGGTCGGGTTGTATTGCATGATAGGAATATTATTGATAATCGCGGACGGAATCGTCTTTGCGCATTGGGGCTTCCATATCAAGCGCGGGATCAGCTGTTCGTTTAAACATTTTATTAACATACTAGTGTTTTCAATTGTGAAACTCTTTGTAATCATCGTCGTTTTTGTTTTCGTTTCAAACCACTTCCTGCTATCGCGTTCATGATAGCGTTGTCTGTTACCGTCGAAGCTGTCAATGGCGACGGAGTCACCGAAGCAGCCAACGACACTAGGTTTTCTTCCACTGCGCTATTTATTGCTTTGCTGATTTTTGCAGGCATCACTGTCGTTGATGGCAGCACTGTTGGTTTCTTTCGCACCAATGGTGATATTTTATCTTTCGCGGCAAAAAATGCCTTTCCGGCAAGATTTCCAACGAAATATCCGATTTTGCTGGTTCCCTTATCACGAATAACATCAATGGCTTTCATTAATAATTGTTTAGCTAACGGCGCCACTTTTGGGGCCATTCTTGTAAATAACCCTGCAATGGTATTGCCGAAACCATCTCCGTACCACGCGCGGTAAACAGGCAATCGTGAGTTCACCACGTAGACGCTTACGGGTTTATCATGGTTGTAGTGTATAATCATCTTGTTATAAAACTAATAGTTTTCAATTAGTGATCAATCGCTAAAATCCATAGGAGTTTCATCATAACCATGTGCGTCTCTGTGATTTTCAACTAATTCAGCAGTGAGTTCTCGATATACATCAATGCCCATGATACCGCCGGCAAATAATCGTCTACAGCTGCTTCATTTATTATTTCAACGGAGTTGTTTCCAGCTCGCTTTCCACCCATAAGTACTTCTAACCGTGATATATCACTGAGAATATTACCAGGGCATGTCACGGTTGCGTTGAAATCCTTTGGATTTCCAATAGAATATCCTTTTCCGCTTGTTTTCTTAGAACAGGCCTCTGCTCTTATGTCTATTTCATCCGGGATTGGGTCTTCTGTATAATGTGGTGGTTGTGGACCGCCTTTAACCGCAGCTAGAAAGTTATTATAACCATGATGCTGTAGCGTTGAGATTTTTTTCCCGCCGTATTTCGCTAAATATATGTTTGATGCCCAAGTGTCTCTGTTTCTTATAAAATTTTTAAACACGTCGTTTAAAAAATTCTCTCTTTAACTCTTTGGAAAATTTTCTCAAGCAAAATTAGCTAATTCGAAATCCGTACCTAGTTCTTCAATTTTATTTAATGTTTCGGCTGTAAATATACTTTCAGGTGAATAGTCTCTTCCTGCAGCTGCTTGTTGTTCTTCTTCGCGTTCTTCAATTTCGCGTTGGGTTTTTATATTACTGGATAGCTGATGTATCCCTGTGCGTGTTTGTTCAGTCTCTGCTGCTATCTTTTCAAGCGTATCAAGCAGCGGCGCCTTCGCTGCTCGTTCTTTTTCAGGAATATCTTCGTATATCGCTGCTTCAGTTAACTTTTTCACATCTTTGGTCGCACTTGTTATCGGAGTAAACAGTTGTTCACTTGACACAGAAAATTCAATCTGCGCTTGTTGTCGTTGTTGAAGTTTTTCGCGAAGTCTGTCTCGTACCGGTATAAACTTTTTAATTGCTGCTAGCCGCTCTCGGGCTAATCTAGTTGTAAGCGATTCACCTACCATATATTGTTTGTGAATTGAGTTTTCACATGTGAGCCGGGAGGGTTTCCATGCCTGCGTTTTTACCCGGAGGGTATTTCCACGTGAAGACGTTATCACAATTAAAAGCTGAGTTATCAAATAATGTACCACCAAGCTAACGTATCCATCTCCGACAAGGTTAAACTGTACAACGCTATCCGCGTATGTTTCAGAAATAACATTGCTGGGGGTTTAAAAATTGTAATATCTGAGAACGGCGATGAACGATTTTTGTTAACAAAGCGGCAACAACAACAACTACGTGAAAATGGAGGCGTCGCGGTGATTACTTGCTACCACAACCAGATCATCCAGTACGCACATAACTGGATGAGCAAACCCAAACTGCTGAGTATTCTTTCAGGAAAAAATCCTATGTAGTTACAAAAAACGCTAAAAAAAATAAATTTTATTAAACAATTTACTGAAAAGCCTATTTTTTATAGTCATTATAGTAACGCCCACTTGATTAAGATACGGGTTTTTCCTCGTTTAATATTTTTCTAAGATCACGAACTTTAGAACTAATTTCAGCTCGTTTTTGATACTCTTGGCCGAGCTTTTGACGTATTGCTTCAACGGTGCTAAATAGCATTATAAATGCATTAATGTCGTTACCGTACAAACAAGCATTGATGGACTTTTGAATTCCTTTCACGAGCCTGTACATCTTAGGTAAAACATAACGACCCTTACTAGACTGATACTCAATGTCTTCATATTCCGAGGTAATCCTGTCGCGGTCGAAATCTTTAGATAATACTATCCCTCGATTCTGCAAATTTGAAATTTCAGCGATTATAACATTTACATCCTTGATATCCATATTTTTATAGTATACTGTATCTCTAAGTATTAAAAAAAAATGCAAAATAAATGGTATAAATTATGAGCGGTTATTTCATTCATGAGTCCCTTTTTCAGGCCTTTGTTAGGGTCTTTTCTATTGGCTGTCCATTCTGGACACTCGACCGTTTCTATTGGCCGGTAGCTGTGCTACCCTATGGGGTTCCTCATGTGAATGTAGAGCTTTTTGCTTCAATTTATACCATTTATTTTACACCCATTTACTTTGACGAACACATAATCTCCGGCGAGGGGTCTAACTTAGCAAACACTGAATTAGATCTCTCAGAAGGTATATGTTTGAATGGGTGTGACGTCGGCGTGGTCAAATCAAACCAACATTGCAACCCATGAAATCAAATTCATGGTTGCATGAATTGGAAAAAACTCCAACACACGCTACCAGGAACGTGATAGCATGAGTTGCAATGTTGGTTTGATTGAAGGGGTTTTGCATTGAAAACACTAATGTTTCATGCTCGTTCCGGCTGAGCGAACATAGGTAACGCGTTGGGTTATAAAGAACATTGTACTGAATGTAGATGGTCTATAAGGCTTTATAAAAAAATAAATACAGCTGTTTAATGGAGTACACTTGATTGTGAGTTTCTGTAGAGTTAGTTAAATAAATAAAAAATTTAACACTTTTTATTGTCGCTTGGCTAAAACCGCATCATTTATACAGTCACGTGGTCGCGCACATGGCAAGTATAAATTTCTCTACAGATGAGAATAGCAGACGACACAAATGAACCCTCGTGAAAAATCATTTATGATTTTTGTTAACCTATAAGCAGCAGGGGTGGTGGGGGCTATGACAACATCGTTGCGACCAAAATTGATTGAAAAATCGCAAAGTCTCCGTTTGCTAAATGGAGACTTATTTTTTTTTTTTTTGGTTAAAATATGAGATTCGCAGGAAAGCTCTATTTTCCGTTTTGAGGCTTCAATCAATTTTGTCGGAAAAAGTTGTCCGATTCGCCCCCCTCCCCCTGCTGCTCAATGAAAGTTCAATATATCAGTTACAAATTTTATACCTTGAAGAATGATTGAAATCTGCCATGTGTCATATCTATAGTTATTGCCGTGCAATGAATACACGGAAGGCAGATCCTTTCCCATATAGTCGAATGCTGGTATCGTATGTGAAATCTGATAGATACACAAACTTAGCATAATACAAAAAATGTTGTGTTTCTTTATTTAAGGAACCATGTGTCCGAAGCCACCTTCCTTTCCTAGGAAAGGATTATACAAGTTTATACATGGCAATGAAGGAAACTGGTCGTATAATTTCTCATTAATAATACACTGCATCGAAGGATATATTCTTAATGGACCCATTTCAGTACGATGTGAGGATATCAATCGTTGGAATGGACCTTTTGGGTCCTGCTCAGGTATTTATCCCATTTCAATGGAAACACTCGTAAATCTGCAAAGAAGCAGACCCTTTACATCAAATGCTGATGCGTGACCTAATATTATAAAAGCCACATATAACTTCAAGATCTCATCACTTACATTCAACGAAAAAGAACTTGTCAATTAATTAAGCAAAGTTGAATTTGTCCAGTCTATATGATAAAATAATGTATAAGGTATTGTTCAGCTGTGTACTTAAATAAACGATGCTTGTATTTTAATTTTTAATAAATCGTTTGCTAATCACTAACAATCTCTAATATATGCTGCATGTACAAATTTCAAGTACAAAATAATTGAACAGTAAAACTGACGGATGCTTTGAGTGGAAAATAAATCTTTTTAAAAAAGTTAGATATTGCCAACATAAGTATTTTGTTGTCTTCATTCTTTGCTACTCAGTTCAATGACTTATAACATGCGTTAGACTGTTTGTATGTATGCATAACATATATATATATATATATATATATATATATATATATATATATATATATATATATATATATATATATATATATATATTTATATATAGATAGATAGATAGATAGATAGATAGATAGATAGATAGATAGATAGATAGATAGATAGATAGATAGATAGATAGATAGATAGATAGATAGGTCTTTGGGGGTGGGGGTGTGGTGTCATAATGTGGGTTTCGCAGTTTTTCCCCTTTATTTCCATTCGGGGACTCTGATAAGCCCACAGCCTTTATCTCCCTTTGCTTTGTTGAGCACCCGACATACAAGAAATGTGCATCCTGTAGATTAGTAAGTCACGAATGTTGTCAAAACGTATGCATGTTATTTAGGTTGGATATAGCTATAAGACGCCAACAGTGTTTAATCGGTCATTCCGTTCCAAGATATATAAAGATTGCTAGACGATTACATCATCTACAACTAAGGCGGATTATATTAAAATGGTCGGTCTTGTATGTCTTTTAATTTAGAGATGGTTTCACTAATTTGAATTAATCGTCATATAGTTATAAAAGCTTTTGACAATATCTAAATGTAACAGAATGGTTCAGTTTAAATAGCATCTGTCATATCTGGTCGGCCTACAATTACTATATGTCATTACTATCACTGGACCTTTTATGTATTTAAAACTTTAGCCGCAATATTTCTTATATGTGCTCGGACTTGTCAGAGAGTTTCAATTTCCGCAATCGGTATTAACCTAGATACTGATTTAGATCGATGCACCAGTGATTATTGCCATTTCTGGTATTTCAGCCAGACCAGGACAAGCATTTATTGTTGCATTAAGCCTACACATATCATGTACAAGCATACACGTCCATTCAAATAAAGCTGTTCACGTCATGATTTCGACTCAGCTTATTTCCGTTTATATTGTGGGGTTTGTTTGGGTTTTTTTTCATTAGTATAGTCTATTTTACGTTGATAAAACAACCGCGTAGTGCAATTACACGTGCGCTGGCATGACTTGTCTATACTAGTCAAGCACCCTTCTATTGGTATGTATATAAATGTTAGAGTCTTTCCTGGTCAGCGGTTAGATTCGTCGTCTAATTTTTTATTGAGTTTTGTAAATACTGCTTTGCTAACCATTCTACTTCGCATTTCAAAATTATTTTCGTTGAATACGATCTCTTTAAAACGCGTTGGCATAACAGTTAATATTATTCCAGTTGCTTCCAGCCTCTGCTTTAAACAGTAGTAATGCATGTACGGCCAGATCACCACACAGTAGCGATCGTATATTTGATTAACTTTAATACTCTCGCAACAACATAAGTGGGTTCTCAAGTGTACGTAATTCATTGGGGAACAGGTACAAAACACGTAACTCTGGGCTGTATTTAAAACTACTTGATGCATATAAGCATCGATTTCGTGTAGAACACGAAGTGTCTTAATTTTGTCAGAACTCATCATTATAGAACGAACTTGGTTCGTTGGATACATCAGTGATATATTAAACGCGTTCATGCATCAGTGCGCAACTTGCATTTCCTTTTATTATGTCTTTCTTGACCAGTCGCCGGCAATATGACGTGGTTTCATTGAAGACTTCGAAGGTTTGATGTCCCCATGCATATCCTATTTTTGTTTTTCTTATAAATCGGTCATTATTGTCGCATAGTTCACAGAGGCCTTCTCTTTTTCTTTGTCCTTTTTTGATAAGTGTTTTGTAGTAGTAGTCTTATATTCATCCTTGTCACTAAGTAGTGGAAAAACAAGATGCGCTTTAAGGAATATTAAAAATGTCTACTTCATTCCAGACTAATATTTATGTGGTTCCATGAGTGATATTTGTTAAAGGATGTCGA
The DNA here is from genome assembly GCA_029339505.1 of Unio delphinus. Lineage (NCBI taxonomy): Eukaryota > Metazoa > Mollusca > Bivalvia > Unionida > Unionidae > Unio > Unio delphinus. Next base: position 3,263,143 of record JAQISU010001240.1, on the reverse strand, counting down.
TTGTTTTTACTTGGTTTGTATGTGGATCGGATACGGGTGAAGCGATTTTCTAACTTACCACTACTCGTATAAAATCTAAATTCAGGTCCTTTAGAGTGCTGTCATTGGTCAGGTACGTACTCAACAACATTGCTAGCAAGTTATTCGTGGTCATTTCGAATACGCCGAGAGTGCGTTTAGTCCTGAGTCGCCAAACGTGTCTACAGTCTCAAAGTAGTCATCTTTTGTTGCATCTGTTGGTATTTCTTTATTATGTTCAAGTGCAAATAGTGTCAGTTGTTGTACTGATGCTTTTGTCCTTACGTCCATTGTACATAATTAGTGTACGTTTAACCGTCATTATGTAGTGCAGTTATTCAAGCTAAGTTTTTGAATGAGTTGTTTTGAACGTTTTGGACGCGATTATTTACAGGCATGTGATCAGTTTGGACTACTAAAGTGTGCAGTATAAATCAATTAAGATATGTTTGAACGATTATCCATTACTGAATATGATGTTACATTTATCAAATTGGATTTCAACAGTCACCATTTAGACTCGGTAATTTCGTTACTAAGAGCGATACAAATATTTAGGTCCAGATTCAAGCCAGCACTTATGTCTGACAGGGTAACGCGATAGAAGTCACGAATATCGCTTGTCTTGTGACCATAACTTAAAGCTATGTACTTACCGCTCATATAAGCTTTGGAAAACACGTGATAGACCCTTTGTATATGATGAATATAATCAAATAGGTCATTGTTATTTACGTCTCGTGTAATAACACGCATTAATATTAATTTTTGTCCGACATAAATTTCCATTGCTTTCACAAGAAAATATGTTTTCTTTTCTATATTAGCACACGCTGTGGTTACTATATTAAATTTAGATGGACAGATTTAATATAATCTTCCTCAGTTGTGGATGACGTAGTCACTCCGAAAGCTCTATGTACACCTTGATCGGTTCAGCACTGATGACTTCCAAGTCGCGGTATACAGCCTAAGGAACGTGCATACGATGTATCTACTTAGGTGGATAATAAATCAACGGTTTGAACATTTAATGTATGTCGCATGGCCACCAAATCATAGTGCTAGGTCTTGTATCACCGATCCCAAAAGGAATAAAAAGTGGAAATTGACGATCAAAACGTATATAAATATTTATGTGCGGATGTCCCTACATCAACATTATGTAAGTTAAAATATTTAGGATTAAGTTACTATTTGCACTGATTTCATATCCCACGAAACCTGTTTACTATCTTAAAAGCGAATCTGAATATTCTCCAGTAATGTGCCCATGCCACTCACATAATATTAGTTGCGATTCAATATCATTACCGTCACAGAACCATAATGTGTTGTGAATGAAGGTAGTACTGTCATAAACAATACTATTCACAATACCGAGAATATAACCAGTAATTGGTGGGGGAGCCCGCAAGGACTGAAAGTAGATAAGTCAGTATGGTGCGAGGAAGCTTAAATTTTGAATGGTTCAATAAAGACTGCTAATGTTAGATGAGATGACGATAAAGGTATCGGAAAGTTTGTATGTATTTAATATAACTCTGCCACGAATATTTAGATCAATCATTCTATTCATGTAATACTACCTTCGGTATTGGTAAAAAAACAATTTAATATATTCATCAAATTATGATATGTTTTTTTGGTCTCAATGGCCTTCTAGCCATCCAAACCGAAACTACTGAAAGTATTTTTCAACGAGATAGCTATATATGCAATGAAACGCAATGAAATATTTTCTTCTAAAGTGCCAGAGCTGCACCATAAAAACAGTTGAATACTACATTGATATCCATAATTCAGTTCGGTACTGTTTTGCAAACTATATTATAAAGAGTTCTAATGTAGAAACCCGCTGCGGATTCGGGGTTTCATAATTGGCCTGACATGCCTCATCTCACTACGTGTCCTAAGAAACGACTAAGTTGAGTCGTCCTGTTTGCCGTGGGTTGCGACCTGTGTCGATTGGGGGGGAGGGGAGGAGGATCCTTGTACATTGCTTTAGCCTAAATTCCACATAGACGGGCGGTCAGGATGTGCGCGGTCTCGATAAATCAACTGGTCACGCCGAGCCCTAGGAAGTCTTCATTTACTTGCTCACTTTCTTTTATCTTTATTATAGTATCTATCTTGATATCACCCTTGCCTCATCCAATCTATCCCTTTAACTTTCCCTTCCCCACGTTTTAGAAGACGTCTTAGAAGGTGGGGCTATATCCGAGGGGGGGGGGCGATTGGCACATCAAAACGTGTAAACAAAAGTTGAAATCGGTTGTATTCTTGTTCATTGTGGGCGACGAGGCCAAACAGATCACATCGAGAAATGAAAACATTCTCCGATATTCCATTGACTGTATATTTGATTTGCAATACCATTAACACAAGACTTTTAACAACAAAACCAGCATTGTTGGTTCTGAAAGTAAAAACGGGCACGATTTATAGCAATGGTAATATCAAAGGAAAACAACCTTATTTTTAAAACATTTTTTTTATTGAGACAATAGATCATCTCTATACTATATCATTTAATATTTATATTCTTTATATACCTTCTGAAATGCCATGTAAAGAATACTGCTACGACTACTACAGCTACTACTACTAGTAAAAGTATTAATATTAATTGTAATAATGATAATGATACTGCTACTACTACGTCGGAATTGTATCAAGTTCACATGACTGTCTCGTAGCTGTGTGATGTCGACGAGGTTATTGAAATTGTGTTGTCAAGCGTATCTCTTATGGTTTTCACTTTGTCACGGTATACATTTGCCAAAAACATTAATAGAATATATGCCAACCACAATTACAAGATAGAATCTATGTTGGGGTTTGGCCCGAGTCAATGAAATCCCAACCTAAGGGTTATATTATTTGTCTCCCCACGAGGCTTTTCCGAGTGGGGACACATATAATGTAACCCCGCGGCTTGGATTTCATTGTCTCGGTCCAAACCCCAACGTAGATTATTTTTCTCACCCAATATTTTCCTTTAAAGTAAAAATAACTCTTTAAAAGTGTGCACCTAGCAATGTTTACATGTGGCGCATGAACACAAATAAGCTAATGAAGGCTGTGGTGTGACCATTGCGTCCGAAGTACACTGTTCATACGTGTGAGCAAAGAAAAAAAACAACATAAAACGCCGCATAGTAATGAGGTATTATCACATTTAATATATGGATGTTATATGAAATTAACAATAAATAGTTAACATTTATTAGAAAGAAACGGTTTCCTTTCATCATTTCCAATTTTGAGTACCCAACACTCCCGTATAAAAGACCCTTATCACCCTCCAAATATGTGAATCCCAGAGAATAACAATGTGCTAAACTTTGATTGTTTGAAAATTTATATTGTGTCTTTGACACATGGCAAGTGATGCAGTGAAATTTGCTTATGGATTAGTATGTTGGGGAATAAATGATTCCTTCTGTCTGGTAAGTGTATTATTTGTCAATAAATATTGCAGGTATATTCAACTGGATCACAACGGAGATACTTAACAAAATTATAATAGAGCATGTTTGACATAACACATTTCTGGCTGTTGCTAAGTTTTCCGTTGTTGTTTAGAGAGTTGGGATGCTATGAAGTGTATAGGCATATAGTTGTATGTGCATGGATCAGAGTTTTGTGACATAGTTCATTTCAAACACCATTGATAATTTTATCCTATCTGTAGCACAATAAATTTTCAGGCCAGCTTCATTAAATGTAGCTAACAGTATATACAATGTTTCACGCGAAGTGTTTACAACTAATTCAGTTGATTTAGCTACATTTAATGATCTGAAAATATACTGAGCTAGTCCTGCATATAGGATAAACTTGACCATGCTAGTTTGAACGAACTAACATAATATCAAAACCTCGAAATAGTATGCGTGTGTGTATTCGTCTCTATCAAAATGTTTTTGTTTTGGTGTGTTTTTAAGACAGATTGACCTTAAGTAACTATGTTTTGGTTATATATTATTTCTCGTTGTTGTTGTTGTTGTCTTATTTGAAAACAACTATGGCACAGCAGAAGACAAGAAGGTTTTGTTTTGGTTAAAAGTAGTTCTCAGCGCGTGGACACCATGACTGAGACGACGGGTCTGAGATGACTAGACTGAGATAAGAAAAGTAAGGTTAGCGAAACAGCTAGATTTCTCTGTCGCTTGGGTGAGAAAGTTTGATCTTCATCTATTCAGCAACAGAGAGGGTGGACAGACCAACTTTGTAGGCGTGAACGAAACAACCTTCTCGTTTATATTTGCTAGAAAGGTCAATTTGGCAAATTAAGACTTCCTTGTAAGGGTCCATTTAGCAAAGAAAAAGACGCCATTGTCGTTGGAATCCACCCTCTCTGTTGCTATGGGTTAATAATTATTTTATGATGAAAATCACTACGATTTCACAAACAGACTAATTTGTAGAGGGTGGACAGACCAACTTTGTAGGGGTCAACGAGGCTTCTTCTCGTTAATATTTACTAGAAAGATTTATTTGACAAATTGAGGCTTCCTAGTAAATATTTAATAGAAAGGACGATTTGGTAACCTCGTAGGGGTCCATTTGACAAAAAAAAAGACGCCAAGCAGCAGAGAGGGCGAACCCTACGATCAATATTTAAGCAAATTATTTTAAGCCTCCTTTTACCAAATAGAGCCTTGGATCAGACGGTTGGATTCTAAGCAAAATATTTAAAGCCTCCTTTTGCCAAATGGAGCCTTAACGATTTTAGGGCTCTATTTGTCAAATTAAGGGGAACCCGAGGGTGTAAAAAACCTCAAAAAAAATATCTTACAACATCGTCGTCGCCGCCCTCTCTGCTGCTGGAACTTTTAATTCTGGGTTAACAATTTTTTTCACGATGAAAATCATTTATGATGAAATCGCTACGATTTCACAAACAGACTAATTTGCAAAACTTCACCTCGCAGATCAATCAAATTATTAGATTGGTAAGTGAGTTTAAAATTAATTCTCGTTAAAGAATCGTTATGACATCGCATAAAGACTGGATTAGTTGGGTCTTCAATAATTAGAAACCCTGGAGGAGCCGTTGGTGCAAATGAATATAGAATATATCCCTGCTGAGCTTGATTTGATCGCTCGAGATTTATTTGATAGCTTCCTTCGATAACGTCACATACTAAATTCAGCGCAATCACTGAGGATATATTCACATTTTGAGGAGCGATATGTCTACCACCGCCATCTGGGTCGTTATTAAATGTCGAAATATTTGTTTGTTGTCGTGATAATTTCTTCCAATCGTCGTGGATTTTCTTAAACCCGATATCGATGGCATAACTGAGAAGTATTTTTAATTCGTCGGGTTTATAACCAGGAATTTTAATTTTTGGGATATCTTCTGCGCTGTCTCCGGGTTTTCCCCATATTGGCAAAATTTTAACACCTCCTTCTTGAATAATTTGCGAATGAAATGTCTCCATATCGTTGATGATTTTGTTACCTGTTTGTACTACACTAATAAATTCATCTTGGGTGAGAGAGCCGGATTTAAGTGATATTAACAATAATGAAAAATCATTATTCATCGCTGTTAAATTTTCTTCGATTAAACCAGCGTGAAATGTCAGATTATTATAGTTGTCATATTTCATAAACTTGTTGGGATAATAATCTTGATAACATTTCAATGGATTATCGGGTTTTATCACGTTGGAGACATAATAAGATTTTACAGGTTCTGGTATATTAATGGTTTCTTTCTGTCTAGGTGGTAATTCAGGCCATCCTAACACTGATCTTATAGAACTCTGATAAATATCCACAGCATACGCAGGGGAATTAATCTCGATCGTAGATGATAACGTCGGCGCGTGAACCGTTATAGCGATTTCTGATTCTTTTCCAGTGATTGATTTTATTCTTCGTTGTAATTCGTTATTGATTTGTTCGATTTGATATGACCCAGTTGGAATTGAAACAACATTCCAGTCTGGAGTTCCGTCTTCACGATTTTTCCACGCGAATACCAAGGAATTATTTGGTTGTTGACCACCAAATGCTACAGATCTGATATTGGGCCAGCTATGATACACTCGTAGTTTTGCCAGCGCGATCTCGCTCACTGGAACGGGGATTGGGAAATTTACACTGAATTCAGGATGAGTTGAGGTTATTGATATCATGCTTGTTTTCACAGGTGTTGTATTTGTTACTATTTGTTGAAGTAGTTCTTGTGACGACATTATTATTATTATTCTGCTCTAATTTTAGTATTGTTGATTTATACAATTGAGCCATCGTTGAGAATTCGCTATCTGATAGTGTTGTGTCATCGAGTGATGATGATATCAACGAGGATAATTGCGAGTAACCGGTAGATGCAATGTGAAATTTGATTTCATAGTCGTGTAGTTTACTCTGGCTACACGATGATAGTTTTTTTTGTGATCCCGGTTAATATACCCGCGATTGTAGCCACCGCGGAAATAGCGATTGGAACTACGACCGGAGCAATCATTGTAACCGAAGATAGTATTATCCCAGCAGCAGTGATTACGCCCGACACCGAATACACGGTGATATCAACCGCGGTTATTCTTCGTTTGTATTTTTTTATTTTTATTTGATACTCCTCACAGAGCGAGTTGAGTTTAGTTTGAAATTCTCTGACCTGATCATAGCGATACTGATACACTGAAGGGATTGTCATTTTATTTTAAAAGCGCTAGCGTTTTCAATTGATTTCAAATTGCTAGCGTTTTCAGTTTAATTGTTTACTTAAATCCACCACGAATTCTACGTACCACGTTACTGAAACCCTGACTAAATTTCTATCTGCAGTCGTTATCGTGAACTGTTCAGATACATCCTTGTCGATGATCGTTGATACTGTATTATTGACTCCAGATGAACTACTTGATGATATATTGAATTGAGTCGGTGATACTATTGTTAATCGATAAATACCCTTGACGGCTGCGGTTACGTGTAAAGTATTAGTTGTGGGAGTCCACGCAAATGAACCGTTTTGAATTGTGTATACGATATTGTTGGTGCTCTTATGAGGAATTTTTATTTTTTCAATAATGTTTATCATCCTCGTTGTATCACCCTTCATTGCGTCGTTGAATGTTTCTAGATCATCGATGGATTTTTTAATATCAGGAAGGGTTATTTCAATTTTATCAAATGGGGTTCCAATAAACTTATCAATGAGGTTTTCACGAAACATTGAAAACTGTTTCACGTGCTTTTCATATTCGGATTGAAGAGTTGTTAGTTCCAACATAGAATCTTTCATCGAGGTGAGTTTTGGTGTGGTCACTGGTGGATTTCCAAAACATTCTAGCAGGGGTTTATCAATTTTATCAATTATATTACTTTGTACTGTAGTAAACTGATCAAATGCAACTATATAATCGTCATACTTATCATTGAGCGATTTCAATGAATTCACCGTGTTATTGAATGCTGCTAATTTATCCGTGATCGTTGAAATAAGTACACTTGGTTTGAGTTTACCCTGATCGGAAAATAACGCGATAGTATCCTCTACTGCGTCTTGTCGTTTAACTAAAATATTATCGAGGGAGACATTACTAGTTTTCAATTTACCCTGACGATCGCCAAATACAACTATTTCACCAGGATCAACATCTACTAGGTTCAACGTTTCGGCTATTTCATCTTCGATTAGTTTTTTAACATCCTTTTTATCAAGGGTTTCAACTCCATCAGTATCCGGTTTCTTCAGCGATGATAAATGTCGTCCCCAAATATCAATCATTGTTATCATATAAATCTTTTCTCTGTTTAAAATCTTAAATATTTTCAATCCAACGACTGCTAGTATACTCATTCACTACTACATGGGGTGGTTTTGATTGTAAATTACTTTGCAATTTCATCAAATATTCCTTTGAAATAGCATTAAGTACGTTTAATACTTCATTACCACATATGGGTGGGTCAATCATCGTTTGCGTTGGTAACGTGGAATACCTACGGGGTATTTTTAAGTTGTTTATATAACGCATAAATTCCTTCGGAGGCGCTAGTCTATATGAGTCAAAATAAATAATCCCACGTGGATCAATCGCGTATGCAACCCAGTGGGTTCCAGGTCCATCGCTGTTATCTAGATTAATAATACCCGTTTCAACGTGATTAGGTTGTGCCGGTAACTGATCTTTCATAAAAACACCTCTGAAGTTTTTAATCGCGAGTTTTTTAGCGGCATCAATTAAATCAAAATTGGACCTTGGAAGATTTTTCATTAGTAAACCGTTCCTGGGATTCTCAGGCCGCTTCCGCTGTACCATGAATACGGGGTTCCTGGTAGTCTTAGACCCTTCCCCTTTTTTTATAACCCTTCCCAGTTGCCTTTTGTAGTGCCATTCCTGCCGCGGTACCAATAGCCCCTAACGCTGCCGCTTTAGCTACCGCTGGGGCCGCTGCGGCAATCAATCCTGGAATCAACCCTAACAGCGGGAATATACCACCTGTCTTTTCCATGTTTTTAATCGCGCTCGCAGAAAGAGTAACCTGAACTCCTTTTTATTCTTTAAGCGCGCTATTAAAATGATTAACCTGAGTTTTCGTCAACGATAGTTTATTCGCTCCGCCATTCATTTGATTATGTTTCAGCGTTATTGTGGTTCCACATTGCTTAGCTGATTTGGATTGTAATTTTGTTAGCTGACCAGGTGTCAACGTGACATTGATATTACTATACGACATTATACAAAACAGATTGATTCTAAATCGCAGAGAGAGAGATGGAAAATCAATTACAGATTTTCCACTGGTGCATCTAACACTCTCATTCGTCCACCAACACCTTCGAGTATCATTGATTAATCACTGAGAATGACAGCAACCGCTCTATAATTAGCAATACCACCAGGACGGGTTACACGAGCTCTAAAGTATATATCAACGACGGACCGTCTCATCAAGTCAAGATGTTCCAACGAAAAGTAATAAATCGGATACAGACTTTTAAAATCCAACTGTGATATTTGTAGACCAGTATCAACATTTTGATCGCATCCCATATACGACAACAGGTTATGATAAACTCGTGCAATATGATTTTCTGTGTAATTTAGTTGTATATCCTCTGATGGTTCTTGCTGTCCGTTTATTTTCAGCGAGACTTCATTACACCCAATTTGATCAAATATCATATGGGAACGTTCTTGATTATCTAATCGCGCAGTATTCTGTAGCGCAACAAATATGTGACGTGGAGCTGAAATACCCTGTTTCGATGCTAGATGCCATGTAAGTGTACCTTCAATATTATACTCCATGGTATCTGTGGACGTTGACAACCAACTCAACAACGTCTTTCCCCCACGATCCATAAATGATAGTAACCGTGGTTCTTTTGACAACGACGGAGTCAACACCGGCATCCACAGTGTTAGTTTTGATAAAACGACTTTACCAGCGGCAACGCCAGCACCGCGTCAGATTGCATTATCATCAGTACCTTTTCTCACTAATGCTACCGTATGCTTTGCTCCATAGATAACTTTTCTGACGTTTCTACAAAATCCAAATATGTGATGCAACGGAATCGCACATGAAAACCTTCGATGTTGACCCTGCAACGTTGATACTCGTGTTGCAAATCCTAGGTTGTAACCGGGAATATTATTTATGACATCAAATTCAGCAGCTGGTCTTATATATCCAGCTGGTGCTGGATCAACTGCTGTAGCTCGTGTTGCTTTTACTCTAGAATACTGGACGTGCTCAGCGTTATCAGTAATATCCTTCGCAAACATCATAGACGGACCTGCCGATCTAGTATAGTCATCAGAATATCTCGCTAACCCGATTATTCCGGTAGCAATATCAACCTCACGTTCAATAGATTCTATTTCTCTTCCATCAATGAGATATCTAGCGCTTTCAAATAACGCCATGATGCCGTTGTTAACAAAACCAACTCGGATAGTTGGGTTATCATCATATGGTGTATTAGCTGAAACATTTGTTACGAGTTCACCTTCGACTTCAATAAAGGCTTCACAAGGCAAAAAGTATTTACTGGTATCATGAACTTGAAGTTCAATTCTTCCCCGAAGATCAGGTTGTACTGCGTGATAGGCAAAAAATTGATAATCGCGTACAGAATCATCCTTGAGTACTGGGGCGTCTATGTCAAATGCACTATCAGGGTTCTGTTTGAATATTTTTTATTATATACCCTCTGGTCTAAATTGAAGGTGAAATCATGAAAATTCTTCGAATTTCAACAATGATTTTCAATTATTTTAAAATAATTCCTAACAGCTTTTTCCTACGGGAATCCAATGCAAATTCGACCACTTGACCCTACGGAATAATTCCGGATTTTTCTGGATTTTTCACTGGTTTTCACTGAATTTTGGGTGATTTTTGATCATTTTTGATCATTTTTGCTTCGAAAACAACAAAACAAATTCCTAACAGCTTTTTCCTATGGAAAATCCCATGCAAATTCGACCACTTTACCCGAAAAATCTCAAAGAGATTTTCACGAATTTCTTCTTAATTCTCAAAAAAAATGTGATTTCACGATGAAAAATCACCCATAAAATCACAAAAATGTGATTTCACAGTAAATAAAATCATCAAAAATCACCCAAAATTCAGTGAAAATCAGTGAAAAATACAGAATTGAAAATCGCAGATTTTTTATTTATTATAATTATTTTTTTATAAACTACAAGCAGTTTTCATCGACGTCTTTGACTTTTGTAGAAACTTTTTGAATTTCCAAGACCACTTCCCGCTATCATATTTGCTGTTATGTTATCTTGGGCGGTCAACGATGATGAAATCAATGACTGTAGTTTTTCATCTACTGCGTTATTTATTATTTTAATAACTGTGCCGGCATAACCGCAGTAGATGGTAACGGCAGTGATGAAATCACCGCTGGCTTCTTTGAAAATCCTTTGGATTTTCCACGTCGAACTAGCGCTGTTAGTTTATCCTTCGCGGCTGAAAACGCCTTCGTGGCAAGATCACCAATAGCGCTAATACCCTTATCCCTGATAACATCAATAGCTTTCATTGATAGTTGTTTTGCTAGCGCGCTACTTTTGGAGCCATTCTTGAAAATAATCCCATTATAGTATTACCGAGACCATCTCCATAGTATGCTCGGTATTTTGGCAATCGTGAGTTTACTACGTAGACGTTAGTTGGTTTATCATGGTTGTAGTGTATGATCATTCTCTATTCAATTGCTATTTATCTAATCGCTATGTTTACCGTGATGAAAATTCGTAGGATTTTCCACTAACTCTTCAATAAAATCTCGATATGTTGCAATATCCATGATAACACCTTGAAATAATCGCCTACAAATATCAGCAGCTTCATTAATTATTTATGTTGAGTTATTCCTAGCTCGTTTTCCCCCTACAAGTATTTCTAATCGTGCTATATCACCAAGAATATTACCAGGACATGAAATCACAGGCAATTTCGCTGATATCCCACTCCCAAACGTCTCAACGGGAGATTCCTCATCTTCACCAGTTGCACATTGTGTATCTATTTCTGAACCGAATTTTGATGTTTTAGGTGACAAGGATATTTTCGTCGAAGATTGTATCCGCCGCTGCACTTTTTGTGGTTTTTGTTGTTGTTTTAGTTCTTCATATTTATTGTATACTTCACCCACTATTTTCATGTATTCAATGTATGATGTATCTTCCTTTTGTTTAATCTGACTTTTTCCAGTTTTTATTTTATAAATCACATCAGCGTAATGTTGTATATTTTTAATATATCCATGTTGCCCTGGGTTCAACATTTTTTTTCTGTTTTCATAAGTCGTAACAACAAACACAGGAATATCTGCTGGTTTAGTATTATCAATTGCTGCTATCCCCTCCTCGTTAAATCTCTCTCGTAAACCCTCTACTGTTCTTCTTGATTCAAGTGGCAATTCTTCAGGGGGATCTCTTCGAGATTCATCATTAACATCAATACCACTTGGCGTTGTATTTCCATATGATTTGCCATATCACCTGAAAGTTTTTGTATAGCCTGTTTTGTTTGTCCAGTTTCGATTGCTATTTTTTCAAGTTCACCAAGAAGAGGTCTCTCAACTCGTTTCCCCTCCTCAGTGACATCTCCGTATATAGCTCGTTCAGTAGCTGTTTTCACATCTGTACTTGCAGCAACAATCGGGTTAAAGAGTTGTTCAGAACCCTCTGTAAAATCAGTCTGAATTAACTGCCGCTGTTGAAGTTTTTCGCGTATACGATCACGAAGGGGTAATAGTTTTTTTATCGATCAGTCGTTGTTTTGTGTTACGTGTGGTCGGCGATTGTCCTACCATTATTGAAAGAGTATCACTATTGTCAAATTGCTTTGCGATTCACCGAGTAAAAAAAAATCACTAGATTATACTTCCCTGTTGTACGGGGTTAATTCATACACACAATTTTACTTCCTCGTTACATGATACACGTTATACAATTACCCGTACCGGTTAGGCTCAGCTTGCTCCATTATTTTTTTTAATGGTCTCACCTTGCAATTGATAAGTTTTCTGCTTTCATACTCTGAACTTAATTGCCTCCGAATATGTTCAACGATGTTACATAGTGGTACAAACACGTTAACGTCTTCATGATAAACTAAACTCTCACGAATAAGTTTTTGTACTTGCTTAATTAAAAAATATTTCTTAGCGAGTACATATTTTCCATTCTGTTCTGCAAATTGTACATCCTCTAAATCGGTTATGATCTGATCACAATCTAACCCTGAACATAATTTTACATTTTGGTCTTTAAGCTTATTGATTTCAACAATAACACATTTGAGATTTTCAGAATTCATTATAATATGATAGAGTATATTTATTTAATTGTTTGAACGAAAATCCAAAAGATTTTTAAACCCACAAAATGAATTCTGGACGCGCTAAGGTGTTAGTCATCTTAGCATATCCAGAAGCTAAATGCGATTATAAGTGATTATGATGACGACGGTACTTACAACCCCATGAGCTAGTGTGCAGGCGGTTGTATTTACAAATAGGACGGTACTTACAACCCCATGATCTAGTGTGCAGGCTGTTGTATTTACAACAAGGACGGTACAACAATAGATTATAATGACACTGGATGACGACGGTACAACAATAGATTATAATAACAATGGTATTTACAATGAATTGATTCAATGCTTGTGAATGATAATAGTATGAATTGATTCAATGACAATGGATGACGTGGGCTATTCTACATTCAAGTGCAAAAACCAAATCACAAAAATCCAATTTGGTTTGAATTGTCAATAATAACAATCACACCACGTGAGACGGTGTGGTTTGGTTTTTGCACTCGACCTTCGGCTAAAGCCCAAACATAACACAGACCAGGTTGTATATAACCATTCATTATAGCGAAGTTAGATAGAATGGTGTCTGCTTGTAATTGTTTGTTGTGTTTAATAGTGATTATTTACAACGTAGAAATACCACATAATACTTAAAAACCCCACTAAAAAAACGAATATGATTATTTGTAAACGCTATGATGATTTTGTTTCGAGGTCTGAAAAGATTTCAGAAACAGATAATTGATTATTTATGATAATTATAAGAACCAATCAAAAACCACCAAAACAACAAAAATGTTTCAACGATAACTCTGTCATTGATAATTTGTCACACGCGCGTTACCAGTGAGTTATCTCCGTTAATTCACATAAACAAATCGAATTTTTTTACAAAAACGTTTTGAAAGCGCGGTTTGATAAATTCCATCTGCTACTTTTGTACCGAGGAGGGACCAATATCAAAATACACTCCAGCGCTATTTATAGACGGAAGTATTATTTCCTCGTTGTCAGTGCTAATTGATTTTACTGGTCTAGCATTTTTCGAGTATTTTCCAGTCCCACCTCGTTTGGTGTTTTCACGTTGTGTAATAGCTTGAAGATTCGATAAAGAATTATTAGTCCTAATACCATCAATGTGATCAATAACAAGACCATCCTTGATCAATCCGTTAAATACTTCATATATGAAACGATGATCGAGATATATTTTTTCTCCAGTACCAAGCATCAAATATCCTTGATTACTCAGAAAACCAACCGACTTCTTGAGTCTTTAGTGTCTAACAACACCATCACGAGAGGCTTCATAGTTTTCAATAACGGGATGTCTTTGAAAATCTTGGTTCATTGGTATACAATACTCATATTATTTGTCTAATTCATTATTTGGTTGAGATATAATATTGATAAATCTTTCTCTATAGTCTTGGGCATTTTTTATGATTTTGCCATTGTCATTGACAACGTCGGGATTTTTGATTCTTCGCTTGTCATAATAACGCTTCAACTCTCTATAACGCCTACCCCCGTAATTGATGCATAATTGTGAATTGCCTCTAACACCCACCCCACAATGGATGCATGGGAGAGGACCTTTTGAACCGTTTCTCACGCTTTGCATATGATACCCACAGAACTCATTTCTGCATGATTTGTTACACGGGATTACTGATCCAATCATAAGCCATTTGCAATGATTCCTTATATAATATACTTTTCTATTTAAATACTTGTTTTAATTATTATAATATGAAAAGAATTCAAGAGATTATCGAAAATAAAGCCTTGGAAAAATGCTAGATTTAATCTCGATAGAATCTCTAATATACCAAAAAGTCTAATAAATGACAAAACCCTGTTGAGTAAAATCAGAGACTGTTTTAATGAATTTAAGCCTGATGGAGCATCTCATACGTGGTCGACATTTCGAATTATTGAAGATATCGATGTCAATGTACCTAACATTGATGCTACAATGAATGATACAAGAGCAGCTGAGATAATCTCACATCTTCGAAAACGGTATTTTTTCAGAATAAAATTCATTATCGAAGTCGAAGGTGAATGGGTTATCAGAGATAAATTTGAACCAATCCTCAAGGATAAAAATTTGTCATTGTGAGTAGAGATTCCAAACCAGGAATTCTAACTGGAATTGACAAACTATACTACGAGAAATCTTACCCTGTAACAGCAGTTGTTTATGGAATATACCAGCTAAATAATAAGCCGAGTATTGCAAAACTAGCTCCTATGAAAACGTCGTCAACACTCAATTGTGTAGCAACACGGATAATGGAACATTTCACAAATGCATCCCGAGGAAATAAACTAACTGATCTGCGACGTAGGAAAATAACCGAATGGGAACTGACAGTCAAACAGCACGGTGCAATGATTTCCGATATAGCTAAATTAGAAGCATCATTAAGATTTCCAATATCAGTAACGACAATAACCGGAGAAGTATTATACGAACCGAAATATAACAAAAATGGAGCGCCAATTGAAATTATTGATCATATCAAACACGCGTGGACACCTGCAGTAAATGTATTTCCACGAGAACGAATTGTGAAATATATCCCCGGGGAATTTTCCGAGGATGTTTTCTATGAAGAAAAATTATTCGATGTTATTGTTGCGTTGTGTAAAGATGATCCTTTGTCAGTGTGGTTACTTAGAAGTAATGAAGATCCCGAAATAGGATTTGATCAATTTGTAAGACCAAACGGTGAATTATATCGCGTTGAGGAATTAGATAACAGAATGAGAAAAATTGCTAATGATTTTGCTTTGCAATTTCCATTTTCAAAAGAGATTTCATTCAATGAAAAACTACTTGCGGATAGCTTCACAATTCCACCAGTGTTAGCTCACTTCGCAAGAGAAAAAAACTCATGGCGTCCAACACGAAATGATTTTCTCGAGGACGTTAAATTGAGTTGCGTCGCATTTGGTCATGGAGGATTGTGGAATACAAAATACTCACGTGATAGTATGATTTCAATTGATATATCCGCGTGTTATCCTGGAAGTTTTCTCGGGTATGGAGAATGCTCTGAGTATTTTAAACGATTTGGACACCCCACGCATGAAATTACTCGTGTTGCGATTAATGGGCCATTACCCGATTTTGATTTAACGGGATTCGCTCGTGTGATATCATTCAAATTCGCTGCAGGGTTACATCCGTGTAGTTATGTTTGGCTTGGATGCCAATTGTGTTATTGCGGTATATGATTGATTTTGAGATGTTACAATCGTTGATTGTCGGCGAAGCTATTATATGCTATCGCGCGCAGAAGGATGTTTGGTTACCACAACCCAATTTAGATCGTATAATACGCGAACAGCGAAAACAATTTCTTGATGGAAAATCGGAGATTTTCAATGAAAAACAAATCATGAATTGCTCTAAGGAGTTATTTGAAATTAAAAACAAAGAAGCCAAAGATTTCGGACGAAAAATAATTGGTAATTTCACTCAAGGTGGAAGATATGATAATTCGAAATACTCTTCGAGGTTGATCATAGACAACGCAGAATACGATTTTATCATAGCGGATTTAACGAAACATGGAAAACTTGTATCCCGTAGGGATGCTTTTCTATCCAACGGTGAGAAATTAGGTACGGTTGTTACCTACTGTGATGGATATAGCCCCCAGTATACACATTTGAGAAGTTCTATGCTAGCCTATGCTTGTATTAATCTATTTTCGATGATAAATAGATTTCCAGATACCGCGGTTAGAGTAGCTACTGATTCGATGTATATCCACGAGAAATACAAATTGGATGTAGCGGCATTCACATCCTCGGAGGAAGCGTGGGGATGTTGGCGATTTAAAAAGGAAAAACTACACGAGTATTGTGAATCCGCAGATGTTGCCAACGACGATAAATATCTTTTTTGTAACCGTATTGACATTCAATCTGAATTTTCTAATGCACCAGCGGTATCTGATCCCGTATGTAGATACAAGACAGTTTATTTAAACGGCTGTGGTGGATCAGGAAAGACAAGTCGTGCAATTGAATTATTCCGTGGGAAAAATCTTACGGATTTCACAACCATGATTGTGTTAACACCAACTCACAGACTCGCCAGAGAGATGATAGCGCGGGGAGTAAAAGCCTGTACTTATCACAGCTTCTTTCGATGGAAAGGCGATACATGGACTCCTGAGCGTATGGGCGATAAATTCATTCCTGAAATCATAATATGGGATGAAATATGCACTGTATCGTTGAGTGTATTACAGACATTTCTTGAATGGTTGTTATTGAAAACTACAAAAGTCGTCATGTGCGGGGATCACGGCCAACCACCACCATTTGTCGGTGCATCCCCACATGAATGGCTAAAGGGTTTTGTAGATTATTATGAAGAAATTACCACTGATTATAGATCACTTGATAAACAATTACGAGAGTTCAAAGCGCTAATGAGATTACAACCGGATAGAATCCAATGTGAAATAGCGCGTGAAATAATTTCAGAAACTCCCATGAATGATTTTTGGGAAACATGGAAACCAAATGATTTGATAATCGCGAGTATAAAAATAGTCAGAGACGCACTTCAGATAAAGTTATTTGAATTGCATAAATGTAAATTTGCAACACTTCCAGTACCGTTGTGTTATAGACCCTCGGATACACGAAAGCAGAATATTGAAGTTGATATTCCTGGACAACAACAAAAGCAGAATTTAGTGTTAAATTATATTGTGCTGGTTGATATCAGCGTCGTCGAAGATGCATTGGGAAACTCAAAAAGTTCTGCTGATATATCCCCGTGGACGTTAGGTTATGCAGCAGCAATACACTCTTCACAGGGATTAACTATCACAGATACAATTGTTTGGATGGTAGATAATCGCATCGAATGGTCAAATTTAGTTTATCTCGCAGTATCCAGAGTACGAAGAATAAATCAGCTTCGAAGAATTGTTGTTGACGATAATGACACTACAATCAGCGCCGATGATATCACTGGTGATTTTATCACTGGTGATAAACTGGTGATTTTATCACTGGTGATAAAATCAGAAAAAAACTCTCTGGTTATAAGCAACAGGATTAAAAAAAATAATAGAAAATTTGACATTGATGCAGAATTGATAATTTCACTAAAGCAACAACAGAATAATCACTGCGCGAGTTGTAATTGTATAATGCGTTGGAGTTGGTCGGATAAAGATCCTCGCCAATTTACCGTAGACAGAAAGAATAGCAGCATTGGTCACACCAAAGATAACGTTATGCTGACTTGTCTTGAGTGCAACAGACGCCGGGGTGCTAGTTAAGACCACGCGGTGGTAATTGAGTATCCTCGCTGAGGAGCAGTTGAATCTAGTGTATAGACTGCTGGTCTAGAAACGCTAGCATTTCCACCAGTTGATCGTTATTTGAATTGCATAAATGTAAATTTGCAACACTTCCAGTACCGTTGTGTTATAGACCCTCGGATACACGAAAGCAGAATATTGAAGTTGATATTCCTGGACAACAACAAAAGCAGAATTTAGTGTTAAATTATATTGTGCTGGTTGATATCAGCGTCGTCGAAGATGCATTGGGAAACTCAAAAAGTTCTGCTGATATATCCCCGTGGACGTTAGGTTATGCAGCAGCAATACACTCTTCACAGGGATTAACTATCACAGATACAATTGTTTGGATGGTAGATAATCGCATCGAATGGTCAAATTTAGTTTATCTCGCAGTATCCAGAGTACGAAGAATAAATCGCATGAATTGGATAATTGGATAATGCGTTGGAGTTGGTCGGATAAAGATCCTCGCCAATTTACCGTAGACAGAAAGAATAGCAGCATTGGTCACACCAAAGATAACGTTATGCTGACTTGTCTTGAGTGCAACAGACGCCGGGGTGCTAGTTAAGACCACGCGGTGATAATTGAGTATCCTCGGGAATTACCTGTAATTGTTGTCGAGTAAATCCTCGCTGAGGAGCAGTTGAATCTAGTGTATAGACTGCTGGTCTAGAAACGCTAGCATTTCCACCAGTTGATCGTTTTATACCGGATATGTTATGTCCGGTGACACTCCAAATAGGATCGGTAGCTCTTTTTTTACCACCCTCAAGCTCTCCTGGTTCGTATAAATACCGAACAGTGACATTACTACCAAGAATTTGTTCCTTGAAATCTTTTTGTGGTTGTACGGGTATAAACTCCCTTTTAATAGCGTTGTTAGGTTTCATGTTGATTGTTCTAGTAATCTCATTATTGATTGCGGTAACTACACGTGGTAATCTCTTAACCCATTCACGAGATCGTTTATCCTGGATGAATTCTTTTGCGTATTGATATCCAAATAACCGCTCAGCAAGCGTCCGATTAAATCGTTCAACAATTGCCTGATCGCGATGTAGCGCAGTGTGTCCTCGTCTGATGGCGACATTATGATGTGTCATCGTTGTTAAAACAGCGCCTTGAAATCCCTTGCCAGGATCAACTTGCAACAGATTTGGCCAGCGTAGTGAACCTCGTCGATAAATCCTTTCAAATGCAGAAGCTACTTCAGTTGATGATTTTGTCTTCAGCGGTTCTGCTTGTTTGTATCGACTCGCAATATCAACTACGGTTAACGCGTATTTGTAACCGTTGTCATGTGGTAAAAATAGTATATCAGCTTGATGAACTTCATTAGGTTTTGTAACATCAAAATGAGAGTAGTTAATTCGTTTAGGCGCCGGTTGATAAATTTGCCATATAGCCTGTTTAGATAACCAGTTCGCTGCAGTGGTATTTTTTACTTTTGCTGCACTAGCGAGTTTACTGATTGCTGCCTTGCCTCTCCAGTATCCTCTCGGAGAATAATAAATAGATTCCATATTTTTAATTACCAGCACCTAACATCAATTTGCCTTACATGGCGGATTTTATCAACCACGAAGCCAATTTTTCTTTGAATGATTTATCAGGAATAGCATTCAACGCATGAATTAATTTCACATCCGCGAGATGTCTATGTTGAAGATTGCTGCTTTTATAAGCAACATCATGAGCATGACACGCCTTATCAATAGCGTTTATTGGATACTCGCCGGGTCGGGGTTGGTTTTGGTCATCGAGTCTGATATCGAGTCTTGTTCCCGGTCCACAATAACTATACCCTGGAAGGTGCTTTTCTCCTGAGTATTTTGCCCACGGTGTTCCTGGGAGTTTCACTAACTTGGCTGCAATATCACCTCCTCGTTTTTTTTAAAGCCTTGTTTGGAAAATTCGAAGAATTTTCACCAAGGGAAACAAATCTAAATTTCTTTGTACTACACTGTACGCATTTACCAGAAAGCGCTGATCGATTATTTTTTGTTGTAATCGTCGTCAAGTCATTTGTGCCAGTACGCGCCCTACATGTCACACAATATAGATCCATAATTTATTATATAACATTATGAATGTAATTGATCATTCAGCTACGAGACGACGGGAACATATTAAACACCATGCAATGTTACCAAATTCTATTCGCGCAATTATCATCGGACCATCTGGAAGTGGTAAAACACAATTGCTACTTAATTTGATAACAAGATGGATGAAGTGGGATAAGTTGTATTTGATTGCTCCGAGTGTAGATGATCAGCGATGTTATGAAGTGTTAAAAGATTTTAACGAGAAAGCGAAATTAGAAATCGATGATAATATTTTTGAGTTTATAACCGATATCGAAGAGGCGCCTAACATTGACTCCATCGACGGAAGTATTAACAATCTTGTCGTATACGACGATGTTATGTTAGATAATCAAAAGAATCCTGCTATAATATTTTCACGAGGACGTCATAAAAACACAGATGTGATATATGTCACTCAACGTTACACTCAAATCCCGAAGGTCATCAGAGATAACTGCAATCTATTATGCGTGTTTAACGGTGTTGATACTCACACGCTAAGAAATATTTGGCAAACTTGGTGCGGTGGCGATATGGATCATAATCAGTTTAGAAATTTCTTTAGCCGCGCTCAGTCAATCCCACATGGATTTGTGACGATAAATTTATCAGATCCTCGGACAAGATATCGTGTCGGACTTTATCAGATATTTAGTTAACCCAGAATTAAAAGTTCCAGCAGCAGAGAGGGCGGCGACGACGATGTTGTAAGATTTTTTTTTAGAGGTTTTTTGCACCCTCGGGTTACCCTTAATTTGACAAATAGAGCCCTAAAATCGTTAAGGCTCCATTTGGCAAAAGGAGACTTTAAATATTTTGCTTAGAATCCAACCGTCTGATCCAAGGCTCTATTTGGTAAAAGGAGGCTTAAAATAATTTGCTTAAAAGTTAATCGTAGGGTTCGCCCTCTCTGCTGCTCGCCATTGTCGTTGGAATCCACCCTCTTTGCTGCTATGGGTTAACAATTCTTTTACGAGATTCAGTAAACGATTTTAACCGAATATTTTATCAAGTCCGACACGATATCGCGTCCGAGGATCTGATAACTTTATCGTCACAAATCCATGTGGGATTGAATGAACATGATTAAGGAAATTTCTAAATCGATTATGATCCATGTCAGCGCAGCACCGCGTTTGCCAAATATTTCGTAGCGTATGAGTATCAACTCCGCTAAACACACACAATAAATTGCAGTTATCTCTGATCACCTTCGGAATTTGTGTGTATCGTTGAGTGACATATATCACATCAGTGCTTTTATATCTGCCTCGGGAAAATATCCTAGCGGGATTCTTTTGATTGTCTAACATGATATCATCATATACGACTAAGTTGTTAATACTTCCATCGATATCATCAATGCATGGTACTTCTTCGATATCGGTTATAAACTCAATAATACCATCGCCCGTTAATTTCTATTGATCTCTCGTTAGCATCCTTTAACACTTCATAGCATCGTTAATCGTCTACACTCGGGGCGACTAAATACAACTTGTCCCATTTCATCCATCTCGGTATTAAATTAAGTAGCAGTTGTGTCTTGCCGCTTCCAGATGGTCCGATTATAATCATTAGAATTGAATTCGGCAACATCGCATGGTGTTTAATAGATTTCCGTCGTCGGGTAGCTGAATAATCAATTACTGTTTTGTGACCGATACTAACCTGTAAACCTGTCCAATTTATAATTTGACATTTAAGTTTCGTCTTTTTACTTCAGGCACATTGATTCCAACCACAAGCTTATTTCTTGGCGATTTGTAATTCACGGCTGCTTTGATGGAGCAAAGCAGATGCATTATTTACCTAAAGTGTTCAGCAAATAATTTGTCCCAAACTGTACTTAGCTATTTTCAAGAGGGTGTAAGGGCATTTGGCATGCCATCACGGGTTCGAGCAGACAAGGAAGTAGAAAATATTGATGTAGCTCATTTTGTCATTAACATGAAAGGTGTTGCCAGAAGAAGTTTCATAACAGGATTTAGTGTTCACAATTAGCGCATTGAGCAACTTTGGGCATAGCCAAATAGAGTATTGTCTAGATAATACAGAAGACTCATCATGTTTATGGAAGATTTGGGACTTCTTTCAAGCTTGGATGTAGTAGATCTTTTTGTCCTCCATTTTGTTTTCCTTCCCCGAAATTAACGCTCTTAGATGAGTTATATTATCAATGGAACTATCATGGACTAAGTTTTATGGGCCATCAAACTCGTCTTGCCCTTTGGATGCAAGGTGTTCTCCTGCACTTGGACAATATAGGTCATGATGCTATTAACATTGAAACATTTGGTGTAGATCATAATGGACCGATTGGAGAAATTAAAAATGAAAATAATGTCGAAGTGTTATTCATGAATGTACTTCTAAGTACAGGTGCATTGAATTAATAATATTTACGCGTATCATAAAAAACAAAACACAACAACCAACAGCCTCTTTGGTTAAAAAATAATACGCGCCGTTTTACAATAGTGACCTCGAGCGAAGAAATTCATAGTAATTCTTGACCTGTGTGTGGTAACTTTCAAACTGTAAATGATAAAAGTTAATGGCGTCTCACAATTGAATCCATGAATTATACATCATAATACTTGATACCATTTCACTATATCAAAATAGCAGTTCTGACTAGTAAAAAGAAAAGTCCAATCACAGCTATGTAATTCAACAGGTACAATCTGAAAACTCAATATATGAAATGGAACTTTCAACTACTTCCGTGTTTTTAAAACAATACAATTTGAGATCTCAATATAGAAAATATAACTTTCAATCACTAATGTTTGATTCAACAGTTACAATCTAAAATCTCGACCTACAAAAAGGAACTTTAATGACAAAGACACAATCTCGACTTACAAAATGGAACTTTAAGGACTACGATTTTTGATTCAACACGTGAAATAGGATTTCTCGACATACGACACCAAACTTTCAACGGCAACTTTCTAATTGGACCAGACCGCTATGTAATTCAACAGTTGCAATCTAAAAACTCAATATATGAAATGGAACTGCCGTGTATTTCAAACACCACAATTTGAAATCTTAACATAGAAAATATTACTTTCAATCACTACTGTTTGGTTCAACAGATACAATCTAAAATCTCGACTAAAAAATGGAACTTTAAGGACAAAGATATAATATCGACCTACAAATTGGATCTTTACGAGCAACAATTTTGATTCAACACGTGTAAATGGATTTCTCGTCATACGACATCGAAATTTCAACGGCAAAGTTCTGATTGGACCATCTTTTGTCCGCTAAGGCGCCTCATAGTTTTACTCATCTTCCAAGGAGACTGGAACGCCAAAGTTGCCGAAGATGCGATGTAGCAGCATGAAGTGTGGACAGACCGAAACTATTTCAGACAAAATCAGAAATAAGCCGAAAGCATTTCAAACAAACCGAAACTAATTCAGACAAAACCTAAACAAGTGTGGACAAACCGATACTATTTAAAAACGAAATTATGTCAGGCAGACAAGAGAGA
This sequence comes from Unio delphinus, assembly GCA_029339505.1. Classification (NCBI taxonomy): domain Eukaryota; kingdom Metazoa; phylum Mollusca; class Bivalvia; order Unionida; family Unionidae; genus Unio; species Unio delphinus. The sequence continues at coordinate 3,239,345 of JAQISU010001240.1, read as the reverse complement.
GAGAATGGACCATAGATAAGTTTTCACACACAAATAAGGCTGCTACGAAAAGAGAGTAAATAGATCAAGTTTTGAAACCTATACAGAGACCATCTATTTCAGATAAACCTTCAACTGTTATGGTAAAAGTTTTTAGAATTTCACATACAGACTAAGTTTTAGAATCTCTCCTCCTAAGTCGATCAAATTATTGGACTGGTCAGTGAGTTTAAAATTAATTCTCGTTAATGAATCATTAGTACATTGCATATAGTCCGGACTAGTTGGATCTTTAATTATTAAAAATCCGGGTGGACCCGTTGGTGCAAATTAATATAAAATATATCCCAGGTGAGCTTGATTTGATTTTTCGAGATTTATTTGGTAACCTCCATCAATAGCGTCACATACTAGATTTTTGCAATCACCGAGGATATGTTCACATTCTGAGGAGCAATAAGCCGCCCACCCCCGTCTGGGTCATTATTATGTTTGAGTATAATTGAACTTCCGTGTTGTTGTGTCCATGCAGCAAGTATCGTAGTAAAAGTTTCATTCATACGATCATTAACGGATTGTTTTAGTTCGTTTGCGTTATACCCAGGAAACTTGAAATTCGGTAGATCAGCTTCTGTTAGATTGCATACAGTTAGGAAATTATGTTTAGAGAAATTTATGTTGTCGTCATTATGATCAATTATTACTTGAATTACTCTCTGGTTAATATGTTCCATGTTGGATAAAAGTTGATTTAATATTTCAGTTCGTTTAATGATTTCACTCCGATTAGACTCAAGACTGAAAAGCATGTTGTAGTCGTTGTAGTTGTTGACTGTGTTCCTGATTGATCTCTTGCAGCAAAGATTGTTGACAGACCAAGTTTTCAAGCCGAAAAAAGCCTATCACGGAGACTTAAGTTTTCAATTAAAGGGCTGCATTTGGTTTTCCATTTTACAAAAAGGAAGGGGTGGACAGACAGAAACTATTTCAAGTAAACCGAAACTATTTCAAACAAACCGAAACTATTTCGCAGACGAAAAAATTAGAAATCCTGATGTCGCTGAGGAGAGGAAATGAAAACCCTTTTATGATTTCACAAACAGACTAATTTGTAAAATCTCACCTCGTAATTCAATCAGATTATTGGATTGGTCGGTGAGTTTTAAATTAATTCTCGTTAATGAATCATTATGACATCGCTTATCGACCGGATTAGATGGATCCTCAATTCTTAGAAATCTGGATGAAGCTGTTGGTGCAAATGAGTATAATATATATCCTTGTTGTGCTTGATTTGATATTTCGAGATTTATTTGGTAACTTCTTTCGATAACATCACATAGTAGATTTATTGCAATTACCGAGGATATATTGACGTTTTGAGGAACGATACGCCTACCACCGCCGTCTGGGTCATTATTATGTTTGAGGATTGTTGTTTGTGGTTGTGCTATTTTCCTCCATGTGTCGTGAATCGTTTTGAAATCATCATCGATGGTGTCGCTGAGAGATTTTTCCATCTCTGGGACATTATATCCTGGTAATTTAACATTAGTAGTTAATGGGGCCCATTGAGCGTTAATGGAAAATCCAGTCAAAAAGGGCTTGGGCAACTCTAGCGTCAAGGGGAATTTAACATTGTGGGTCTATCTAGCGTCAAGGGGAATTTTAACATGGGAACTATTTGGGCCTATCTAGCGTCAAGAGGAATTGAACATGGTGGGCCTATCTAGCGTCAAGGGGAATTGAACATGGGAATTATTTGGGCCTATCTAGCGTCAAGGGAAATTACAAGAAAAAAAAAAAAATGGCGGCAAAGAAAGCTACTATCTTTTCGAGGTATAGGAGTGGCCCTAAAAACAAACCACACAATATCCTATCAAAACAGAAGGAAAGGAAAATAAAATCACACAATCTCCTATACACACAGAAGGAAAGGAAAACAAAACAATGATAATTAAGAATACCATACATTCTATGTGAAATATGTTCATTTTCATTCATTCATCGATTTAGTAAAATGGTAGGGTGATATTTATTGTCGACTGACTTCTTAACATATATCAAATTTAAAGGATGTCCTGTATTTCTCTGCACACGCTACAAACAATGTTGCCAAGTTGTAATAAATCTAAGTCGAAGGGGGGAAAAAGCAACAGTAAATATGCTTTGTTCTATCGACAGTCTAAGATGTGTGTTATGATTTGAAATTCAAAGTTAACCATAGGCAGGCCCATAAAGTGCAATGTCACTCGCGTTAGTCATTGTTACATTGTTACAATTCTTCCGAGCGTGTGTTTAGGTTGTGGTATTTTTATTTCAAAGTTAGCCATAAGCAGGGTTATACAGTGTAAGATCACTCGTGTCGTTCTTGAAATAGTTTTGTAGTTGTTTCCTTTCTAAAAAACGGTAGAGCTCATGCTTAAAAAAAATTCCGTGACACATTGCAGTGCCAATTATAAAAATAAAGCTCTGATAACTGAATTGTACAAGTTTGTCAACTCAAGATTTTATTTCATCCAACGATTTACTAACTGACTATTTGTAAGGGCGTAGCGTTTGAAAAAAAATTTACATGACAAAAGAAAATTATGGTGCCTACTGATTAAAATTTTGGAGAGGTATCTTCAAACGGGTAAATCTACCATCAGGATTTCAATCAAACGTATCACGACGGAGAGAGAGAGAGAGAGAGAGAGAGAGAGAGAGAGAGAGAGAGAGAGAGAGAGAGAGAGAGAGACTACGTTATACCTACTTTAAAGAAGAATCAGGACACATTCGCTTGTTTTTCTGGTATATTTTCCTTTAGAAAAATTCAAAGAAACACACATCCCACTTAGAAAATCAATTCCATAGGAAAGGTCCACGATTTTAAAATATCTCCATAGTGAACCGATGACAAATACGACTAAAATGTTCTCACAAAATAGTATATCCAAACATGTTTCAGTGTATTTCGCAATAAGACTGACATTTCTACGATGGTGCGATTATTTGTGCATAAGTTTTATTGTTTGGAAAGTGACTAGTGGACAGGTACAGAAATACACGACTTATCTTCTCGCTGTCAGAATAACAACTGAAGCCGATTTGAATCGAAGGCGGTAGAAAATATCGATTTGCCAATGAAATCACTTACAATGAGTGACGCATTGTTTGGTTGGAAATTCAAGGTAGGTCGTGTAGTGGTCAGGCACAGAAAAAACACGTCTTATCTTGTCACTGTACTAAGAACGAGTGACGGCATTTTGAACCTAAGGGGTAGAAAAAATGTGTAGTCAATAAATTGCTTATAAGGACTGGCGCATTGTTTTGCCTAGGCTCATGCATTGATTCAATTGCAGTGCAGACAGACTGGAGTGTGAACTTACAAGCCCTTTGTTGCACATTGTACCATTTCTTCATGACACATCAACTACTTAATTGCAATTATTGTTCGAGTTTTAAAACTGAACCAAAAAAAATATTTTCTCACTTTGACAGAAACACATTCGTCTAGGTAGAGACAAAATAATAAATACGCTATCAAGTTGTTCCCATTGCAATGCAGACTGGAATGTGAACTTATATCCCTCCGTTGTGTATTGTAACATTTCTTCTTACCACATCAACTACTGAATGGTCACAGTATTAATACCATTTCTTTTTACCACATCAGCTACTGAACGGTCCCAGTACTGGTTCGCATTTTGAAACTGACACTTTATATGTTTCTGACTTAACCATTTTGACGTACACACTCACATCGGTATAGTCAAGAGTGGTGCAGTATTAAGTGGCATGGTTTTTCATTTTCTTTTTTTTTTGGTCATCTTTTTTTTTCAAACTTGTGAATCTGGGATTTGTACGAATTAACGAAGCAAGTTCAGTGATCTCGAGGATAAAAAACCCAGTTGTCTGTCTATTGATGTGAATATTTACATTAAAAACAATATGACCTGCAAAACACAAAGATATACGGCAAGCATGATTAGAATGAACACAACAACACCTAACTGTTGTAACAAAGAGATATTTTTCTTCACGTCCGCGTAACTTAAAGTTTCGGTCCTCTTTCAAGACAAACTTGGTATGCTTTTGTGAGCGTGAAATTAAAATACTGAAGAAACTTAAGCGCATTGCTATAGACTAAAGTATACATAATTTCAGCAACAAACTAAACAAAATAAATACCGCTACAACAATAGACAGCCCGAAATCGTCAATTAAAAAAGAAATGCGTTAAAAAAATAATTAATGATTAACGATGGTTAAGCAATACAACCGAATTTAAGAAAAGCAATAGGATTTGTATATAGTCCTTTCACTCTGATATTATATGCGGATGTAATCTGCCATGTATTAACAGCTTGTAAAAAGGAATAAGCAAAGAGAAACCTCAATTTAAACTGACTTTTTCAGATTTGTTCCTTCTTTTTATTTTTTGGGAACACTTCTAAACACCATTCAAGGAAAATAATCATATCAAAACATACTATTTACTATCCACACACCGGTAAGCAGGCAAAACAAACCACATCATTTACTAACCAATATCACACCATCTACCATCCACACACACAAAGAAGCAGCCAAGCAAACCCAAAAATCTACTATCCAATATCACACCATCTGCCATCCACACACGGAAAGCAGCCAAATTAAAACATACAATTTACTATCCACACACAAGAAGCTGCCAAAAGAAAACAAACAATTTACTATCCACACACCGGTAAGCAGCCAAACACACCATTTACTAACTACACACACACACACACACACACACACACACACACACACACACACACACACACACACACGGGGAAGCAGCCAAAACAAGCCATATTATATACTATCCAAAATCACACCCTATATTATCCACACACACGGGGAAGCAGCCAAAACAAACCCTATTATTTACTATCCAAAATCACACCCTATACTATCCACACACACACACACACACACACACACGGGGAAGCAGCCAAAACACACACTATTATATACTATCCAAAATCACACCCTATATTATTCACACACACGGGGAAGCAGCCAAAACAAACCCTATTATTTACTATCCAAAATCACACCCTATACTATCCACACACACGGGGAAGCAGCCAAAACAAACCAAACCCTTTACTATCCAAAATCACACCCTATACTATCTACACACACACACACGATAAGCAGCAAAAACAAGCCATATTATATACCATCCAAAATCACACTCTATACTATCCACACACACACACACAGGTAAAGCAGCCAAAACAAACCAAACCCTTTACTATCCAAAATCACACCCTATACTATCCACACACACGGTGAAGCAGCCAAAACACACCCTATTATAAACTATCCAAAATCACACCCTATACTATCCACACACACGGGGAAGCAGCCAAAACAAGCCATATTTTTTACTATCCAAAATCACACTCTATACTATCCACACGCACCGGGAAGCAGCCAAAACACACCCTATTATATACTATCCAAAATCACACCCTATATTATCCACACACACGGGGAAGCAGCCAAAACAAGCCATATTATTTACTATCCAAAATCACACCCTATATTATCCACACACACGGGGAAGCAGCCAAAACAAGCTATATTATACTATTCAAAATCACACTCTATACCATCCACACACACACACACACGTGAAGCAGCCAAAACAAACCAAACCCTTTACTATCCAAAATCACACCCTATACTACACACACACACACACACACACACACACACACACACACACACACACACACACACACGGGGAAAGCAGCCAAAACACACCCTATTATATACTATCCAAAATCACACTCTATACTAAACGCACACACGGGAAGCAGCCAAAACAAGCCATATTATATACTATCCAAAATCACACTCTATACTATCCACACACACACGTGAAGCAGCCAAAACAAACCAAACCCTTTACTATCCAAAATCACACCCTATACTACACACACACACACACACACACACACACACACACACACACACACGGGGAAGCAGCCAAAACACACCCTATTATATACTATCCACACACACGGGGAAGCAGCCAAAACAATCCATATTATTTACTATCCAAAATCACACCCTATACTATCCACACACACTGGGTAGCAACCAAAACACACCCTATTATTTACTATCCAAAATCACACCCTATACTATCCACACACACGGGGAAGCAGCCAAAACACACCCTATTATATACTATCCAAAATCACACCCTATACTATCCACACACACGGGGAAGCAGCCAAAACAACCCAAACCCTTTACTATCCAAAATCACACCCTATACTATCCACACACACGGTGAAGCAGCCAAAACAAGCCATATTATATAATATCCAAAATCACACCCTATACTATCCACACACACACACGGGGAAGCAGCCAAAACACACCCTATTATTTACTATCCAAAATCACTATACTATCCACACACACGGTGAAGCAGCCAAAACAAGCCATATTATATACTATCCAAAATCACACCATAAATTAACCACAAACACGGGAAGCAGCCAAATAAGTCAAAGAGCATCTATATTTTACAAAAATGTAAAGCAAACGACTGACGTATTGGTTTCAAAAGATATTTGTTTATTCATATAAGAAACAATTAACAAAACACAATTTTTTTCAACTAACAAATATTTGTTCCAAGAAGCAGTGTACGAACTACAGTTCAAAGGTAATAAAGTTACCAAGTATCCTTTTTTGTAGCCTTGTTTATTTTCCTTTCCTTCACAGGTGACGATAAGTCATCAATTCGATCCAGACTTTTAGCTTGAAACGGTCTGTCAAGTAACTGTTGGTTAGATTAGTCTCCTTACTCTTGGCCAAGAGAGCTTCGATGCGATCAATTTCTTGAGCAAACATTTGAGGAGAGGAATGATCACGCAAGTCTTTATACCACTGAAGTAACACGTCTTCTTCTGGGATGAGACTCCAAGCTTCGTTCAGATAATCGTCCAATTTTTCTTCTTGACTATTCATCATATATTTATCGTGTTGAATTTGACTGGGATGATCGATTTGACATCCATAACAATATTTTTTAATCATGTCCCTCATTTTATCTTCCACGTGTTTGGCAAAACAGGTGACTAACTGTTGTTCCTGATCTAGCCATTTTACTACATCATCACTACTTCTTCTTTTTGGTCTTGGGGGTCTGCTTTCTCTTAAACCTCACATTCCATGTCCATGGATTCTCCACTATTCAAAGAGGGACAAGATTTTTCCATAGTGTCTAATAGTCTAAAATGACTTCTTTCAAACTGTGATTTTTATGGTATTATCGAATTCGGCATACAGAATGACATTTACCGTTTCGGTAAGAGCTCTTGCAAACTGAAGTTCCACACGCAGTTGCCCATATTTTATAGGGTGGAAATGTCCCTCGTCGCTGCCTTGGTCTGGAGTGAAATCAAAAGCCCACAACGTGTAAGCTCCTGCCTAATCGTCGTAGGAAATGCCGTGACTGGTGTTGGTTCCTAACTGTCCTGTGGCTTCGTACACTGACAAGTACGACCTCAAGTAAGTCTTCTGGGCAAAATCGGGTTCGAAAGGTCGGGTACACAACGTTTTGCCACCGCAACTGACTTCGAGTTTGGTTACATTACATTGCTGAAACTGGAAAGGATTGATATTCTAGGCACCATTGAGGGCTGCATTGCTGACGATACCAATGAATAAACGTTTGGATAACTGTCTTTGGAACAGATGATCTTCGATCTTGGATCTTCGGTCCTTGACCATAGTGAAAGTTTTGACTTCCACGCGTCGTATCGGATGCTTGTCTATCGTTCTGCTCAAAGTGTGGCTGATATCATTTCCCACTTTAGTTAACACTTTCACACGACGCACGTATAACCTGGCTTCTTGGATCATGGTTTGTAGTCGTTGGCATCAGCCATCAAATGGAAAGCAGCACTGCTACGATTCAGTCTCAAGCGAATATCCACTCCGTTCAGCAAATACTTCTCTTAAAACCACATGTCCAAATGCAAACGATCGAACAGTTCTAAACTACGTCCTTGCAGAATTTTCTTTCGACGTTCGTTAAAACCCACATTGTGAAGATTGGGATTCTCACCGTCAAGTACGGACAAGTTTGTGTCGATAAACTTATCAGCTGTGTCAGGTTTCCTTACCACTTAAGCATCCAATTGAGTGTTGTTTGCTTCTTTTCCGTACGTCAAGAGATTTTCGAGGTACGCTTGGTAAGGCTAAGTATCCATACTACTGCTGACCAGTTTGTTATTCATGTACAAATCCATTTCGCTGAACAAGGAATGCATGAAATTGTTAACGGGAGCTACTTGGGCATTGGGTTGTCCGTCGATTTAATCACTTTCACTTTCAAATACAAGTAACTGTTGTTCAGATCGATGTAATCTTTGGGTTGATTTCAAACTCAATGGGAGCTGAATCCGTCAAAGAGGAGATGGGATGAAATTCAACCTTTTGGGCTTCTTGCATGGTCATCATCGTGGGTGGCATGGCAAAGAGATCTAGTTCCGACTTGGAACAGGCACAAGAATCTTAGTGCATCATTTTTTTCTCTCAGTCTCTATGTTTTTCGCTTTTAATAATCAAAAATGTCTAAGTCTCGAGCGGTTCTTTTTTTCTTTGTCTTTCTAGCTTTAGAGGTACGGAGACGTTTGGAAGGGTGCCTTCGTCGTCGCTTTCTACCTTGTCCTTGCTGTCTCCTCAGGGAAGCAGGAATGCCAGACTCGGTACCGTTCAGGGCATTTATAGGACTTTCTCGTCGACCCTAAATCTCTTTACCCGTTTGAAGCAAGACATTTTTGCCTGCTCTCAAAAAAGCTTCTTTGGGGTTTTGTTTGTCAATGAGAACATTATGGAGAAAATCTTTGCCGTGAGTCAATGCGGTATCTTTTAAGGCGTGCAATCCTCGTGTCACCATTGGTTTCAAAACAGGGACCACGGAACGAAAGGCTGATTTAAACATATCTCCTAAACCATGTCCTCGTTGTCGACTGACATCTCGGTACACAGGATACATCACATTTTCAGTTGTTCGAGAATCGTTTTTGAAAATGGAGTTTCACTGTGACTTTCCCTTTGGTAAATGGAATATTTTGTCCTAGTTCTCCTTTTATAGTAATGTTGACACTGTCGAAATACGACTTGCTGACGGGCAAATAATGAGGATGTACAAATTCCCCTTGAACGTGATAGGTATTTCCACCTTCCTCATCAGCGGTAGTGGTATCCACTTTGAACGGAATAACACGCAGTAACGGTACAGAGGTGTGTCCTACCACGTTGTACTCCACCACATCGGAGTTTACAAACATCAAGTTGAGTCCTTGGTTCATTTCGACAGGGAATCGAAAATATTTCGTAAAATCCAAGTTACTGGCTATACCTGGTATTTCTTTTTTCTTGACCATCCTTAAGTCTCCACCTAAAATCTCAAACAATTCAGGACAAAAGGTAATGCCCATCATTTTGTTCTCTGAAAATTTCATCATGAGATGACGAGCCACTTTATTGTACTCAAAGGTAACACTTTTTCTAGCTTTGTCCATAGTTTTACCAAACATATTATTGAAGCTGGTAGCCAGTGTAGTCACTAAATGTTGACCACTAAAATAATAGCCTGCAGGAATGGTGAGCACATGTGTGGACAGGGTTTTAGTTGGTGGTCCATCTGATTTTTTTGTGTCAATGCCAGTGATGGCTCGTTCGTCTAAGACATCTTGCAATTGCTTGTCATACACTTCTACTGTAAAAGTGTTTTGATTTTCGACGATGTTTTTAATTTGTGTCGGGTGTATCATTTCCGCTAAAGCCACTTCCCAATGAGCATCTTGATCCAAATGCATGGTTTGAGGTAATTTAGCCGTGTAACAGCACAACGTGTTGTTAGGAAACACCTCCATGGAACTGTTACTGGGTAACGTTAAGTAAAATTGGTTCAGGGTGTGGTTCATAATTCTAATGTTCTTCTGTCCGAGGAGTCACTCGAGGTTAAACGAGTATCTAACAGAGGATTGTGATTGGAAGGGGGACTGTTAGGAGAATGGCCAACGTTGGACGCAAGACTCCCAATAGTGTTACTGTTGTTCCCGTTGTAAGAGTATTTCAGGGAAAGATTGGGAAGAAGATAACCGATGCAACTGCTGAGTAAAATGGTCCACAATTGTTTCTCTTCTTGTTGCAAACTCAAATTAGCAATGGCTGCACCGATGATACAATACACCATAAAGATTTGGCAGAAAAAGACGATTTGCGTTTTAGGGACACGTTCTCCACACCACACCCACAAGGGTTGCTTTTGTAAATCTTGCAGAGAAGAACTGGGTGAAGGAGTAGTCACTGTGGTCACTGAAGCTGTATTGAAGGGCATGATGATCGCTTCTTTTTATAGTCGATGACTTGAGAAGCGTCAATCCAAAAATCAAAACTAGGGGGATATGCTTTCCAACATACTTTGACTTCTTTGATACGACGTTTTCCTACTTTACGGGTTCTTCGTTCGAGAATGCTTTCAATGTCGTACACGTCGTCTTCTTTTTTGGTGACACATTGTAACTCAGGCAAGTAAAACGTTCCTTTTAATACTTCTCCGTTCATGTCTTCCAATTTATAGACGGTAGGATGACGATCGCGCACTCGTCCAGTAACACGAAAGAATTCGGTGGTCCAGTTGGGTAAGTAACCTTTGTCGAAAGTGCGCTTGGTTTTGCCAAAGCGTACCCAATCTCCCGGGGTTAACTCTTCTCTACCTTTCGTGGGGACAGCCAACGTCTGGGACGTACCAAACAGACGCTCAAAAACAGTCACTTCGTTGTCGGGTGTCACCTCTTGTGGGTCACGTCCAATACTTCTATGGTAAGATTGATTGTAGGCTTGGACTAAGTGCGGTAAGACGTCGATGTACTTGAGAGTGTGTTGATGCGTAAAATATTTCCACATGCGTTTTTTCAAGGTACGTGGAAAACGTTCCACGATACTGGCTTTGGTTTCAGGATAATCGGTGGTAACGCATATCACCCTAGTTTTGATTCTTGGATTGACGCTTCGCAAGTCATCCCGGGAGATTGGGTACGCTTTGGCAAAACCAAGCGCACTTTCGACAAAGGTTACTTACCCAACTGGACCACCGAATTCTTTCGTGTTACTGGACGAGTGCGCGATCGTCATCCTACCGTCTATAAATTGGAAGACATGAACGGAGAAGTATTAAAAGGAACGTTTTACTTGCCTGAGTTACAACGTGTCACCAAAAAAGAAGACAACGTGTACGACATTGAAAGCATTCTCGAACGAAGGAAAGTAGGAAAACGTCGTGTCAAAGAAGTCAAAGTACGTTGGAAAGCATATCCCCCTAGTTTTGATTCTTGGATTGACGCTTCGCAAGTCATCGACTATAAAAAGAAGCGATCATCATGCCCTTCAATACAGCTTCAGTGACCACAGTGACTACTCCTCCACCCAGTTCTTCTCTGCAAGATTTACAAAAGCAACCCTTGTGGGTGTGGTGTGGAGAACGTATCCCTAAGACGCAAATCGTCTTTTTCTGCCAAATCTTTATGGTGTATTGTATCATCGGTGCAGCCATTGCTAATTTGAGTTTGCAACAAGAAGAGAAACAATTGTGGACCATTTTACTCAGCAGTTGCATCGGTTATATTCTTCCCAATCCTTCCCTGAAATACTCTTACAACGGGAACAACAGTGACACTATTGGGAGTCTTGCGTCCAACGTTAGCCATTCTCCTAACAGTTCCCCTTCCAATCACAATCCTCTCTTAGATACTCGTTTAACCTCGAGTGACTCCTCGGACAGAAGAACATTAGAATTATGAACCACACTATGAACCAATTTTACTTAACGTTACCCAGTGACAGTTCCATGGAGGTGTTTCCTAACAACACGTTGTGCTGTTACACGGCTAAACTACCTCAAACCATGCATTTGGATCAAGATGCTCATTGGGAAGTGGCTTTAGCGGAAATGATACACCCGACACAAATTAAAAACATCGTCGAAAATCAAAACACTTTTACAGTAGAAGTGTATGACAAGCAATTGCAAGATGTCTTAGACGAACGAGCCATCACTGGCATTGACACAAAAAAATCAGATGGACCACCAACTAAAACCCTGTCCACACATGTGCTCACCATTCCTGCAGGCTATTATTTTAGTGGTCAACATTTAGTGACTACACTGGCTACCAGCTTCAATAATATGTTTGGTACAACTATGGACAAAGCTAGAAAAAGTGTTACCTTTGAGTACAATAAAGTGGCTCGTCGTCTCATGATGAAATTTTCAGAGAACAAAATGATGGGCATTACCTTTTGTCCTGAATTGTTTGAGATTTTAGGTGGAGACTTAAGGATGGTCAAGAAACAAGAAATATCAGGTATAGCCAGTAACTTGGATTTTACGAAATATTTTCGATTCCCTGTCGAAATGAACCAAGGACTCAACTTGATGTTTGTGAACTCCGATGTGGTGGAGTACAACGTGGTAGGACACACCTCTGTACCGTTACTGCGTGTTATTCCGTTCAAAATGGATACCACTACCGCTGATGAGGAAGGTGGAAATACCTATCACGTTCACCGTGAATTTGTACATCCTCATTATTTGCCCGTCAGCAAGTCGTATTTCGACAGTGTCAACATTACTATAAAAGGAGAACTAGGACAAAATATTCCATTTACCAAAGGGAAAGTCACAGTGAAACTCAATTTTCAAAAACGATTCTCGAACAACTGAAAATGTGATGTATCCTGTGTACCGAGATGTCAGTCGACAACGAGGACATGGTTTAGGAGATATGTTTAAATCAGCCTTTCGTTCCGTGGTCCCTGTTTAGAAACCAATGGTGACACGAGGATTGCACGCCTTAAAAGATACCTCATTGACTCACGGCAAAGATTTTCTCCATAATGTTCTCATTGACAAACAAAACCCCAAAGAAGCTTTTTTGAGAGCAGGCAAAAATGTCTTGCTTCAAACGGGTAAATAGATTTAGGGTCGACGAGAAAGTCCTATAAATGCCCTGAACGGTACCGAGTCTGGCATTCCTGCTTCCCTGAGGACACAGCATCGACAAGGTAGAAAGCGACGACGAAGGCACCCTTCCAAACGTCTCCCTACCTCTAAAGCTAGAAAGACAAAGAAAAAAAGAACCGCTCGAGACTTAGACATTTTTGATTATTAAAAGCGAAAAAACATAGAGACTGAGAGAAAAAAATGATGCACTAAGATTCTTGTGCCTGTTCCAAGTCGGAACTAGATCTCTTTGTCATGCCACCCACGATGATGACCATGCGCGAAACCCAATAGGTTGAATTTCATCCCATCTCCTCTTTGACGGATTCAGCTCCCATTGAGTTTGAAATCAACCCAAAGATTACATCGATCTGAACAACAGTTACTTGTATTTGAAAGTGAAAGTGATTAAATCGACGGACAACCCAATGCCCAAGTAGCTCCCGTTAACAATTTCATGCATTCCTTGTTCAGCGAAATGGATTTGTACATGAATAACAAATTGGTCAGCAGTAGTATGGATACTTAGCCTTACCAAGCGTACCTCGAAAATCTCTTGACGTACGGAAAAGAAGCAAACAACACTCAATTGGATGCTTAAGTGGTAAGGAAACCTGACACAGCTGATAAGTTTATCGACACAAACTTGTCCGTACTTGACGGTGAGAATCCCAATCTTCACAATGTGGGTTTTAACGAACGTCGAAAGAAAATTCTGCAAGGACGTAGTTTAGAACTGTTCGATCGTTTGCATTTGGACATGTGGTTTTAAGAGAAGTATTTGCTGAACGGAGTGGATATTCGCTTGAGACTGAATCGTAGCAGTGCTGCTTTCCATTTGATGGCTGATGCCAACGACTACAAACCATGATCCAAGAAGCCAGGTTATACGTGCGTCGTGTGAAAGTGTTAACTAAAGTGGGAAATGATATCAGCCACACTTTGAGCAGAACGATAGACAAGCATCCGATACGACGCGTGGAAGTCAAAACTTTCACTATTGTCAAGGACCGAAGATCCAAGATCGAAGATCATCTGTTCCAAGGACAGTTATCCAAACGTTTATTCATTGGTATCGTCAGCAATGCAGCCCTCAATGGTGCCTAGAATATCAATCCTTTCCAGTTTCAGCAATGTAATGTAACCAAACTCGAAGTCAGTTGCGGTGGCAAAACGTTGTGTACCCGACCTTTCGAACCCGATTTTGCCCAGAAGACTTACTTGAGGTCGTACTTGTCAGTGTACGAAGCCACAGCACAGTTAGGAACCAACACCAGTCACGGCATTTCCTACGACGATTAGGCAGGAGCTTACACGTTGTGGGCTTTTGATTTCACTCCAGACCAAGGCAGCGACGAGGGACATTTCCACCCTATAAAATATGGGCAACTGCGTGTGGAACTTCAGTTTGCAAGAGCTCTTTCCGAAACGGTAAATGTCATTCTGTATGCCGAATTCGATAATACCATAGAAATCACAGTTTGAAAGAAGTCATTTTAGACTATTAGACACTATGGAAAAATCTTGTCCCTCTTTAAATAGTGGAGAATCCATGGACATGGAATGTGAGGTTTAAGAGAAAGCAGACCCCCAAGACCAAAAAGAAGAAGTAGTGATGATGTAGTAAAATGGCTAGATCAGGAACAACAGTTAGTCACCTGTTTTGCCAAACACGTGGAAGATAAAATGAGGGACATGATTAAAAAAGATTGTTATGGATGTCAAATCGATCATCCCAGTCAAATTCAACACGATAAATATATGATGAATAGTCAAGAAGAAAAATTGGACGATTATCTGAACGAAGCTTGGAGTCTCATCCCAGAAGAAGACTTGTAACTTCAGTGGCATAAAGACTTGCGTGATCATTCCTCTCCTTCAATGTTTGCTCAAGAAATTGATCGCATCGAAGCTCTCTTGGCCAAGAGTAAGGAGACTAATCTAACCAACAGTTACTTGACAGACCGTTTCAAGCAAAAAGTCTGGATCGAATTGATGACTTATCATCACCTGTGAAGGAAAGGAAAATAAACAAGGCTACAAAAAAGGATACTTGGTAACTTTATTACCTTTGAACTGTAGTTCGTACACTGCTTCTTGGAACAAATATTTGTTAGTTGAAAAAAATTGTGTTTTGTTAGTTGTTTCTTATATGAATAAACAAATGTCTTTTGAAACCAATACGTCAGTCGTTTGCTTTACATTTTTGTAAAATATAGATGCTCTTTGACTTCTTTGGCTGCTTCCCGTGTTTGTGGTTAATTTATGGTGTGATTTTGGATAGTAAATAATATGGTGTGTTTTGGCTGCTTTCCGTGTGTCGCTAGTATAGAGTGTGATTTTGGATAGTATATAATATGGCTTGTTTTGGCTGCTTCACCGTGTGTGTGGATAGTATAGTGATTTTGGATAGTAAATAATAAAGTGTGTTTTGGCTGCTTCCCCGTGTGTGTGTGTGGATAGTATAGGGTGTGATTTTGGATATTATATAATATAGCTTGTTTTGGCTGCTTCACCGTGTGTGTGGATAGTATAGGGTGTGATTTTGGATAGTAAAGGGTTTGGTTTGTTTTGGCTGCTTCACCGTTTGTGTGGATAGTATAGGGTGTGATTTTGGATAGTATATAATAGGGTGTGTTTTGGCTGCTTCCCCGTGTGTGTGGATAGTATAGGGTGTGATTTTGGATAGTAAATAATAGGGTGTGTTTTGGTTGCTACCCAGTGTGTGTGGATAGTATAGGGTGTGATTTTGGATAGTAAATAATATGGATTGTTTTGGCTGCTTCCCCGTGTGTGTGGATAGTATATAATAGGATGTGTTTTGGCTGCTTCCCCGTGAGTGTGTGTGTGTGTGTGTGTGTGTGTGTGTGTGTGTGTGTGTGTGTGTGTGTGTATAGTATAGGGTGTGATTTTGGATAGTAAAGGGTTTGGTTTGTTTTGGCTGCTTCACGTGTGTGTGTGGATAGTATAGAGTGTGATTTTGGATAGTATATAATATGGCTTGTTTTGGCTGCTTCCCGTGTGTGTGTTTAGTATAGAGTGAGATTTTGGATAGTATATAATAGGGTGTGTTTTGGCTGCTTTCCCCGTGTGTGTGTGTGTGTGTGTGGGTGTGTGTGTGTATAGTATAGGGTGTGATTTTGGATAGTAAATGGTTTGGTTTGTTTTGGCTGCTTCACGTGTGTGTGTGTGTGTGTGGATAGTATAGAGTGTGATTTTGAATAGTATCTAATATAGCTTGTTTTGGCTGCTTCCCCGTGTGTGTGGATAATATAGGGTGTGATTTTGGATAGTAAATAATATGGCTTGTTTTGGCTGCTTCCCCGTGTGTGTGGATAATATAGGGTGTGATTTTGGATAGTATATAATAGGGTGTGTTTTGGCTGTTTCCCGGTGCGTGTGGATAGTATAGGGTGTGATTTTGGATAGTAAATAATATGGCTTGTTTTGGCTGCTTCCCCGTGTGTGTGGATAGTATAGGGTGTGATTTTGGATAGTATATAATAGGGTGTGTTTTGGCTGCTTCACCGTGTGTGTGGATAGTATAGGGTGTGATTTAGGATAGTAAAGGGTTTGGCTTGTTTTGGCTGCTTTACGTGTGTGTGTGTGTGGATAGTATAGAGTGTGATTTTGGATAGTATATAATATGGCTTGTTTTTGCTGCTTATCGTGTGTGTGTGTGTGGATAGTATAGGGTGTGATTTTGGATAGCAAATAATATGGCTTGTTTTTGTTGCTTCCCCGTGTGTGTGGATAGTATAGGGTGTGATTTTGGATAGTAAAGGGTTTGGTTTGTTTTGGCTGCTTCCCCGTGTGTGTGGATAGTATAGGGTGTGATTTTGGATAGTAAATAATATGGTTTGTTTTGGCTGCTTCCCCGTGTGTGTGAATAATATAGGGTGTGATTTTGGATAGTATATAATAGGGTGTGTTTTGGCTGCTTCCCCGTGTGTGTGTGTGTGTGTGTGTGTGTGTGTGTGTGTGTGGATCGTATAGGGTGTGATTTTGGATAGTAAATAATAGGGTTTGTTTTGGCTGCTTCCCCGTGTGTGTGGATAATATAGGGTGTGATTTTGGATAGTATATAATATGGCTTGTTTTGGCTGCTTCCCCGTGTGTGTGTGTGTGTGTGTGTGTGTGTGTGTGTGTGTGTAGTTAGTAAATGGTGTGTTTGGCTGCTTACCGGTGTGTGGATAGTAAATTGTTTGTTTTCTTTTGGCAGCTTCTTGTGTGTGGATAGTAAATTGTATGTTTTATTTTGGCTGCTTTCCGTGTGTGGATGGCAGATGGTGTGATATTGGATAGTAGATTTTTGGGTTTGTTTGGCTGCTTCTTTGTGTGTGTGGATGGTAGATGGTGTGATATTGGTTAGTAAATGATGTGGTTTGTTTTGCCTGCTTACCGGTGTGTGGATAGTAAATAGTATGTTTTGATATGTGTATTTTCCTTGAATGGTGTTTTGAAGTGTTCCCAAAAAATAAAAAGAAGGAACAAATCTGAAAAAGTCAGTTTAAATTGAGGTTTCTCTTTGCGTATTCCTTTTTACAAGCTGTTAATACATGGCAGATTACATCCGCATACAATATCAGAGTAAAAGGACTATATACAAATCCCATTGCTTTTCTTAAATTCGGTTGTATTGCTTAACCATCGTTAATCTTTAATTATTTTTTTAACGCATTTCTTTTTTAATTGACGATTTCGGGCTGTCTATTGTTGTAGCGGTATTTATTTTGTTTAGTTTGTTGCTGAAATTATGTATACTTTAGTCTATAGCAATGCGCTTAAGTTTCTTCAGTATTTTAATTTCACGCTCACAAAAGCATACCAAGTTTGTCTTGAAAGAGGACCGAAACTTTAAGTTACGCGGACGTGAAGAAAAATATCTCTTTGTTACAACAGTTAGGTGTTGTTGTGTTCATTCTAATCATGCTTGCCGTATATCTTTGTGTTTTGCAGGTCATATTGTTTTTAATGTAAATATTCACATCAATGGACAGACAACTGGGTTTTTTATCCTCGAGGTCACTGAACTTGCTTCGTTAATTCGTACAAATCCCAGATTCACAAGTTTGAAAAGAAAAAGAAGAACAAAAAAAAAAGAAAATGAAAAACCATGCCACTTAATACTGCACCACTCTTGACTATACCGATGTGAGTGTGTACGTCAAAATGGTTAAGTCAGAAACATATAAAGTGTCAGTTTTAAAATGCGAACCAGTACTGGGACTGTTCAGTAGCTGATGTGGTAAAAATAAATGGTACGAATACTGTGACCATTCAGTAGTTGATGTGGTAAGAAGAAATGTTACAATACACAACGGAGGGATATAAGTTCACATTCCAGTCTGCATTGCAATGGGAACAACTTGAGAGCATATTTATTATTTTGTCTCTACCTAGACGAATGTGTTTCTGTCAAAGTGAGAAAATATTTTTTTTGGTTCAGTTTTAAAACTCGAACAATAATTGCAATTAAGTAGTTGATGTGTCATGAAGAAATGGTACAATGTGCAACAAAGGGCTTGTAAGCTCACACTCCAGTCTGTCTGCACTGCAATTGAATCAATGCATGAGCCTAGGCAAAACAATGCGCCAGCCTTATAAGCAATTTATTGACTACACATTTTTTCTACCCCTTAGGTTCAAAATGCCGTCACTCGTTCTTAGTACAGTGACAAGATAAGACGTGTTTTTTCTGTGCCTGACCACTACACGACCTACCTTGAATTTCCAACCAAACAATGCGTCACTCATTGTAAGTGATTTCATTGGCAAACCGATATTTTCTACCACCTTCGATTCAAATCGGCTTCAGTTGTTATTCTGACAGCGAGAAGATAAGTCGTGTATTTCTGTACCTGTCCACTAGTCACTTTCCAAACAATAAAACTTATGCACAAATAATCGCACCATCGTAGAAATGTCAGTCTTATTGCGAAATACACTGAAACATGTTTGGATGCACTATTCTGTGAGAACATTTTAGTCGTATTTGTCATCGGTTCACTATGGAGATATTTTAAAATCGTGGACCTTTCCTATGGAATTGATTTTCTAAGTGGGATGTGTGTTTCTTTGAATTTTTCTAAAGGAAAATATACCAGAAAAACAAGCGAATGTGTCCTGATTCTTTTTTAAAGTAGGTATAACGTAGTCTCTCTCTCTCTCTCTCTCTCTCTCTCTCTCTCTCTCTCTCTCTCTCTCTCTCTCTCTCTCTCTCCGTCGTAATACGTTTGATTGAAATCCTGATGGTAGATTTTCCCGTTTGAAGATACCTCTCCAAAATTTTAATCAGTAGGCACCATAATTTTCTTTTGTCATGTAATTTGTTTTTCAAACGCTACGCCCTTACAAATAGTCAGTTAGTAAATCGTTGGATGAAATAAAATCTTGAGTTGACAAACTTGTACAATTCAGTTATCAGAGCTTTATTTTTATAATTGGCACTGCAATGTGTCACGGAATTTTTTTTAAGCATGAGCTCTACCGTTTTTTAGAAAGGAAACAACTACAAAACTATTTCAAGAACGACACGAGTGATCTTACACTGTATAACCCTGCTTATGGCTAACTTTGAAATAAAAATACCACAACCTAAACACACGCTCGGAAGAATTGTAACAATGTAACAATGACTAACGCGAGTGACATTGCACTTTATGGGCCTGCCTATGGTTAACTTTGAATTTCAAATCATAACTCACATCTTAGACTGTCGATAGAACAAAGCATATTTACTGTTGCTTTTTCCCCCCTTCGACTTAGATTTATTACAACTTGGCAACATTGTTTGTAGCGTGTGCAGAGAAATACAGGACATCCCTTAAATTTGATATATGTTAAGAAGTCAGTCGACAATAAATATCACCCTACCATTTTACTAAATCGATGAATGAATGAAAATGAACATATTTCACATAGAATGTATGGTATTCTTAATTATCATTGTTTTGTTTTCCTTTCCTTCTGTGTGTATAGGAGATTGTGTGATTTTATTTTCCTTTCCTTCTGTTTTGATAGGATATTGTGTGGTTTGTTTTTAGGGCCACTCCTATACCTCGAAAAGATAGTAGCTTTCTTTGCCGCCATTTTTTTTTTCTTGTAATTTCCCTTGACGCTAGATAGGCCCAAATAATTCCCATGTTCAATTCCCCTTGACGCTAGATAGGCCCACTATGTTCAATTCCTCTTGACGCTAGATAGGTCCAAATAGTTCCCATGTTAAAATTTCCCTTGACGCTAGATAGACCCACAATGTTAAATTCCCCTTGACGCTAGAGTTGCCCAAGCCCTTTTTGACTGGATTTTCCATTGACGCTCAATGGGCCCCATTAACTACTAACATTTAATAACTCTTCTTTTGTTAAATTATATGTTGATATGATTTTTTGTTTTTCTTCTTCTTTGTTGTTAATAGATTCATTAAAAGATTTTATAAAAAATTCATTTATTTTGTTAAGATCTTTTCTATAAGTGTTCAAATCTTTTATTATTTTTATGATTTCATCACGTGAACCGGTTACATACAAAAGATATTTTTGAAAACTTTGCCGTAGTCTATCTCTACTAGATTTGAATGATTCATTTGTTGTTTTCAAAAACACATTAATATGTTTGTCTAATAGAACCGTTTTGTACATTTTTTTACCATCGTATTCAAATTTAGAATGAAACCCAGAGAAAGCCTTACTATAGAATTAAAAATGTATTTTCTTTACTTGTGTTATATATTCTCCTACAAGATAGAAAATTGTATCACTATCATTTTTAGTCTCATCTGTGGTAAAATCAGATTTTTTATGTTCTTGTGGTAGATTTTTTTCATGCCACCCTAGTATTGTTCTTATATAATTCTGATAGATATCTACGACATGCAAGGGTGAGTTTATCTTAATCACGGATGATAACGTCGGCTCGTGAACTAATATAACGATTTTCGATTCTTTTCCAGTAATGGATTTTATTCTACGCAGTAATTCATTATTGATTTGTTCGATTTGGTAGGACACAGATGGTATGTAAACAGCGTTCCAGTCAGAAGTACCATCGGGTTTATTCTTATTCGCAAACACCATGGATGTATTCGGTTGTTGTCCGCCAAATGATTTTGATCTAATATTTGGCCAACTGTGGTACTCTCGTAATTTTGCTAGTGCTATCTTTTTCACCAAAATCGCACAGGGGAAATTCCCACTGAATTCAGGGTTTGTTGACGTTAATGAGATCATGCTGGTTTTCACTGGGGTGGTATTTTCCGCTATTCGTTGAAGTAGTTCTTGCCATGTTGCCATTCTTATTATATTCATGTTGTTTTTCTAATTTTGACATCGGATATTAATGTGTCATCGAGTGACGACGAGGATTATTATCGAGGTTATCGAGGATAATTGGGAGTTTGCGTTTGACACAACATGGAACATAACTATGTAGTCCTGTAGTTTGCATAGGCTACACGATGACGTTCTTTTGTTGTTATTATTGAAATAATTGCAGCGATTGTTGTCGTCGCTGATATAAAAATTGGAACACCTATTGGGGCAATTCTTGTCACCAAGGAGGGTATTATACCAGCTCCGGTGTTTACACCTGATACTGAGTACACAGTAACATCAACTGAGGTAATTCTTCGTCCGTATTTTTTTATTTTTGTTTGGTACTCCTCAGTGAGTGTTTTGAGTTTAGTTTGAAATTCTCTGACCTGATCATATCGATATTGCTGTGACGTTGCCAATAATGACATTTTATTTATTATAACAGATTTCAAATTGCTGGCGTTAAATTCGCCAGCTTTAAAAATCCTATGGATTATTAGTTCAGTTGTCTACTTAAATCAGCTATGAATTTCACATACCATGTTACTGACATCCTAGCCAAATTATTATCAATGGATATTATTGTGAATTGTTCAATTGTTTCCATGGCGATGATCGTTGATATCATATTGTTGACCCCAGATGAACTCGTCGATGAAATATTAAATTGATACGGCGACACTAGTGTTAATCGATAAATACCTTAGACTGTCGTGGTGATATTTAATATGTTAGTGGATGGTGTCCACGTAAATGATCCGTGCTGGATCATTTACGAGGACACCATCCACTAACGATATTATTTACGATATATGTTTGTTCGTGAGGGATTTTTATTTGTTCAAGTTTTTATATCATCCTCAATGCGTCATCTCTGATCGCCTCGATGGTGTTTTTCATTACTTTGATGGGAGTTTTATGTCCAGTTTATCAAATGAGACTCCAAGAAATGTATCGATAATGTTTTTTACGAAAAGGTGAAATCTGTTTTACGTGTTCTTCATATTTGGATTGAAGTGTTGCGAATTCTAATATAGTTGTTTTTATCGCTGTGAGTTTCGGTGTGGTCAGCAGTTGAACCCCAAATAAATCTAATGGAGTTTCTCAATATTATCAATTATACTTCTTTCTAATTTAGAAAACTGATCGAATTTAGTGATTTGGTCGTCGTATTCATCGCGTAAACTTTAATGGTTCTAAATTGTTAATTCTATCCATAATAGTTGAAATGAGAACATCTGGTTTGAGATTACCCTGATCGGAAAAAACCGCGATAGCATTTTCCGTTACACCGCATTGCTTAACCAAAATATCATCAAGGGATATATTGATAGTTTTCAATTTACCCTGAAGATCTTGAAATAGAATTATTTCATTGGGATCAACACTTGCGAGGTTTAACATCTCGGATATTTCATCTACGATTATTTTTTACACCACTGGTTGCAGATATTTCCGCGGAGGGTTTTTTCAGGCTTGATAAAGAAAGGACAGTTTTCTAACATGAGTGAATGCTGTATATATTTCATCTTGTGGGTAAAAATAAATACTTTTATTCACTCATAGCATTTTTAAATATGTTACATTTTATTATTAAGTGAATCTGTAGAGTCATACAAATTATGTTCTGACTTTCTTGACTATTGCATGGATTTAATAGAATGTCAATTGGGGAAAGGACGCATGGTGCTTTAAACATATTTATCACCTTTTACTGCTTCTGTGTTAAATATAAGTTCAGCCTTGACAGAGTGAGAAAGAGGCATAGAGTGTACAAAATCCATGTGAGACACGATAAAGCTCACATAATTACCTTGCTGGATGGATGGAAAGAACTGATCTAAATTGGCATTATCCGTAAATCTTTGGTGAACAACGGGCAGTATAGTACAGTACTCAGGGATAAAGTGCTTTATTGTACATGTCAATTATATTTCAATAATTTATGGACTACAACCTTTGTGTAGAATAATTAATTGAAAGGGGTGACTCAATGCTTGCCTTGCATTAAGCAATATTTGTATAAATGTGAGATGAAAGTCGGATCTCTATATAAGTACTAACGCAACGATGTACGTGTTACTGAAATTATCTGTTCGCTAAACCTGGCCGACGTTCCTAGCGCGGACGTATGCACGTAGATAACATCATTAATTTAAAGACAGTTTTGATTGATTTAGGCATAGTTGTCAAGTACCCTTTTGTCCATATGTCAGCAGCAGGAGAACTGAGACGTTCTGCACGAACTGCCGTATAAATTGGTGGCTTCAATATACGTCACTGAATGACTATTAACTTCATTTTGGTCACCAACAGCAAACAGCCACTTTGCTAGGATTACTAGTGGTGAATAGAGAATAGAGTTGTGCGAAAGGTGCTTAAAAATCATATTCTTACTAATGTCAGCCGAGTGCTGATAAACTATGAGAAACTCAAAGTGTGCAATTTAGATAAAGTCAATTAATTCCCCAGCCTGCAAACAGCAAGACTATGGCATCACTCGCGACTCGACCATCAACCAGTGACAATTTTCGTCATTTTTTAGTTGTCATTTAAGTCTATGAAAAACTAGTACTAGTCATTCAGTGGTATGCATCAGATACTACTGTCCTTCATTGCAGATTTTAAAACGCATTATATCTAGATATTCTTTCTTGATTTACGGTTAACAAATTCCAAGTATGTATTTATTTTCATTAAGATTGTCGTATCGACATGTGTTCACTTCCTGTATGATTCTCAGATTTACATATTCATTCAGTAATGTTAGGATCGTCCATTACTTGTATACGTCATATCCATTAGGAAATATATGTGTCTGCACCTATTTTGTCAAAAAGATGATACATAAAACTCTATAAACGTTTGGTCAACATGTCATGTCATGCATTTGCTTCACAAAAAATGGCATAACCTGGTTGATAGTTTGTCTCTCCTTAGTATGAAGGTGTGTGTTCGAGATGTATGATGAAAAGAGGCGCTTTGGTTTAACGGGAAGTGACTAAGCAACGAATATCAGTATTGGTTAGATACAGGATTGCATCTGACTACAGTGCATTCATTGGCCTTGTTAATTCTTTTTGAATGCATCTGAAATTATATGTTTATGTGAATTATTACATTTATATTTGCATTTGCTATCATAACGATTTGTTTCCAATATTGAACAGCGTCCCAACATTATTTGCACCACTGGGTTAGTTTGACGGACAACTAGCAATGAAACGTTGCAAATAACACATATAGGGGAGATTTTTCATTCGTTCCAGTACAAGGGAACGACGTGTTAATGCAACCCCATTTCATTTAATTTCTTTTCAGGTTTCAAAAGGAGGAAGAGGTACATCTTTTGGCGATACTTATTTCCATACAAATAATTTACAATAAAACTTTGCTAAGTAGTTTAAATCCTGCATCATAGTGTATGTAATGGAATAATTAAATTGAAGATGTTATGTTCGGTAACCTTTGAATATCATACATTAGGCGAATGTTTGTAGTAAGTATATTGTCGACCATGGATTAAAAGTTGCACCAGACGTGAGATAAGGAGTGATAAAATGATAGCAAAAGCGATTGAATATGTTATGATCCTAAATAGCCTAAGGTAACATACATATCGAACAATCTCATCAAAGGAAATTCCAAGAGATATCAATTTATAACCCATACAATATTCCGTTGCACTAATTCTAATGTGTGGATTGTTTTCTCGTTCTTTCAATATATATATATATAATTAAATACCAGATGACATAAATGTATTGTGGAAGTAAACATCCTAGAAAGGCTATAAGTGTTTGCAACATATTTCGATAACGATATTATTCAACATTTTATAATCAATTGATTATTCATCACTGTACATCTTGTATCAAATATTTTATATTCTAAGAAACAACGTTCCAGATGACCTAACCACTGCACGTACGGTCGATGCTAGCGATCTAAGACTTCAAGCCAAGGAAGGAATTTCTGCTGATGATTTTGTGGAAGGTAAAACACTAAGTTCAGATATAAAAATACGCGTCTTCCTTTGCCATCAGTAAAAATAATGAAGAGTAATATGATATTATCTGAAAATAAGAATGGACATATTTAATCATTATACGAAATCTGTTATATGAGATTGTGAAAACCTCAAACCTCGATTTTAAATTAATATTATTCATTGTATTTCTAGCCATGTTCGAACATATCCCTTTGCAATGCCATTAATAAGAAATGAATTTGCATTTAACATTGATATTTATGCCTAACCATAATACAATTGCAATAGTCATGGGAATGAATAGATAAATGCATTTCAGATTCCATCATGGAGACACTCTAGAACAAGGCAAATCAATCAGAAACGTAAGATCAATATTTGATTATAGTTCATTGTTCCTTTTTTGCTGCAGCTGAGTAGATTATATATATATATATTCCGAAATCGAAGAATTATAATATACATAATCATGTACAAATAGAAGATATGAAGTCTAAACTAATTGTATCAACATGGATTAATTTAAATGGTTAGCAACAAAACTAAATTATTGTCCATTATAGCATTTACAATTGTTCCTGGGTGAAGCATGCACGCTTTTTGAACAAGCAGCGATGGTATCTATTTTGTGTAAGCTTGTTGCTTTGCTAATTATTTGAATGATCTTTCGTAACTATGGGCTAGATTCAATATTGATAAATTTATCTTTTACACAATTTATTGTTTCAAAAATGCCACGAAAGTATTTAAGTGGAATTTTAAATTTTAAAATATGTATTTCGGTTTTAAGACATAAAAGAAGGATATTTAAAGCATAAGTAAAATAATTATAATCATCCGAAATGTACGTAATTATATAAATTGGTTTCAGTATATTTCATCTTCGAATTGCAGTTACTATGTTAATAGAAGTGATTTGAAGAGAAATATCTTACGCAGAAACATTTCAATGTTTTGATGCTGAAATGAGAAACGTATGTTAATTTACTGTTGACAATATCGCAGTTTATAATTACTCATTCACAGGTCTTGTTCGAGACAACTATATCACGAACTATAATATCATCTGTATGTTGAGCAATTTTCAGTTTCAGAAGTCTGTCCTGTCAGTGATTATGGTCTAATTATTTACATATCACCATGTTTCTATCAATGTTAGAGCTTTTGGACTTTGAGAAAACTGTTTGTAGCCAAAACATTACATACACATGAACAACAATTTCAGCAATCCGATGGAACCCTACGAAAGTTTACAAATGGAAAACAGAACGATGTCAGTCAGAAGTCAGAGTATGATCAACTGACGGTTGAAAGAGATACAATGTTCTGGCAAATAATGCTTCACTGAAAGAGAGAAAGAGAAACGTTTATCATGGATATATATCTATATATATATATATATATATATATATATATATATATATATATATATATATATATATATATATATATATATATATATACGCTCACACACTACACCGTTTATTACGTTGTATTAAATTGTGTATTATTATTTATTACGTTGTATATTTGAGTGATTGTTTGAAGTTAGAAAACTGTGTTACGCAGTTATTTTATTGGACACTCTCTAGTTTCATCATGTAAATAAATATCTGGATATGTTTAGGTATAAATATTTGGTAGTTACAGATAAGATTATGTATGTCAATCCAGCGGTCGGGGTATGATTCATAAGTACGTGATACTCAGTACCAACCAACAGCAAGTGCTAGAGTACAATCTCGTCACTGTGTGTGAGGTATACAAAACATGAAAGGTGTACATTTCGAATTAAAGGCATTGCTAGCAATACTCTAAATAAATGAAATATATAATCATTATCGACGAAATAAACAATGTGATTACAAAATATTGCATTATGCATGAGCAACAAATATAATTTAATTATCAAATATACATCGGTATGTTTTCGTTCCTATGGAACTATCCGAAAATGATATCCAGCGTGGAAGACCCTCATCAAATATGTTAGTTTTATTGAGATATATTTAACATGCATTGTTTAGTAAACTAAAGTTTTATATTTATTTGCCGAATGTTTCAATATACGTCAATTTTTTAGTATATGTTATCAGTATTGATTCAATACTTACCTAAATTACGAAAAAGGTTACATCTGCCCCAGGAATACTTTGTTTCAAGAGACATAATTCAAGAGGCATTATTCTAAATGCAATTATGCGAACGGTTACCATGACATAATGTATGCCAATCTATTACAATGTAACACAATGAATGATCAGCAGAAACCGAGTGCATGCTTTGTTAACATCACATGATTAACATTTAAACAATCTTTTACACAGATTTAGGACAGAATACACATTAGTAAATGTTTTATTCAAAACGTCTCGGTGCTTATGTATCCGTATCGACTGCAATCAGACAGGATGGCAAATATGATCAACATAACCTTGCAACAAACGCTTTAAATGTTAGTTCATGAGCATTGTGATTGCTATTACCACTTACCCTATGTAAAGATGGCGTGTCATACGTCAGTTCAAGAAAGTAGACATGTGTTCTGTCAAATATTTTCAATGGGTTCAAAATACACCCAAGCAAACATATGATTTCGCATATGAAAATAATTCTAAATGGTATTTACTCTAGACAAATGTTCCACTATGAAAGAAAAACAGAATTAGATCATTTTAAAGTTAAAAAATGGGCGTAGATGTGATATGTACCTGACGACAAAGACAAATTGAACTAGGATGGATTGTTCCGCATAGAATCGTACAGCATATATGAAGAAAAGATGGACATCCTGGTTCAATACGTCATTAAAGAATGCGCAAAGAGGGATCCTTATCCCAGTAACAAAAAATAGCATTTCTTGTCATACTGAAGCATGCCATCACTCTAAGTACTGGGATGTCCGTAAATATTTACACCGCTGCGAGGTTATTCATCGCTCAAAGTTTGCGAACATATTATGTTCACTCTGCCGACAAACATTCAAAAGAGCACGTGACCTGTGTCTTCATTGGTTCCAACTCATCTTCGACTCTCTCTTCTCCGAATAGATTTAATGTGGATCTATCCCTACTCCGTAAAGGAGACTCTGATTCTTGTACCATAGCGGGAGAGAACAGAATCGCAAGAGAAAGAGGGAAAATATGACAAATATGGCAAGAGCAAGAGAACAGATGCCTGCGAGTTGAACTATCCCAAAATGACTCACAAGTTTATTCCCAGCTGCATGTATATATCCCCTTAGTTGAAACAGTCGAGTTTGAATAAAAGCATATGGAACCCTCCAAGGCAACAGACAAGGGTACTACCCTTTTCCGGTCATGCACCACGGTATCCTGCATCATCATACACTGATGTCCAGGAGGAATGAACGAGCTACCTCAAGGTCAAAGCTTCAGTCTAAATATTTTGAAGATTATCCTGTCGGTGATTTTTCAAAGTTTATTGTTAGATAAGTTTTAAATTGACTATAACGTTTTTAATATATTTTAATTATTTTAACTTCACATGCGAACCTAAAGTTATTCAATATTGCTGAAGAGAGTGCTGTTAGTTTCGTAGCATTATTAATAGCACTTTATTGCAATTAGTCATGATGTAATATTCTGAAGTGAATTTTGATTTCTTAAAGTACACGTTTTAAATATTCTTTGAAGTAAATCTAGATGAAAGTGATTTTCTCAGTTACAGTGTTATATTTGTATTTGCTAAAAATGAATGACGAGAATTTGGTTGTGATCTATGTCTATCCCTTTTCATCATGTAAATCAGAATGGTTTACATTCTGTAACATCCCATGCATGGTCATGTAATGTGAATGAAATTAAAATTTGCATCTTGACATAGTACAATTACTCTGTTAGACCCAATGTGCGGAACACATTAGGCTTAAGAGAGGCAATGTGTTTGAGGAGGAAAATATAACGTGTAATGTAGTTATTTACAGGGAAATTCAAATTTACCTTCATTCTTTTCTACGTGAAGTGTTACATAAGCTCTGCTTGTGTCGGAAGATTTGTATCGGTTAGCCCAAACGTCCACTCTATGCGCTTGTTAGATAGTCCAATCCCATCGCGTGTATACATTTCACTTTATATCAGTTTGTGCATGCTTTTTGACCGGTCCAGTGTCGGGTCGGGAGAATCGCAGTTTGCGGATATTGAACCTTAGTACAAACGTCATTGTATGGCACTTTAATTAAGACGACACTATCGTCTGGTTTGATTTGATGTACAAGATGGCTAGAAATTCAGCATGGCTCCTTTAATTAAGTCATTCATCTTATTAGGTTATACTTTCCTATTTTCCTTCCTAATTTTCAGGAATTAATGTTAATGTACCGCTGTTGCCAGAATTAAACCCTTTTTTGACATTTCACAATAAACGTATGTCTATATTTCCAAGAATATTTCTTTTTGTAGAACGCTTTGAAGTCCAGAAAATATTCACTTGAATTAAACAATTTGAATAATTGAATGCCAGTCCTAATTAAACATAGCTCTACAAAACAAGTATACAATTGATTCGACAAAGGCCATAAAGCAAGAAATACTAATTTGTAAAATAAACAAGACAAAATCGCAAAAAAAACATGTCAGTCATTCTATAGTTTATCTATAACAAACGAATGTCTTTGTCTTAGCTTAATATATAATGATCATCACTCAGAAACGAGTAAGTTGTTTATATTATTGTCACTGATATTGAACAAGGTCAAATCCATTATACAATGTTACATTACCCATAGCATATTCAGAAATTAAGTAATAATAATTTAAATAACAGTCAATGCAATTTTACCATGCACAGCACCGGCCCAGTGGTTCAAGCGTCCATCTCGGAAGCGGAAGTTCGTGGGTTCGCAATTTTATGACGCCTCACAAATTAGATCTGGATCATAACTGGCTTCGTTATTACGAAATGACGAATATATAGTATATGTAACTATTGATTTTATGTTATCATTCTCCCCAGCTGCAAATCAACATATTCATTTAAAAAGCAACGGCTATCTTTAGGCAATTTAAGAACGTATCGTTTTCATTTTTGCTATATGACAGTGCTGGTACTTTTACGAGTCTGCACTGTTAACATAAGCACCAAGAAGGAGTAAAAACAACAAGCTTTTGTAAACATTAACAAATATATTTATTTTCCTAGAATACAAGGTAAAAATTAGAAAAAACAACTTACGGAATCCCATAATAATCCAAGAAATACAGACACGAATCCTAGTAAATAAAAGTCCTGAATAGCATTTAGTCTGAGGAAATACCAAAACTAAAGTCGGTGATTTGTCTGTGGTAACTATTGATTGGTCAGTCCAAATTTCTTGCAAACGTGGGAGAGGCGGCATACCTGTTGCTGCAGTCCATCTTCCATGTGGGATGTCAAGGCTGCATCATCGGCGAAAAGCTATTCACGGATGAGTACCTTTGCGATTTTATTCTTACCACGGAGTTGGGCAATAGTTTTGAGCTTTCAGAAATCCCTGGCATGGATGTACACTTATTCGTTGCAGTCGATAAAGGTATACTGGAGAAGCATGATGTGCATGTTCTCGTGGAACTACACGTGGACAGCAAGTAGACGTAGGGAGCAGCCAGTCTTCAGCAGGAGTCTGATGAGTCCACTCCGACGGACCAGGTCAAATGCCTTCGTGACGTCTATAAAGGCAAAGTAGAGGGACATCAGCTGCACATGATACTTCTCCTTCAGCTGCCTTATTGAGAAGATCATGTTAACAGTTGACCTGCCGGCTCGAAATCCACACTGGTACTCTTTGTAGACGCTGGAGGTTATTAACAGCAGGCGCTCCAGAGCAACTCGGGCGAGAGCCTTTCCAACAAGGCTGAGGAGGAAGATGCCCGTGCAGCTGTTGAAGTAATTACGGTCACCCTTGTTCTTGTACAATGTGACGATGTTGGCGTCACGCATGTCCAGTGGGATGTATCCCTGTTTTCATGGGATACAGAGGAGTATGTGTAGCGACTGGAGCAGCGCTGGTTTCCCACTCTTGAGGACTTCAGGCGGAACTCCATCACTTGCAGCAGCCTTTCAACAGACAAGAGAATCTATGGCTTGTCTGGCCACTTCCAGGGCGGGCTGCGTGTCTATCTCCTCCAGGACAGGTAGGTTTTGGGATAACATCCATGGCAGTGTCATTGATTTTGTTTCGGATTGCATATAGCTCGAGATAGTGCTCATCCCATCGCTGCAGTTGTTTTCTTTAGTTTGTGATGTATTCGCCCGTAATTGACTTGAAGGGGAGCGGTCTTTGAGCGGGGGGTGTGGGGCTGTCGCCTTCTTGATGCCTTTATATATTTGTATTGCATCACCGGTGTCAGAAGCTGTGTGTATACTGTTACAAATGGCTAAGCCAGTAGATGTTGACACAGTGGCGGGCGGTCTTCTGTGTGTTGTTCCTTGCAGTCCTGAGGGCTTGCAGTGTTCTTGGGCCAGGTGCAACCTTGTATGCTAGGATGGCTTTTCTCTTTGCCTCAGTAACGAATTACATCTCCTCCCAGTTTGCCTCATAGCAGTCGGCATTTTTCCGTTCCCTCTTTCCGTAATCTATGATGGCTGAGTTGTACACAGAGTCAAAGAGATTGGACCACATGTAGTCACTTTGTAGAGAGCTTCCTTCATTATGCTGATGAACTGCTGTGTTTTATCTGGGTTGCTTGCACACCAGATGTTAATGCGATGTTGACGCTTCTTTGCATGGTGCAGCTTCTTGGATAATATCCGCACCATACTGGCCACAAAGGAATATTCCGTGTCGCATTCCGGACCTTGGTACCTGTGGGTGATTAGGATATCGGCCAGTTCCTCACGCCTGGTGATGACGAGGTCTAGCTGGTGCCAGTGGAGTGAACGTGGGTGTCACCGTGACACCTGTTGGATCTATTTGCATTGGAAGAAAGTGTTGGTCACACATTGGCTGTGGGTGCAGCACATATCTAGCAGTCGCTGATCATTCTCTTTGATCTTGACCCTTCCGTAAAAGCCGACACAGATGGACCAGTCCTCATTATCAGCTCCTACTCTACCATTGAAGTCTCCTAGTAAGTAAAGGCCTTCATTGTTTGGGATACTGTATATTGCCTGATCCATAGCCTCATAAAACTTGTCTTTCTCCTCGTGTGTTGAGCGGAGTGTTGAAGCATACACACCGAATATGTTGACCGGGCCTAAGGATGTTGACAGCCGGAGGGCAAGGATTCTATCAGTACCTGATGACGGAGGTTCAATAAAAGCGACAAGCGTGGTCTTTACAGCAAGGCCTAAACTGTGCTGCCTAGATTCATCCAAGGTCTTCCCCTGCCAAAAAGAACGTACGTATAAATGGCTTCCCAGACGGTGCTGCTGTCAGCGAGTCGAGTCTCCTGAAGACAGGCAATGTGGATTTTCAGTCGGGAGAGTTATCTGTCAATAACGGCAGTCTTCTGTGCATCGTCGATCTGCTGTATGTCATTGGTGAAGCTGTCCATTGAGACCTGGTGATCTCTCCCACCGCTAGAAGTAACTCCTGGCGCCATGGTCTACGCCAGTCAAGCTTTGGCTTAGAACCGGTAAACTGCTGCTCCTCGTGTTGTGCCGACGCTGTACGACGACGCTGGAGTATCTTCTCCAGTGGAGTTGCACAGTCTGGGCAGGGTGTTATGGAGAATCAGCTGTTGTCCATGCAGCAGATCGCCATCCCTCTCCAAGCAGCTGGTGGGCCCAAGGGATCGATGAACGCCGATACAGCATGGCACCAACGGCGTCGCAGTAGTTACCAGAATGACGCTGAAGTTCATTTCAGACCACCTTAGGGACGCCGTCTCCGGAGTTTTGTTGGGATTTACTCTCTTAGCCTTTCACATGAGTATGCATAGTCTCAATGCAGCACAGGTTTGGAATCGGAGTTTTCCTTCTGCTAGATGAGCTACCAGCCAAGATTTACAAGTCCCATCTAACCGAAGCAACTGGTTTTAAGGCGCCAGAAGCCCGCCTTCACATCTTCTCCTGTTAGTGGATAAGGTGGTCCGCCAGACATCAAATGTGAGCCACTTGCGAAGTCTAGTGGCTGGATTTTAGTTGAGAGAGGCGATCAGAGACGCAAGCCGTATGGGGCATTTCTAGAGTGGGCCGCTTGCCTCCCACTCCCTCCCTGACAATGTTAACATTAGACCACAATAAACCAGAGATCAGAGGAAATATTTATTTGAATTCAATAAATCGAGGAGAAAGATAATTGAGGTCCGAAATAAATAATAAAAATACTGGTAACAATATATAAAACCACTTGAAAGTGCTAGACGTTAAAGCACAGAAGCCCATTTCCTCATTATTACAAGATTATATAGTTATCTGCTTCACCTCAGAGGTACAATTAGAATTCTGCAAGAAAAAAATTAAATAGTAGGAAAAATACCTTTTAGAATAAAGAACGTTTACGAAATCAAAGCCATTACAAGTATTATTGATTTAAAAAAATCCAAAACCCTGGCACAAACTTAATTGTCCATATAATAAAAATAAGCTCATAAACATAGAGAATATTTTGGATATGTATTAGTTTCAGAATAAAGATAACACATATTTTGTTCTAGTCAGGGCAAAACGAAATTAATTTAGTTTTAACAAGTATCATACAATGTTGTATTAAAATTGTATGTAATGTTATATAAAAAATAAAGCTACCAAAACCACAATTTAAATATACATATAACTTCACCTCAAACTGGAACAGAAGGTTTCACACACGAGGGAAAAGATGTGTCAGGCTTTCACACAAATGTGCACTTTGTAATAATAGAGTCAAATGCTCTCTTAGCCATTTCGGGTTTCAGCACTATTTCTAACTGAGGATCATATGTACCTAGTAATTTTTCCCTAAACGTTGGCACTAAACTTAAATGTTCAAAACTTGAATGGATTTGTAAAGCGGGTATGTGCTCATCACTTAACCGCTCTAATTCTTTCAAATGAAAACTGACATTACCTTTCTACCTGCTCTTTATCTCTCTTCAATTCTTTGTCGTCCTTGTTTGCTTTTGTATTTTTCGATCTCTCTCTGTCTCTTTCTGTCTCTGTCTTTGTTTATTTCTTTCTCTCTCTCTCTCTCTCTCTCTCTCTCTATCTCTCTCTCTCTCTCTCTCTCTCTCTCTCTCTCTCTCTCTCTCTCTCTCTCTCTCTCTCCAATGGGATTAGTTTTTGTTCTTTCTATAACTGCATGTTTTTTCTCTCTTTCCTCTTTATCTAACTGCATCTGTATTTCTAAAACAAAATACATTGTTCTAGACGGATATATATGTATCTAGGACGTCCCAACCCACGACGATCATCATTTTTTATTTTTTAGTTTCATTTACTTTTATATTAGAGTCTGATCCAAACTTACTCATCTATCCAAAGCACATTTATCCAAAACAATATTTTCCACCACATATTGGACCTACATATTTTTTATTTCTGGCTTCGTAACAAAACGCTTTTGTCACAAAAAGATCATATATCTTCTGGGAAGCTGAAGCGATACATATTTTATCAAAGAATCTAACGGTTCTTGGATGGTATGAAATATATATCTCCACCATAAATGACATCGTCAATAGTGTGTTGATATCACTACACACTTCTAAATTGTGAAATAAAACTCGATATTATAACACTTGCAAGACAAAGGGAATTTAATTTTCCAAACCAAAGTTTCCTGAAGGATACTAGAGTCATTCATATGCCCGACGAACACCCAATTCTCTTTTACCAGTTTATCTTTTTAAAATAGTAAACGTAGGGAGTGACATATGTCAAGCTATATACATTTTTAACAAATATATTTATTTCCCTAGAATACGAAGTTAAAATAAAAAATACAACTTCAGGTATTGCCAGTTAAATCCCATATTAATGCAGAATTACCGACAAAATTCCTAGTAATTTAATTTCCTGACTTGAATTCAGTAAACATTCCTCAATAAATTATAAAACTGAAGTAGATGACGTAACTTTGATAGCTATTAAAGTGTTTATGTGTCAACAGCCTTTTGTTGAATTATCATCATCATCATCATCGTCATCATCATCAGCAGCAGCCTCTTAACCTAATGTTGTCGTAGGGGTACTGTGCTGCTGAATATCTGACCAGTTTCCTCCACTTATCTCGATTATGTGTTAATGCTTGTGCCTCTGCAAAACTTGTCCTGGTTCATTGTGTGATGTTGTCACTCCACTTTGTTTTCTGTCTACCTCTCCGTCTGCCACCTTGGACACTGCCCTGCAATACTATTGTGGATTGACCGTTGGTTCCAGTGACATGGTCATACCATTTCAGCTTTCTTTCATTCACACTGGTGAGGAGGTCTTCATAATCACCTGCTTTGTGCCTGATGGTGTTTCGCACTTCTTCATTTGTGATGTGGTCTATGTAAGAGATGATAAGGATGGCTCTGTAGCATCTCATTTTACGTTGCTAAATTCTTCGTTATAGTTCTGATGTCACGGTCCAGGCCCCACATGCATACATAAAGATTAAGATGACTAGTGCTCTCAATAGTCTGATGTTTAGTTTTCAGACAGATATTTTTGTCTCTCCAGATGGGTCTTAACTTTGAAATAGCTGCCGTTGTTATTGAATAGAACATAAATAATTCCTACCCAAAAAAATTATAAAAGTACTCGTCACAATATATAATACAACGTGAAAGTTCCAGTTGATAAATCATGAATGACCAGTTCCTAACAATTACGAGAATATAATTTTCTATACTTGATTTTAGGTCACAATTAGCAATTTAGGATACAAATATATGAAAAATAACGTTCTAAAATGTTCCTGATGTTCACAACATCAAAATCATAACCGCTAAAATTTACTTATGAAAAATCAAATCCCTGACCCATATAAACAGGTTTACTTATTTTATTAAAAAAGAATTTTGATATTACGCTCATAAACATAGAGAATAATAATAAATATGTATTAGTTGTTGACATAAAATGAAAGAAGACATAATTTTTAAAGTAAATCAGGGATTTAAGTTTGAACAAGGTCAAATCCATCATACAAAGATACATTGCAATAAAACTACCAGGCAATTAAATGAAATATACATAACAATATCAACGAACGTACGAGGCATACTCAATTGCGAAATAATACAACTCAGAAGCAAACATAATAGTACGTACTGTTATTTAGGTCTTACAATAAATACATCAAACTTGCTATTTTAATTATGTTAACAGATTGTATTTCTTCCATACAGAAGCGCATGCTTTCATAGCAAATATATTGTATAAATTATGTTAACACTTTTCCATAATTTATACCTAAAATTTCGTGACCTACGAACTGGTGAATAAAATCTAAAATATTTCCAACATTAATACGAAGCGTTGACTTAAATTTGTTTCTTACTACCAACTTTAAAATCAAACTTCAATAGCAGGTCCTCAACAAGATTGTATTATATATGTATATAAATATATGTATATATATATATCGTGTTGTTCATGAAAAAAGACATTAGTTTGGCAGGTCTAAATTCGTACCCTCCGTTAAATAGATTAATAGTTAGATAGATAATAGATAGTTAGATAGATAGATAGATACATATATATATATATATATATATATATATATATATATATATATATATATATATATATATATATATATATAGATAGATAGATAGATAGATAGATAGATAGATAGATAGATAGATCTATGGATGGATGCATGGATGGATGCATGGATAGATAGATAGATAGATAGATAGATAGATAGATAGATAGATAGATAGATAGATAGATAGATAGATAGATAGATAGATAGATAGATAGATAGATAGATAGATAGATAGATAAATAGATAGATAGATAACTAGATAGATAGATAGATAGATAGATAGATAGATAGATAGATAGATAGATATATAGATAGATAGATAGATAGATAGATAGATAGATAGATAGATAGATAGATAGATAGATAGATAGATAGATATATATATAGATATATAGATAGATATATAGATAGATAGATAGATAGATAGATAGATAGATAGATAGATAGATAGATAGATAGATAGGTAGGTAGATAGATATATAGATAGATAGGTAGGTAGATACTAGGGGATGGGTGGGTTTGGGCATGCGAGTTTCTTTGGAACTGCAATTCACGTGTTTTCTGAACTCAGAACAATTAACCTTTTACACCTGATATAAAATTTCTTAATTCTTCAACAACAAGAGCAAAAAAATGTAACCATATTATTTCCTGGCTGGAAGATAATTTCTTATTCGACACCAACTAGAAAATTATATTGTAGGTGATATACTTATATGATATACTTATATGATATATATGTATGTATGTATGTATGTATGAATGTATGTATGTATGTATGTATGTATGTATGTATGTATGTATGTATGTATGTATGTATGTATGTATGTATGTATGTATGTATGTATGTATGTATGTATGTATGTATGTATGTATGTATGTATGTATTTATGTATGCATGCATGCATGCATGCATGTATGGATGGATGGCTGGATGGAGATGGATGGAGAGATGGATGAATGGATGGATGGAAGTTTGTATGATCGTGTGTTGGTGTGTGGATGTGTGCGTTGCACAATTCATTTGGAAAACTATTTGCTAAAAGGTAATAATTGACTCTTTCTTGTATGTTAGTAAGAAAATATATTACAATAATGTTAGGTTTTTTTAGGTTTTAATCTTCCACTCTCTCCATCCGTTTTTCGTTCATACCGTTTTCACTTCCTGATGCTAACGCTAGCATTTCGATTTTAAGTGTTCTTTAGTACTCTATGAAAAACTAAACATTTCGTTTTTACAACCCGTATTTTTAACTTTTCTAATCTATTATATACTCTTTTGGAGATTTTTAACCGGGACGGTAATATTTTGTTAAGATATAACAGACAATAACTCATTGATGAACTACTTCTTTCAAATAAAGTAAGCAAGTCTGCTTGTCATGCATGTAATTATTGAAGACACGTCACTATACGCCGAGAATACATGGTCCGTACGACCCAGTTGTACTCTTGCTGAATTAGTTGTGGGGTTGATATGGCCATATATTTTACTCGCTGTTCCGAAAGTTCATCAACACCAAGAGTTTTCATAATTTCCAGCTGGAACATAGTGAAACACATGTATATACACTTTTTTTCTGGTTTCTCAGCAAACAACTATATCTGTATATGCCTGTACATGGGACGCTGGCTTAAAAAGTATGTATGTATGTTTTTATGTATGTATGTATGTATGTATGTATGTATGTATGTATGTATGTATGTATGTATGTATGTATGTATGTATGTATGTATGTATGTATGTATGTATACACACACACACGCTTTAGTCAGGAAAACTCATTGCTGAAATTACACACTTGTTCGGATGTATACTTTAAACGGCAGACCATTTTATTTGTTGTTGTCTTTTGTTGACTTTGCATGTTTGTTACTTGCTTATTCGGTGATATATTCCAGATTGGCCTAAAGCACTCAACGTTCCGGATCAATGCCAACTAACATCTGTCTGCGTGCGTTTGAGTCTCAGGTTCGGCTTACATTGAGACAAGAGAAAACTTGAGAGTGGCTTCGCGTGGGTTGATCATCTTCCTCAACCATTCGCAATGGCACTATATCTAGTCTATATTGTGCTGAATATTGACGGTAAACCCTAAAATAACAACAACGTGTGTTGTTGGGTGGCTTTTTTGTCAATGTTTCTTAACCTTATGTTTATTAAATTATGTTCTTAAGAGAAACTTGTGTACACAGCAAAAGCAATTATTGCAACGAGATCGAGCTGCACACATACAACCCTACATCCCTACAAAAAAATGAAAAACACTTATCTTCTCCCATCCTATTTCCTTCACGAACTGTATCGTCAGAACATCCAGTATAGATGGATACCGAGATCGTTCGCAATGTTCTTTAACAAACGTTTAAATTAGATCTTGAAACTTTTTTCGAGAACCCTGAAAGCGAATTTATAAGTACCCGTCGTTTATCCTAACTTCCGGACTGCCATCAAGTACTTCGCATGTCATTACAAGTACTTGACCAGTTATGAATAGCAAATATCTCAAGACGGTGGCTAATAAACCCGTTGCAGATTCATCGTACCAAATGTTTTTGAGATATTGTCAAACCATATCATCTACTAAACAATATTTTAGAATAAAGTTTAAGCAGAGAGACATAGTGTCTTATTAAGTTATAAAGGGATGTATACAGTAAATCTCAGGATAAAATTCATATAGTATTCCTTAATCTTATGCTTAAAATATCTCTTTTCGTTTAATGCGTTAATAACTTATTTTATTAACTGAAAACATAAAATTAATGCGTTTGAATGTATTGTAAATGAGTAGGATTTCTCGATAAACTTGACTTTATTTATAATGATAACCTTTAACATTAACCCTGAAATGTTCTTGAAGATAAAGTGCATAGTCAGTAAGCAGTGTGTAAGAGAAGAGTCTACATACTGCCAAAACTTAACAAGTATGGGAAATATTTAATCATCTGAGACTGCAGATTAAACCAAATTATATTTTCCTTACATCAGTTTCATACAATTTAAAGCTAAAGAATAAATTCGTATTTAAAATAACGACATGACAATGAAGTAACTGCAACGTTTCTATAAGCTTAAACATGTCTATACACATGTACATGTTCGGGGTTCTACACGTAGATGAAATGCCGAATGTACAATGTATGTCTTTAAAAGTATCCATTAATTATTTTATAAAATGTTTGAAAACAAATGGAATATGTAATAATACATAACCACATTTGTGTTATGTTCCGAATCGGGTTGGAGTACTCGTTTGATACCACGTAGGGACATAATCTCGTCCTAACAGCCTCGATATTTAAAAGCTGTATACAAGTTGTTCTTTCCACCAGTTCTTTCCGCACGACCACACTGTACTTTAAGGGCCTTAAATTATCAATGTCGGGAATATTCAATATTTTAAAGAAAACACCAGGGAATACATGAAATGGGATGACCTTTAAACATCGAAGTTTATTACAACTACAACTCAAGAATGATGAAAATTCCTGCATTGTAAAAGACTACAAGCTGTTCTACGAGATCTGGCACAAGATAAAGGTAATTCAAATCACATAGATGTAAATGCAACCTTGAGTGACATTAAACTTCTTTGAAATGTCCTTTAACGAAGGCATAGTAGCTATCCACGCCAATATTTAATCACTATACATTTTTTCCAGAACTAAAATATAACAGAAAACAATGTTATTTTATTTATACTAATTTAAATTGGCACAAACGTAACAAACATCAATCGATTTGGGAAGAATTGGTACACCATCCTCGATTACGAAAACCCAAATTCACCTAAAGCACCTGAAATAGATGGTACCGTCATATCCAGAAGCAGTGTTTACGGAATTGTAACAGAGAAATGTGCACATTTTCCATGTAATTTAAACAGTGTTCACTATACAATGATACAAATTTTAAAAAGAATTGTCCGGACTGCGCTGACATTTCACAGGCTGATCTTTAAAATATAAATGAATTATTTGTGAAGCAATATATATGTATATACATATATACATATATATATATACATATATATACATATATATATACATATATATATACATATATATATACATATATATATACATATCTCTCTCTCTCTCTCTCTCTCTCTCTCTCTCTCTCTCTATATATATATATATGAACAGTGGCAATAAATTAATAACGCTGTTACTTCTTTAGTCCAACCCAACCGTACCGTAAAATTGAATGAGGAAGTAACGAGTGACGGGTGTCTTCAAGAGCCTTGGGTAATCTTCAATATCAAAACACCACTGTTTCAAAACCCACGTAGGTTTCAGTCGCACTAACGTAAAGGTACACATCGGTAAAGGTAAGTAAATAGTTTGATGTATGAACGTTTCTCAATCTCTCAATTCTCTGTCTATCTGTTTGTCTGTCTCTCTCTGTCTCTCTCTCTTTCTCTCTCTGATGAAAAAGATTGTGTTACCATTTTAAAGTACAATGATTTTGTAATGTAAATGTAAATTTGTTCATTCAAACGTCTAATGAATACTCCCGTTTAGCTCTAACCTAATGAACTGTATATTCATTATCACTCGTTAAGGCACATGGAAATAATGACGATATATATCCTTGACAAGGATATATATAAAAGACAAGTGGAATCTCTACCAAGGTAATCAAGCTATACCTACGTGGTCCAATGTCAATGTTTCAGTTATTTACAAAGACCATAAGACAACCGTAGTTGTCAATTGAGGGATCCGTAAGTAAACCCACTCCAACCCCCATGTGGTACACGAGTACTTCACGCATTGTACACGAAGTATAATCAAGCATCTAATAATTTATATCTCAAGCTAATAACTATGTATATCTGATAATATCATTATAATTCTTTAAGATACAAATTTAGATAGGGGTTGAGTTTACGAAACTAATTTTTGCTACCCTACAGCCTTTGTATAATTTACGTTATGACTGCTACTACTGCTAATTGGATAATTACTCAGTTTCTGGCTGTATTCCTTACACAGACATTATATACTCCAAACATACGCGCTAAAACCTAAGAGAGCTATGAACAGAAACATCAATACAAAATTAAATGGTGTGTTACAATACGCATAAATATAGCACTGGAAATACATTTTACTCATTTGCACAACTTCCTTCCTT
Source organism: Unio delphinus (assembly GCA_029339505.1). Classification (NCBI taxonomy): domain Eukaryota; kingdom Metazoa; phylum Mollusca; class Bivalvia; order Unionida; family Unionidae; genus Unio; species Unio delphinus. The sequence continues at coordinate 3,197,243 of JAQISU010001240.1, read as the reverse complement.
CCTCTCATTTTCTCCCTCCTTATTCTCAGTGTCGTATGCATATTCTCGTTTCTCCTGCAATAATTATATTTCAAGCGTCCTTGATATGTCGAGAAAAAGACAATAAGTTCCTGGTTTGCAAACTAAGAAGTTTACCTTACTAATCCATTTGAGACTTGAAGAGTTTCAAACGGCCAGAAATATTTTATCGAGATTATTCATGAACTAGTGCTTTCAAGCTAACAAATACAGTATTTTCCTCATGCATAATCTAATGTTCTTGTTACCTATTTATCAAGGGATAAGACACTCAAGAAAGGTTTTAATACATGATCAGTACGATGCAAGAGTGTTGACACAAATACATCAAAACTATATCTGGAGCTACGCCTGACGGATATATCATGTATATAGTTGTATATAATGTAAATATTATATGTACTCTCGTTGAGCCTGTTGGATTGTGAATAGGATTCCAAGAGTCCATACGGCAAATGTGCCGTTCTATATTCATATCTTAGCTAAGATATATATTTTGTGTCGTCATACACTAAGCACACCTTTTGAGGTTCAAAGCTTTGTTTGGCGGCTTAGAGGCTCACAACGGGGATTGTGTTTCGTGCTGCCCCTGGGCCCACTCAGATGCGAAGGCACCTTTGGGGCCCACATGGGGTTGCGTTGTCTTATATATGTGACCTCTGGACTTCTAGCGTGTTAAGGCATTTAGGAGTTCACATGGGGTCTTTAATAAATATGTATATCTCTGGTGTGATAAAATGTTTATGACACCTTAGCACGATAGAGATTGTGCCGTATTGTAAATATTTACATAGCTGTAAATATACTCTTGAAAAGAAAACGGGTCAAAATTCACCCCATTTTTTGGATATAATATTATATATTTTATATATTTGATACATAAATAAATTAGATATATAAATGATATATTTGTATATATTATATATATATATATATATATATATATATATATATATCATATAATGAATTATGAAAATATAAATGACATAATAAACGCAATTACAAATTTAAAAAATCAAGAAACACAAATATCGCATAAATTAGATGAAATTACAGAAGAAAAAATATTAAAGAGCTTATTAAGGACAACAACACACTGGTATAAAGTTAAAAACGAAATATAGTAGCCGCTACCAGGTAGTTTGAAATGTTCTTATGTAAATGGTACAGATGAAACCTTAAATTGTAATTGCTAAATTCAGTTTCAGCGGTCTGCATACTAGTGAAAAGGAAAATACAGGTATGACACTTCTGATAACTCTCATGGAACGATGTAATTTTGACAGCAACAAAACTATTTGTATGGGTCTGAAATTCTATATCATGTTTCGAAACACTCCTAGGAAGTTTAAATACCTTTCCAGGTAAGATCATGCAACTGGGTATGTTATTTTGTTTGCACCGTGTAACACGGAAGTATTAACCTGCGTGTTGTCTAATACTTACATTGCCTTTGTTGTCATGGGGTTGTTTGCTGCTACAATTAAATGATGAGTATTTCCCACAAATACTCGACGCATGGAAAAAAAACAACACAATCACAAACAACCATCCTCAAACATAACAATGACCCAGACAATGACGGTAGGCATATTTCTCCTTCTAATGTTAATATATCCTCGGTGTTTGCAATAAATCTAGTATGTGATGCTATTGATGGAAGTTACCAAATAAATCTCGAAAAATCAAATCAAGCCCAGCAGGGATATATTTTATATTCGTTTGCACCAACGGCTCCACCAGGATTTGTCATAATTAAAGAGACAACAAATGCAGTATATATGCGATGTCATAATGATTCATTAACGAGAATTAATTTTAAACTCACTGACTAGTCTAATAATTTGATTTACTGAAGGAATGAGACTTTACAAATGAGTCTGTATGTGAAATCCTAAAAGAGTTTCATTGTGAACGATTTTCATCTTAAAGAATTTTTGTCTTAAGACTTTTACCTAAACGAAACTTCGGTTGAAACCAAAATTATCATTTTTTTATTTTATCTGAATTAGTTTTTGTCTCCGTAGAGGCTTTAGTTTTGTTTGAAGATCGGTCTATTTACGCTTTTTCTGTTAGAGGTTTTACAAATTTGAACTATTTACTCTCTCTCTGAGTAGAGGTTTTATTTTTCTTTGAAAACTGATTTTCTGTTCACCCTTTTAGTTTGTTCAAATTAGTTTCAGTTTATGTTTGTTTTGTCTGAAATCGTTTTTTTTCTGTTCACCCTTCTTTCTGGTCCAAGTCCCATCTCTTGCATCAACTCGACTTGGTCATCACCAGGCGCTCTACTCTTGAGAGTGTCCTCTCCACCAGAACCTACCATAGTGCAGACTGTGGTTCCGACCATGCCCTCGTGAGCAGCAAGGTGCGACTACAGTTACAGACACTACACCGCTCAAAACCATATGGAAACCCACGCATAAGCACTGCACAGATGTCGGTCCCCTCTAAGGTGCAGGAGTATATGTCCATCCTGAACAAGGCTCTCCAGGACCTGCCAGTGCACGACGCCACAGCCAAGCGGAACGCCATGAAGGGTGACATCTACAAAACAGCCATGTCCACGTTTGGCAAAAAAGGAACGCACACCTATCAAGGATGGAACCACTAATCAAGGAGAAGCGAAAAGCCTTTTTTTGCCTACAAAAAATGCCCTAGTGAACGGACGCTTAGTGCTCTTAAAAGTGCCCGAAGTAATACGCAACTCATTGCAAGACTGTGCGCATACTAGTACTGGCAACAACTGTGTGAAAGAATCCAGCGCAGTGAAGAGTCCGGAAACATTCAATGATTGTATAGTGGTATCAAGAAAACTCTTGGCCTAAAGTGAAAGGGGTCGCTCCACTGAAATATCTGATGGAGAGAAGATCAAATACCCTGGGAAACAGATGGCCAGATGGGTGGAACACTACTCAAAGCTATACTCACAAGAAACGTTAGTCACTAAAGCAGCCCTAAGTAGCATAAAGACTTTTTTCACCATGGAGAAGCTCGATCGTATGCCAAACTTGAAAGAGCTCAGCTCAGCAATTGACTTCCTCACAAATGGCAAAGCACCAGGTAGTGACAGCATCCCGCCCGAAGCTATCAAACATGGGAACCCAACACTGCTTCAACCACTGCACCAACTAATTTGTCTCTGCTGGGAAGAGGGTGCAGTCCCCCAAGACATACGTGATTCCACAAATGTGACCGTTTACAAAAAAAGGGCGACCGCACTGACTGTAATAATAACAGAGGGATCTTGCTTCTGAGCATCATTTGTAAAGATTATGCCCACATCATACTAAACAGGCTGCAGTTGATGGCTGACCGTGTGTACCTAGAATCCAGTACGGCTTCAAAGCAGGCAGGTCAACAACAGACATGATCTTCTCCTTGCGAAAACTCCAAGAGAAGATCAGAGAGCAAGGTCAACCACACTACATGATATTCATCGACCTCACCATGGCCTTTGACTTAGTCTGCAGGAAGGGCCTTTTTGAAGTTCTCAGTAAGATCGGTTGCCCCTCCCCCCAAACAAAAAACAGCATGAAAATCTCTTTCCATGCAGATATGAAGGGAATAGTCCTGTATGATTGATCTTCCTCTACCTCCTTCCCAGTTAAGAACGGCGTGAAGCAGGGCTGCGTTCTGGCACCAACCCTATTCGGGATCTGCTTGCTTCTATCCAACGACTTTGACGCATCCACTGATGGCATGCATCTACACACCAGGTCCGATGGGCGGCTGTTCAACATTGCAAGATTGCGGTCGAAGACGAACGTGAGGGCTGTGCTCATCAGGGACATGATTTTTGCAGATGACTCAGATCTTGTGACGCACACTGAGGAAGCCCTCCAGAGACTGGGAGATCGTTTTGCTGATGCCTGCATGCAGTCTGGACTAACCATCAGCCTGGAAGAGACAAAGGTCAGCGTGCATGATACCACCAATGCCCCTACAATCAAAATCATCGGTGTCACCTTGTAAGCTGTCAACAACTTTGCCTACCTGGCGTCAACCATCATCAACACTCTCTCGCTTGATAAGAAGCTGGACAGAAGGCTTAGAAAGGCAAACACCATCATGTCACGACTCACGAATAGGGTGTGGGAAAATAATGCACTGACAGAGCACACCAAAGTCCAAGTTTACCAGGCCTGCATTCTCAGCACCCTTCTATATGGAAGTGAGACCTGGAGTACCTACATGAGGCACGAACACCGGCTTAACTCCATCCATATACAGTGCCTTAAACGTATCCTTAAATTCAACTGGCAAGACGTTGTCACCCACAATGAAGTCCTGCGGCGTGCAAATACCCCCATCATGTTATCCCTGCTGAGTAAACATCGCCTTTGATGGCTGGGACACGTCCGACGTTCATTTTATTATGTTATACGTTACTAATTTTCTTCTTACGTTTAAGGAATTAATGTTGCAGTACCACTATTGCAACAATTAAAAAAAAATTTGAAATTTCAGTATAAACGCATGTATACATTTTCAAGTATATTACTTTTTGCAGAGCACTTTTTAATCCAGAAAAGAATCCCTTGAATTAAACAGTACAAATCACACAAAAATATATGACAATTATCATCTAGTGTATCTATAAATAAAGTCTTAGTTTAATATAATTATCATCACTCAGAAGCAAATATGCTGTTTATATTATTGTCACTGGTTCTGAACAAGGTCAAATCCATGATACAATATTGCATTACCCATAGCATATAACGAAATTAAGTAATAATTATCTAACCACCGATGAATGCAATTTCACATACACCGCACTGGTATGAGCTTCCGTCTCGGAAGCGGCAGTTCTTGGGTTCGAGCTCTGTAGTTTTGTAGTACATCATCAATAATGATATGACTACACGACAGAACAACAAATGACAAAACAATGAAATTGGAAGAAGAAAAAAAAACATGCTGAAAACATATAAGATGCAAAACATGATTAGGTCGCTACGTTTGTCCCTGCAGTCGAAACAGGTGAGTCTTAAGAGCACCCTTCAAAGGGGCCACTGTCTTTGTGTCTCGTTTCAATGGCTAATTCGTTCCATGTCGTCAGGCCCTGGTCTGCAAACGAACGTTGTCCATATGACTTTGTTTTCACATTGGGAACAATGAGTATACGAGTATCAGAAGAAGAGCACAAGGATCCAGCTGGTGTATACAAATGGGTGAGGCTAGATAGGTTTGTTGGACTGGAGTCTGTCATTGAAACATAGCACAGAGAAGAAATGATGTGTTTGATTCTGTATCGAATTGGTAGCCAGTGTAGGGTACAGAGCAGTGGTTATGTGTGCTCTGATCGAGATACTCTAAAGATGATCCGTGCAGCTGGGTTTTGAACATTTTGAAGCTTCTGGAGTAAATGTTGTGACGATCCAGACAGAATTGAGTTACAATAGTCCAATATTCAAAGTATTAATGAACACACAAGTGTTTTAGTGGCATCAACGGAAAGATATTTACGAATGGAACTGATGCGTCTCAATTCAAGATACGCAGCCTTGCGTATGTTCATGACATGTCGGTGCAATGTGAGAGTACTGTCTAGAGTAACGCCTAGGTTCCGTACTGACTGTGATAATTTAATGTTGGTGTTGCTGATATTTATTGTCTGAAGTAAAGGATGTGAATGAGAAAGTCTTTCTGTTGTGATCAGAATAGCCTCAGTTTTATCATCATTCATCTGCAGCTTTGTACATGTCATCCATGATTTCACATCGGAAATGCATTTCTCTACTCCATTGATGGTACCATCAACTTCAGTTGAGTGGCTTAACTTGTATATTTGTGTGTCATCAGCATACAATTGGTACGACACTGGGTGATGATCTATGACACTTGAGAGCGGCTGAGTATACAGAATGAAGAGAACAGGTCCAATAACACCACAACATACTTCAACTGGGCTGGAGTGTATTCCATTTGCAGATATAATTTGTGTCCTGTTAACTAAGTAGGACTTGATCCACAGTAAGGCTATATTCTGAATGCCAAATACATACTGGAGACGGTGAAGTAACATATCATGGTCTATTGTGTAAAATGCTGCAGATAAATCCAGGAGAGTGAGGACTATAATTTTTCCACTATCCAAAGCAGGGAGAATGTACTAAATACTTTCAGAAGAGTAGTTTCTGTACTGTGGAAAGGGCGATATGGAGACTGTACATTGCTAAAAGGACTGTTTCAATTCAAATGGGATACAAGTTGAGTTAGAACAACCTTTTCTAAGATTTTTTTATATGAATGGGAGATTAGAAACTGGGCGGTATTTCTTTAAAACGTTATGGTCCAGTGCTGGTTTCTCCAGGAGTGGCATTACGATAGCAGTTTTCAAATAAATGGGAATTCCCCTGATTAGAAAGAGATATTAATAACATCAGTTAGTGAAGGCAATATTGGGTGTAAGCACTCAAGCAGCAGTGATTTTTGAATTGGATCATGTTCACAAGACTTTGGTGCACGTTTTATCACGATTGTCCGTACTAAATCAATATAAATAGGTTCAAATGCTCCTAACGGTTGTCGCTCAAATTCTGCATCATAACTGTATGGTGACGAATCAGTTGAAAGTGTGCTGTCGAGCGAATTTCTAATTGTTTGTACTTTGTGATCGAGGACATTTGCAAAATGGTATGGTAGGTCTAGTGGAGAGAAGGTTGTTGGAAGTGGTGTACATTTGTACCTTGACATTAGTGTGTTAGTTATCTCGAATAGCTCTTTGCAGCTGGAACTCTCCGCGATCTTAGTACTGTTGTGGGATGATTTGGCTAAATGGACTATGTTTGTGACGTTCTTCTTAGGGGCTTCTTAGACTTGTTTATGAATAGTGAATCTGGTGGAAAGCCAAAGCCTCTCTGTTTTTCGGCAATGTCTTTTAGCAGTGCGAAGCTGGTCCCTAACACTGCTATACCAAGGAGAACACTTTTTTATTGATACTTTGGAGAACACGTTTGTATTGATACTCTGCATTTGGTGCCTGGGGCATGTTTTTCAAGCAATGAACACAGGCAGTTATCAAGTTGTTAAACTGTTGGATTTAAGAAAGTTGTTAGGTTTTCTTGGATGTCATGCATGAATTTGGTTATATTTATCATACGGAGGTTTCGCTTAGTAGCAAATAAGGGTGGAGGGTTAGATACGTCGAGATGGCACACAATGCAGAGATGATCCGATGTAAGTTTGTGGGATACAAGGGTGGCTTGCAGAATAATATCATGAATGGAATCTAGTAGTTTTGATATGTATGGTTTACCAGTGCAGTCAAAGTGAAAGTTTAAATCTCCAAGAATAATTAGGTTGCAACCTATCGAATTTCTATACTTTAGAAGATATGGAAACTGCTCCAGAAAGAGAGATTCAGTCAGCTTGTTTTTGTCTACTAGGGATATAACTGGAATTCTTATTCCTGTTCTACGCCAGCCAGCCTCGTTTAGTCGTGAGCACAATGTAGTATCTAGAACCAATGTGTAGTCATTTAATCCAATTAATGAGGCTCCGTCGTATTGTAAGCGATCACGTAACGGCTGTTTATTAAAAAACAAATGACGTCTTAACATTGGGACAAAACAGTTGAGAAAAATTCTAATTGTTCTCGTTTCCTAAACAATGAGATGAATCAACACATACGAACGGAACAGGCAATGCATGATGAAACACAATAATGTAGACGATGATATAGAACAAGCACAAATGTCATAAATATAGCACAAAATCGGAAGAGCCTATCTCGTGCAGTTAAGCGATGGCCGCCATCTTAACATATTATCAAATATATGCTATTTGTTATTATCGATTGGATATGTTATAATTCTTTCCAAATGCAAATCGCACATATTCAGATATAAAAAACAATGGCATTCTTCATGCAACGTAACATCGTGTAATTTTAATTGATGCTATCTGACAGTGCTGGTATTAGTATGAGTCTAACACTTTTAAACAAGATAAAGTGAAACTGAACAGGCTTTTGTAAACATTAACAAATAGATGTATAATATATATATTTAAACAAAAACCTTGAAAGTGCTACATGTAAAAGCATGGATGACCTCAGAATTACAAGATTATACAGTTATCTGCTTCACCTCAGATTAACAATTAGCATTCTGCAACAAAAAACATTACATATTAGACAAATATCCTTCTAGACTGCAGCACGTTTACAACTTTAAAGCTACAGCAAGTTAAGTTCCTTAGGAAAGTAAAAAATTCTGACAAATATTAACTTCTCGATTGAATAATTTTGAAATTAAGCTCATGAACATAGAGAATAATTTAGCTATGTATTAGTTTTTGGCATAAAGATAAATAATATTTGTTAAAGTTAGTCACGTCAAGACGATTTGAATTCACTTTTGTACAAGTTCAGCATACAATGACTTAGATCACAATTAGAAATTTTTGTATAAAAATATATAATGAGAAATAACCTTCTAGGATCTGCATGATGTTCACGACATCAACACCATAACATCTAACCTTCACTTAGGAAAATCCCAATCCCTGACCCAAATTAACAGATTCACCTATTCTATTAATATTAATTTTGATGTTACGCTCATAAACAAAGAGAATAGTTTAGTTATGTATTAGTTGTTGACATAAAATGAAAGAAGACACATTTATCAAAGTCATTCAGGTCAGTCAGATTTAATCTCAGTTTTGGACGAAGTCAAGTCCAGCATACACCGATACATTACAATAAAACTAACAAACAATTAAATGAAATATTCATGGCAGTATGAAGAGAAATCTAAGAGTAATTGTTTGGGTTCTGTAAGGTATAATCCAAATCAGTTGCTACATTTCAACAATAACAGCAAAAATACAAAAGAAAAGCGAAATTCAAACTCGATTAATTTAACACCAAAGTTCACGAACAATTCGTTCTAGTTAGATAATAATGAACGTCCATACATTATACCAGAAAGACCAATTTATTTCTTGATTTCTTTCAAAACATTCATGTTTATACGTTTCCTGTTTCAAATACACCGTGTAACAATTTTATTTTGTTCCTGTATAGTAAGTTGTACTTCCTTATTGCTTATGCCTCAAAAGAGTATAAGAAGGCTATCATTCCCCACGAGCACTATTTTAGTTTTCAGGAAAATGAAATTAAATTTGCATATTTTCCATAATATTCCAGATAGTGTATGTGCTACATAAACCTGGAAGAATATTCTATAACTTTCCAGTAATATAAATACTAATATAATTACACAGGCCCTAAGCCAACCAATTCAGTTTAGTTCCAGCTGCCTACGTGGATCCATATCTGTATTTGTCTGACATGTTATCAGTAGTCTGCAAGCAACAGGCAGACGTATTGTGTTATACCTGTGGCCAATTTATCAAGATAATAGCATAGTAGTACTCAACTGAAGCATCAGCTAAGATGTGCGAGGCCTACACGATACATCTCGACATATCTGTCGGGGATCCAAACAAACCATGGCAATGTGATAACTGTGCAAATTATTGTAGTTATGATCGACACATTTTACTCTGAATTGTATGTTATACAACTGTTAAATGTTTTAAAATTGTAAAAGTTCATAGTTTTAACAAATCTTACAATTTCTAATCTTATTAAAAAAATATATCATACATGAAAAATGAGTGAAATAAATTTATTTGTATAGGAGGTACAGAGCTGACAAGAGAGCCATGAAGTCTTGAGTTTTCTGTACCTAATCCTCCAGAGAGAGAGAGAGAGAGAGAGAGAGAGAGAGAGAGAGAGAGAGAGAGAGAGAGAGAGAGAGAGAGAGAGAGAATGTATGTGTTTTCCTATGAATTTTAGAGCTTGTTGTAAAATGAGTTGGATAAAAAAGAAATACATTTCTCAAATAACGCTCTGCGTAGGTACATTACAATATGATATCAGATCACCAAAATGATCCTATTTAATTCACGTTAAAAAGTCCCTTGGTTTCTAAACTACATGTATATTTAAATGTGGCGATACCTATTCATACCAACTAAACAGTACAGTATTTACAATCTTCGATCACGTAATGACAAATCTTTAGCAATACTATTCTCGTTTGGCAAAAACTTGATTATACACAATTAGGCCGAATTAATGAATGTTGTCTTGTCTTGTGTTGACTGAATCAGTGTAATTTAATGTATTTGACGTATTTTTGAAATATTAGAGAGCGGACATGTTTGGCAGACTTTTAATATTAACGATAATTCATTTTTTGTCAATTAGATCTCTTTTCGTTTCTTCTGCAACCATGCGTGAATTGTTTGGCCTTACTAACCTTGCAATCAAAATAAGTAATGTATACTATATTGAGAATTCAATTCAGCTTAATTTCAGTTTGTATTCAACGCTCCCATATCTTCGTCTTCTCTTTCTTTTCAAACATGCTTGTTTTGTGATAAGAATTAAAATCACTACTTAAACAATAGTATTTCAAACTTTAATGTAATGGGTTTTCTTAGTAAATATTTCAGTCTGTTGGACATTGTAACATACTTAGAACGAGTAACACTGAATATCACATACAAACGTGTAAATTCAGTAAAAGACGGACCATTGAATGTATTTACTTGGGGATGGGAGGGTTTGGGTATGCAAGTATGCAAGTTTCTTTGGAACTGCAATTCACGTATTTTAACTCAGACCAATTAACCTTCACACCTGATATAAAATATCTGTATTCTCCTAAGCAAGAGCAAAACAATGTAACCGTACTATTTCCTGGCTGGAAGTTATTTTCTTATTCGACACCAAAATTACAATAATAATAATAATAATGTATGTATGTAATGTATGTATGTATGTATGTATCTATGTATGTATGTATGTATGTATGTATGTATGTATGTATGTATGTATGTATGTATGTATGTATGTATGTATGTATGTATGTATGTATGTATGTATGTATGTACGGATGGGTGTTTGTGTGTGTTGCACAATTCATCTGGAAAACTATTTGCTAAAAGGTAATAATTGACTCATTTTTTGTGTTACTAAGAATTTGTATTACAATAATGTTAGGTTATGTTAGGTTATTATCTTCCTCTCTCGCCATCCGTTTTTCATTCATACCGTTTTCACCTCCTGATGCTAACGCGAGCATTTAGAATTCAAGTATTCTTGAGTAGTCGATGAAAAACTATAAATTTCGTTTTTACAACCTGTCTTTTTAACTTTCTAACCTATTAGAGACTCTTTGGAGATTTTCCACCGGGACGGTAATATTTTATCAACATATAACAGGCAATAAATCATTGATAAACTACTTGTTTTAAAAAAACTAACCAAGACTGTTAATCATGCATGTACTTATTGAAGATACTTTTTACTTATATAAACTATTCTCTAGTTTCTAACCAAACAAATATACTAGCATATGCCTGTAATGTATAGCTGTCTTATGTATGTATGTATGTATGTATGTATGTATGTATGTATGTATGTATGTATGTATGTATGTATGTATATTTGTTTTAGGATCATATAGTAGTAACACAAACACACACACACTGAAATTACACACTTGCTCGGATGTATACTTTCAAAAGCAGACCATTTTATTTGTTGTTGGCTTTTGTTGGTGTTGTATAATTGTTACTTGCTTATTCGGTAGGTATATCTAAAGCGCTCAACGTTCCAGATCACATCCATCTCACATCTGTCTGCGTGGGTTTGAGTCTCAGGCTCGGCTAACAATGAAACAAGAGAAAACTTACCAGTAGTTTTTCGTGGAATGATCATCTTCGCAATGTTTTCCAGGGTTTTTCCTCCACCATTTGCAATGGCCCTATATATATATCCTATATTGTGCTTAATAATGAAGGTAAACCAGAAAAGAACAACAACTTGTTTGTTTGGGTAGTTTGTTTGTCAATTATATTTTTTTAACCTTTTTTTTCATTCAGGAACTGTATATTCAGAACATCCAGAACATATAGATACCGAGAGCACTCGCAATATTCTCTAACAAAAACGTTTAAATTGGATGAAGAAACTTGTCTCGACAACCCAGAAAGCACTGGACCATTTTTGAATAACACATATCTCACGATGGTGGCTAATAAACCCGTTGCAGATTCCTCGTATCAAATGTTTGAGAGATATTGTCAAACCATATGATCTACTGAATAATATTTTAGAATAGAGTTTAAGTAGAGAGACTTGCATAGTGTCTTATTAAGTTACAAAGGAATGTATATAGTAAATATAAATAAATATAGTGTAGACGTATCCCAGAGATCAATCGCTGATTTGAATGTGACCCAAATTAAAAGTATTATATCAGTTGAAATTGTTAGTAATATATCAAACGGTCGTTGAGAAAAATGTATGTTTATTTTTAAAAATCTTGCCACTGTTCAATCAGAACAAAGATACCAACACAGATCAATTCTGCAACATTATTTAGAATTTTATTCGTAAAATAAAATCATTTTGAAACATCTTATGCATTTTAGAAAGTGAGCAAATTGTTTATTCGTTAATCATATGCTTAAAATATCTCTTAACGTTTAATGCGTTAATAATTTCTTTTATTAACTGAAAACATACATTTAATGAATTTGATTGTATTGTAAATGAGTTGGAGTTCTTGACAAACTTGATTTTATTATTTAGCATGTCAACCTGTAACAATTACCCTGAATTTTTTTAAAAGTAAAGTGCATATTTAGTAAGCAGTGTGTAAAAGAAGAGTCTACTTACTGCCAAAACTTATTTTCCATTTAAAAAGTATTGGAAATATTTTATTGTCTGCAGATTAAATCCATTCATATTTTCTATACATCATTTAGAAATAAACAGGTAAATTAAGAATAGCTGCAACGGTGAGGCGTAAAAAAATGTATCCAAACAAATGTTTAGCACATACGAAGTCAGGGCTTTAACATAGAACAAATAGTGGAGGCAATAAAATCGGCTAAACAAGCAAAATATCAGCACCACCCTACCGAAATGAAAGACAAAAGACATTGTTGATGGAATATCATTGATTCTCACTTACCATTCATATTGCTGTCAAGTACTGAAGATTTTAATGATGTTATTTCGGAGTTTATTTTAGTATAAACTGTGTCGCTGCCGACTCACGCTGGAAATTACGCCAATCGTTCATTATGTAAACTCTAAAAATCGGCAACTGATAGCATATCACACGATAGACTAAAAGCAAAACAACATTAAATTCGTGTAACTGCAATTATTTATAATTTTATTAATTTGCCTTTTCTAATATTTCTAATCAGTTTTAGAGCTTTGTTTAAGCGTATGCAGTTTTGGTAAGCTCGTCCGCTTCGGAATTATTTATATAGTATAAATACACCATCTGCAACGTAATAGGTCCGTCAATATCAAACTCAAAATATATCAATGTTAAGCCCTCTATGGGTTTGAACTGTCCTCAGCATGGTCTTAATATTTTATATAAACTGGGATACGTGTATGAGTACAAGTTCACTATTCAAAGCAAAGGATGCGTTGCTGTTTTGTTTGAGTTGCGAATGACTATAGGACTAGGATTTGAAGCTCTCAATGTTGATAGTGACTTCGCCAAATAATTATTATCTAGACACGTGTTCAATGAATATTCCTTTCTTTAAATCTATGTTCGTGTTCATTACCAATTTAGGTTACCTACACGTGCTACTTCCGCGTGAAATTATTACTATCTGCAAATGGTTATAGTGATAGGAGTTCAATAGTAAAATAGTGGAAGACATCAACCATAACCGTAACTAAGTGGGAGTAGCGGGATTTGTAAACCCACCCCCATATGGTAACTATTAAGGTCGTCGTCGTACATTGTAGGACTGCGAATCGTTATGTGTTAGCCTTTGAACACCCTCACACCATCCCTATAGCCATTTTCCCATAGTTTTAAATTCATTTGCAACGAGCCGCAGTGAAAGTGTTGTACATTACCTCAGTTCTCACCTTGACAAACGTCGAATTTTCCAGCCAATTTCCTAATCTAATCAAAGAAAGAATTAGTTATCTTCAGAACAATTACACAGATTTGATTCGGTCAAATCAAGTTTTTAAATTTTCACAATAAAATATAAGCCCGCCGTTTTCGTTTCATTTAAAAGGCATATGGAAATTGTGCCATGTTTCATGATCTTTGACAAGTTGTTGAATTGTGTCCTTGCAAAATTCGGATGTGCAAATCTTTACAATTTTGTAAGCACTCTATTTACAGATGTGTAACAATAGATTTATAGAAGTTATTATAAAGTAGTACTCTGTAAATTTTATACTGAAATACACACAACTGGGTCTGAGCATATGGTTAATTTCTGACCAATGGATATCATCCCTACATATATCATCTGATTTAACTGCAATTGTTTAGGTTATTGACATAGCATTGAGCAAATATTGGTCTCGATTGTTTGTGACAGCGAACATTTCGTTATATACTTAACAAAAAGCATGTTACTCGTTTTACCATATTAACAAACTAATACAGTTGAAGCAATGCCATCATGTTGTTGGGGTTTTTCCTAATATGTTATATGTTGTTATATTTAAGAATGAAACATACGTACCACACAATAATAAACACCATTTTAATACTATGAAAACGCACGTCAGTAGTGAACAAATCGCAACGTGCTTACGAGAATAACATACTATGTAGCCAAAGAAATAAAACAAAATATTGATACGAGAAACAAATTTTATACGAGTAAAAATGATTAAATACATCAATAAAAACTGAAAGTACAATTATAACAAATACTGCAAATACGTTCCTGGGAGGTTGTCTACTTGGACGACACGATCGTTTTTAGATGATAATGTCATGGCTGATAAAGTTCTTCACAAGGTAAATTTGGAATACCTTCTTGCGCCATGACTGAACAATATTCATTCCGCTGGTTTATGCTACGTTTAATCGTATGTTGTAATTTATGAAATGTTTTGACCTATGGTCTCCATGATTTTATTTGGTCACACTCCAGCATTAGAGAATGTGGCAATTGTTGTTTTCCTGACGATGAGATTCGTGATTCTTCTT
Source organism: Unio delphinus (assembly GCA_029339505.1). Taxonomy (NCBI): domain Eukaryota; kingdom Metazoa; phylum Mollusca; class Bivalvia; order Unionida; family Unionidae; genus Unio; species Unio delphinus. Next base: position 3,182,205 of record JAQISU010001240.1, on the reverse strand, counting down.
GGAATCCAAGTCCACATAGTATTGTGCCCATTCTGTCTTGGGTAATACCTTACAACAAAAATTGATATTTATTTTTAAGTATCTTTGTTTCACGAGATTTAAAGTATGGATAAAACCATACTGTTCAAAGTAAATGAAACTACATCATCGATATGAAACAGAACATGCATATTATGGAACTGCTGATTAATATGTTATACCCAATGTTAGAATGATGTGCTCTCTCTCTCTCTATCTCTCTCTCTCTCTCTCTCTCTCTCTCTCTCTCTCTCTCTCTCTCTCTCTCTCTCTCTCTCTCTCTCTCTCTCTCTCTCTGAGTTTGTATTTTTTGCAATGTTAAATCTTTAAAGAAGACCTATTTATGTATTTACGTTTTTAGGTCATATGGGTTTATGTGTAGATCTCTTGCCTCCACCATTATCTCTTCTTCAATCGACTGAATCAATAAATCTGACTCTTCGAATAGTAGGGAGGGTGAATCGCACAACTTTTATAAGCGTCGATTCGGCAAACTAGGGCTTCCTCGAAAACAAAGACGCCATGGTCGTTGTTGCACCCTCCCTTCTACTATGGGGTTTAAAAAATCTTTTTTACCATGAAGTCGCTACGATTTTACAGACTAATTTGTAAAACCTCACCTCGTAAATCAATCTGATTATTGGACTGGTCAGTTAGTTTGAAGTTAATTCTCGTTAACGAATCATTATGATATCGCATATAGACTGAATTAGATGGATCCTTAATGATTAAAAACCCTGGAGGAGCTGTTGGTGCAAATGAATATAAAATATATCCCTGCTGAGCTTGATTTGATCGCTCGAGATTTATTTGATAGTTTCCTTCGATAACATCACATACTAAATTCAACGCAATCATCGAGGATATATTTACGTTGAGGGGAGCGATATGCCTATCACCACCATCTGGGTCGTTATGATGTTTGAGCATAGTTGGAACCTTGCGTTGCTGTCTCCCTGCTGTGAGTATCACAGTACATTTTTCATGGATTAAATCATTAACGGAATTTTTTAGTTCGTTTGCGTTATACCCAGGAAACTTGAAATTCGGTAGATCGGCTTCTTTTATATTGTAACCGGTTATTAAATTTCGTTTAGAGTGATTAATGCTGTCATCGTTATGATCAATTATTACTTGAATTATTCGCTGGTTGAATATTCCATGTCGGATACAAGTTGATTTAATATTTCAATTAGTTTAATAATTTCACTCTGATTAGACTCATTGAAAGCCTGTTGTAGTTGTTGGCTGTGTTTTTGATTGATTTCTCTAAAGTATTCAATTGTTCTGTTATCGTAAATATTTATGTATGTAATTGATTCTGGAGTGTGTCCAACCTTAAATCGCCAAAAATCGGGATCCCGATCAATAAAATTAAAATAACTACCCGGCAGTGATGACTTTTTGATATCACTGAGATGTTCTCGATATGATGTAGTAATTTTATGGTATAATTGTTTATCCATGATATAATCAGATTTGTGTGGTTCAGGTGGAGGTGTTACTTCAGGTCAACCAAGTATTGTCCTTATCGAACTCTGATAAATATCTACTTCATAACTGGGCGAGTTAATCTCAATGGCAGATGATAGCGTCGGCTCATGAACTGTTATAGCGATTTTCGATTCTTTTCCAGTAATGGACTTTATTCTATGCTGTAATTCATTATTGATTTGTTCAATTTGATATGACCCAGATGATAATGAAACAACGTTTCAGTATGGAGTACCATCGGCTTTACTCTTACTCGTAAACACCAAGAAACTATTCGGTTGCTGACCGCCAAATGATTTTGATCTGATATTTGGCCCACTGTGACACACTCGTAGTTTGCCAACGCTATTTCCTTCACGGGAATCTGAGTAGGGAAATTTACACTGAATTCAAGATTCGTTGATGTTATTGAGATCATACTTGTTTTCACCAGGTTTGTGTTCTCCGCTATTTGTTGAAGTAGTTCTTGCGGTGTTCTCTTTGTTATTATTATTATTATCCTGCTCTAATTTTGACATCGCGGAATCATACAATTGAACCATTTTCGAAAACTCACTATCTGATATTAATGTATCATCGAGTGATGACGATATCATTGAGGATAATTGCGAGAATGCTGTTGATACAACATGGAATTTAACTAGGTAATCTTGTAGTTTGCGCTGGCTGCACGACAAAAATTTTTTTGTTATCGCGGTGAGTATTCCCGCGATTGTCGCCGCCGAGAATATACAAATTGGAACAGCTATCGGGGCAATCATTGTCACAGAAGAGAGTATAATACCGGCTCCGGTGATCACACCGCTCACCGAGTATACGGTAACATCAACTGCGGTGATTCTTGGTCGTTTTTTTTTTGTTTGTTTGGTTTATCGTCGGTGATTAAATCATTAGTGATGAAATTTTATTTATTACCATAGATTTCAATTGAACCCGCTAGTGGTTTATTTATTTACTTAAATCCGCTATTAATTCTTCATACCATGTTACTGAAACCCTAGCCAAATTATTATCATTGGATGTTATCGTGAATTGTTCAGTTGTACCCTTGTCGATAATCGTTGATATTGTATTGTTGACCCCAGATGAACTCGTTGATGAAATATTAAATTGAGTCAGTGTCACTAATGTTACTCGATAAATACCTTTGACGGCCGCGTGGATATTTAATATGTTAGTGGATGGTGTCCAAGCAAATGATCCGTATTGAATCGTATATACTACGTTGTTGCTTCTCTCATGAGAAATTTTTGTTTTTTCAAGATTTTTTATCATCTACGGCAGATCATCCCTGATGACATCGTTGGTCGTTTAATATCTTCTCGAATAACTTCTAATCGCCAATTAATCGCGTGTATTTCATTACTGGTTGCTTTAAGATCATCGATGGATTTTTTAATATCCGGGAGTTTTATGTCGAGTTTATTGAATGTGGTTCCAAGAAATTTATCTACGATGTTTTTACGAAAAGTTGAAAACTGTTTTACGTGTTCTTCATATTTGGATTGAAGTGTTTCAAATTCTAACATATTTGTTTTTATCTCCGTGAGTTTCGGTGTGATCACCGGTGGATTTCCAAGGAAATCTAATAGAGGCTTGTCAATATTGTCAATTATATTTCTTTGTAATTTAGAAAACTGATCAAATTTAGTTATATGGTCGTCATATTCATCGCGTAGTTTTTTTTTAAAAATTCTATCGTTGATAAATAATTATCATCGAGTGTGAGCGTTGAAACAAGTACACCGGGTTTTGAGTTTACCCTGATCGGAAAACAACAAAATAGTATAGTCTACATCGTCTCGTCGTTTAACTAAAATATCATACCAGGAAATATTACTAGTTTTCAATTTACCCTGACGATCTTGAAATACAACTATTTCATTGGGATCAACACTTGCTAAGTTCAACATCTCGGCTATTTCATCTTCGATTACTTTTTTATATCACCGGTTGCAGATATTTCCGCGGTTGTTTTTTTTTTCCAACATTGATAGAGGTTTTCCCCAAATATCAATCATGTTATTGCAAAAATCTTTGATTTTCTAATTACTTTTCTCTAAAAAGAGACAACTCGTATATTCATGTACGACCTGATGATGTGGTTTTCCAGATGTTGAAATAGCGTCAAGGACATTTAATACTTCGTTCACGCATATTGGCGGGTCATCCATTTGTTGTGTTGGTAGCGTGGAATACCAACAAGGGTTTTTTAAATGGTTTATATAACGCATAAAGTCTTTCGGCGGCGCTAACGCATATGAATCGAAATAAACAATTGCATGTGGATCAATCGCTTATGCAACCCAGTGGGTTCCGGATACGGTGCTGTTATCAAGATTAATGATACCGGTTTCGGCATTGTTTGGTTGTGCCGGTAACTGATCTTTCATAAAGACAACTCTGAAGTTTTTTATCGCTAGTTTTTTAGCAGCATCGACGCTATCAACGGAAATATACCACCTGATTTTATCATTTTTTGATCGCAGCTGCAGAGAGAGTGATCAGAACACCTTTTTTAACTTTGATAGCATCATGAAAGTGTTTTATCTGACGAGTCGTAAGGGATAATTTATTCTGACAGCCAGAACTCTGATTGTGTTTCAGCGTTATCGTGGTTCCACATTTTTTACCTGATTCTTATTGCATTTTTTTAATCTGATCGAGAGTTAACGTAACACTAATATGATTATATGACATTATACAATAACAGATTGGTCTAATTGTTACACTGAAAACTCTTTGAGTGAAAAATCCTTTGGATTTTCAATAACAGATTTTCCACTGGCGCATCGACTACTCTCATTTTTCCACCAACACCTTCAAGTAGCATTGATTTATCACTGAGAATAGCAGCAACCGCTCTATAACCACCAGCAGGAGGATCGGCTACACGAGCTCTAAAGTGTTTATCAACGACAGATTGTCTTGTTAAATCAAGATGTTCCAGCGGAAAGTAATTGATCGGATATAGGTTTTTAAAATCCAACTTTGATATTTGCAGACCAGTATTAACATTTTAATAGCGTCCCATATATGACAACAGACTATGATATACACGTGCTATTTGGTTGGTATTATAATCAAGTAGTATATCCTCGGATGGTTCCTATTGTCCGTTTATACATAGCGAAACTTCATTTACACCTAATTGATCAAATATCATTTGGCTGTGTTCTTGAGAGTTAAATCGCTCTCTATTCTGTAGGGCAACAAATATATGACGTGGGGCTGAAACACCTTGTTTTGATGCCAGGTGCCATGTAAATGTACCATTAATATTAGAATCCATAGTATCTGTGGTCACGGATAACCAACTCAGTAATGATTTTCCTCCATGATTCATAAATGATAGTAGCCGCTCTTCTGTTGTGATTGATGGAGTCATTACTGGCATTCACAATGATAGTTTTGTTATAATGACTTTACCGGCAGCATCACCAGCACCACGCCAGATTGCACTATTATTATCGCCATTTACCACGAGTACTACTGTATGTTTCGCTCCATAAATAACTTTTCGGACATTTATACAGAATCCAAATATACTTGTAATCGTGCTATATAACTGATAGTATTACCAGTACAAACAACTAGACCACTATCTGATACCCCACTTGGACCACTCTGAGAAAATCCCATTCCGGTTGATTTTTTAGTGATACCAGTTGTACCTTATTCGGAATCAGCTTCTGCCATTATTTGTACTTCACCTGGGATTAGGTCTGCTGTATATATTGGTGGTGGTTGTGTGACACCTTTTACTGCAGCTATAAAATTATTAAAAGCAGCACTTATTTCTTTTGTTATTTTAGTTTTACCTCGGTTTGCTAAAAATATTTTATTTGCCCTTGTGTCTTTTTCTTTTATAAAATCTCTAGACTTTTCGTCTTTTAAATAATTATATCTTACTTTTTTAAAACTTTCTTTAGTAAAATTAACTAATTCAGAGTCTGTTTTGATTCCTTTAATTTTATTTAACGCATCAACCGTAAATATATTTTCCGTACAATCTACGGAAAATAACATGGGAAATCGACCACTTGACCCGATTCAGACAGGCAAAAATCATCCAAAAATGACCAAAAATTACCAAAAATCAATACAAAAATAAATCCGTGAAATATTTTCAGTAAGTAGCAAATAAAAATAATCAGTGAAAATTTCACAATTACTTCCTTATAGTAACGCGTTCATTAATTAACACCAGTATAGGATTTCAAAGCCTATATTGATTAAACCGCCTTTACAACTTTTGTTCTAGTTAAGCGCACATTTGTTGAGTAAGAATTTTACCTGTTCATTATATTGTAAACAAACATTAAAGTATTTATTGTAGTGAGAATTTTACCTAACACAGACAATATTGAAGTATTGTATACATGTCAAATCTTCGGTTACAACTTACTCGGCCGAGGTATCCAAAAGGGAATTTTCGTTTTGTTGGATCAACATTTTAATATTCCTGTTTTTTTAATTAACTACGCATTTCAACTCATATCCATTTCCTAAATGTCATCGCAAAATACAAGGGAGTCACGAATAAAAATCTGGATTCTTTTTATAAGCGCGTATCTTTTTGGTAAGACATATTTATTATTCATAGCACTGTATTCAATGACTTGAAAGTCAGAAAGAATTTGAGCACAATTTAATTGTTGTGATAATTGTATTCCTTGAGTTTTGAAATTTTAAATCTCAGTTATGATCTCATTGATATTTTCAGAATTCATATTATAAGATAATATATATTTCTAATACAAAATATATATATATTTTTCAAAAATGGACTCTGTCCGTTGTAAGGTGTTTATTATCTTAGCACGCCTAGAGATATTATGTGATGATGAACCCCATTTGGAATCCCTCAGGTGTATTATTTACATCTGACCGGGCCCAGAGGTAAATGGAGGTCACAAGACAATACAACATATAACAATGGATTATAGAGGACAGCACAAGACAATATATTATAGAATGATAACAATGATATATACAATGAATGATGAACAATGTACAATGTAAATGGTATGGTATTTACAATGAATGATGTTATAGGACAGCACAAGACAATACAACATATAACAATGGATGATAGGATGACAATGAAAGACGGGCTGTCCTACACTCAAGCATCAAACAAATAATACAAACCTACAAAATCAACCTGCTTTGCAGGTAAAAACATTCACACCACGTGACGGTGTGATTTATAATTGGTTTCATAACTTGAGCTTCACTTAAAAGCCCAATAATATAATAGACAATTTCGCTTATGTAGTTAAGTTTACAAATTGGCGGAAGTAAATAAAGAGGTGTGTGATCTATATATCTTTCATGTACTTAATACTGATCATTGACAACATTGAAACAAAACCGAATACTTGAGAAAATATCAAAAAAAGAATACAATTGTTTGTAAATACCTCGTATTTGATTCGTTTTCTTACAAAAAAACAGATGATTGATTATATCCGCTGAGAATCATGACAATTATAACTAGCCAATCGGAAATCAGGTGACAAAGCGTTTCAAAAAAGCTATTCAGATTACCTCTCTTTGCTAAGCCTACATATCCGCACGAGTTATCTCCCTTTGATTTTATATACATAGAACTAAAGCATATGTAAATTTAATACTGTTTTTAAAACGATTTGATTCTGCAACAAATTGTACTGAGGTACTACAAATATCAAATTATTTTCCGGCTTCATTTATTTATTGAAATACTATTTCCTCGTTATTTTCTATATTACATAATTGTATGGGTTTCAAATTTTTCGAGTATTTCCCAGTCCCACCTCGTTTCGAATTCTCACTTTGTGAGATAGCCTGTAGATTATCTAAAGACTTCTTCTTAGGATTGGAATCAATATGATCAGTAACAAAACAATCCCTGATCAATCCATTAAACACCTCAAAGACGAATCTGTGACAGTAATATTTCCTCTTCCCAGCAGTAAACATCAAATACCCTCGATTAGTCACAGCACCGACTGGCTTTTTCAGTTTGCAATGTCTGACAATACCGTCACGAGTACATTTCATAATTGTTGACCACGGGATGCGGTTGAAATTCTTGGTTCATTTATATACTATATTATTATTTGTCTAATTCATTACTTGGTTGAAGTATTACTTTGGAATCTTTCAATGTAGTCTTGAGGCGTTCTTATGATCTTGTCGCTGACTTTGTCAAGGACGCTGTCAGGGATAGAACCTTTGATGGAATTCTTAATTCCTTTATCATACTAACGCTTCAACTCTCTGTATCCCATACCACCGCAACTGAGACGCAACTGTGATTTTCCTCTCAAACTTACCCCACATCGTATGCACGGGTCCGGGCCAAGACTCCCCCCGTACGCTTTGTACATGATATCCACTTAATTCCTTTCTGCGTTATTTGTTACATGCGGTTACTGATCCAATCATCAACCATTTGCAATGATTCATTATATAAATACTTTATTTAAATACTTGTTTTAATTATATTATGAACGAGTTCGAGACATAATCGAAAATTAAGCCCTGGAAAAATGTTAAATTCAATATCGATAGAGTCTCCGTAGCACCAAAGGGTCTAATAAGCGATATAACCATGATAAGTAAAATCCGCGATTGTTCTCATGAATTCAAACACGATGGAGCATCTCACTGTTGGGCAACATTTCGAATTGATTGTAGCGTCTTCAGTATACACATTTGAGGGCGTCTATGCTGGCTTATGCTTCTATTAACCTATTTCGATGATAAATAGATTTCCTGACACCGCGGTAAAAGTAGCCACTGATTCATTTTATATAAACGTGAAACACAGAGAAGAAGTGGCCGAATTCACGAATCCTGACGAGAGTTGGGGATCATGGAGAATCAAAAAGGAAATACTGCGTGATTATTCCAAATCAGCAGATGTTACGATTAAAAACAATTACTTGAAAAATAATCAGATATCAGAACTATCTAATGCACCGCCGATATCTGATCCAATATGTAGATATAAAACAGTTTATTTAAACGGCTGTTGTGGTTCAGGAAAGACGACTCGTGCGATTGAATTATTTCGTGGGAAAAATCCTACTGATTTTCACGCATCAAACATGATTGTACTAACACCAACCCACAGACTTTGCAAGAGAAATTAAACATCGATTAATTAAAGCAAGAACTTATCACAGTTTCTTTCGATAGAAAGGTGACGAATGAACTCCTGATCGAATGGGTGAGAAATTTATTGCTGAAGTCATGATTTTGGATGAAATATGCACGGTGTCGTTCGATGTATTACAAAGATTTCTCGATTGGTTATTGCTAGCGAATACAAAAGTAATAATGTGTGGCGATCATGGCCAACAACCATCATTTGTCGGTTTATCGCCACATAGTTGGCTATAGAATTTTGTAGACTATCATGACGAAATTAATACTGATCATAGAGCACTTGATGAACAATTACGCGAGTTCAAGAAACTAATTAGATTAAAACCGGATAGAATCCAATATGAAATAGAGCGTGAAATAATTTTGGAAACACCATTAAATGATTTTTGGGAAGCGTGGAGACCAGACGATTTGATAGTGGTGAGTAGCAAAGTAGTCAGAGACACACTTCAGATAAAATTATTTATTTTGCATAAAGAAAAATCCGCAACACTTCCATCGCCGCTGTGCTATAGACCCAAGGATACAAGAAAACAAAATATTGAAGTTGATATTCCTGGGAAAAGTGAGAAGCAAATTCTGGTATTAGATGACATTGTGCTGGTTGATATCAACGTCGTCGAGGATGCATTGCGCGCTGATAAATCCCCATGGACGCTAGATTACGCGGCGACAATACACTCTTCACAGGGATTAACTATATCCGATACAATTGTTTGGATGATAGATAATCACATAGAGTGGTCGAATTTAGTTTACTTGGCAATATCCAGAGTACGAAAAATAAATCCACTTCGAAGAGTTGTTCTAGACTATAACAACACTAAAATAAGTGATATTGTCAGCGATGATATAATTAGAAAAAAAACTCTCTAGTTATAAACAACAGGATACAAAACAGAGAATGTGACATTGATGCTGAATTAATAATTACTCTGAAACAACAACAGAATAATCACTGCGCGAGTTGCAATTGTATAATGAGTTGGTGTTGGTCGGATAAAGACTCTCGACAATTTACTGTTGACAGAAAAAATAGTAGTATTGGTCATACCAGAGATAATGTGATGCTGACTTGTCTTGAGTGCAACATACGAAGAGGTGCTAGTTAAGACCACGCGGCGGTAATTGAGTATCCTCGGGTATTACTTGCAGTCGTTCACGAGTAAATCCTCGCTGAGGAGCAGTCAAATCCAATCTATAGATTGCTGGTCTACCCGTAGATCGTGCTATGCTAGATATTGTATGTGCAGTAACACTCCAAATAGGATCAGTAGCTCTTTTTGTACCACCTTCGAGCTCTCCTAGTTCATATAAATATCATATAGTGACAATGCCGAGTATTGGTTGTTTTGAAAAATGATCTTGCGGTTTTACTGATATATACGTATTTTTAATCGCGTTGTTAGGTTTCATATTAATTGTTCGATTAATCTCCTTATTCAGCGCGGTGATTACACCTGGTAATCTCTTGACCCATTCACGAGATCGTTTATCGTGAATAAATTCTTTCGCGTATTTGATATCCAAATAACCGCTCAGCAAGCGTCCGATTAAATCGTTCAACAATTGCCTGATCGCGATGTAGTGCAGTATGTCCTCGTCGTAATGCAGTATTATGATTCTTCATTATTGATAATACTGCACCCTGAAATTCCTTGCCAGGATCAACTTGTAATATATTTGGCCAGCGCAGAGGACCCCTTTGATAGATCATATTACCCGCAGAAGCGACTTCAGTTGATGATTTCGTTTTTAACGGCTCTGCTTGTTTGTATCGAGTCGCAACATCAACTACGGTTAACGCGTACTTATAGAAACCATCATATGGCAGAAATAATATATCAGTCTGATGAACTTCATTAGGAACGGTCACATCAAAATGCAAGTTGTTAATTTGTTTAGGTGGCGGTAGATAAATTTACCATATCGCCTGTTTGGATAACCAATCCGCAGCAGTGGTATTTTTCACTTTTGCAGCGCTAGCGAGTTTACCAATTGCTGCTTTACCCCTCCAGTATCCTCTTGGAGAATAATCAATATATTCCATGTTGTTATTAATTACCGGCGCCTAATATCAATTTACCTTTCAATGTCGATTTTACTATCCATGAAGCCAATTTTTCTTTGAAGGATTTATCAGTGATTGAATTAAACGCATGAATCAATTTCACATCTACAATATGTCTGTGTTGCAGATTACTGATTTTATAAGCAACATCATGGGCATGACACGCCCTATCAATAGCGTTTATTTGATCTTCACCACGTCGGGGTTGGTTTTGGTCATCGAGCCTGATATCAAGTTCGTTCCCGGATTCACAATAATTATATCACTTAAGGAGTTTTTCTCCTGGATACTTCACCCATTATATTCCTGGTAATTTTACTAACTTGGATGCAATATCACCTCCTCGTTGTTTTAAATCTTTATTAACAAATCTAAATTTTTTTGTACTACATTGTACACACCTACCAGAATGTGCTGATCTGTTATGGCTAGTTGTAATCGTCGTCAAATCAGCTGTGCAGTACGCTTCTTACATTTCACACAATATAGATCCGTCATATATTATATTATATGGGTATGAATGTAATTGATTATTCATCAACAACAAAAGCACAAACTGTAAAATATCATACAAAGCTACCAAATTCTGGAACGATCATTGTTATACCAATTGATGGTATACGCGTTATTCCACATAAATCCATAATACTATTATATCATTCTGATGGAGATAATAGTCAGACCAATTATCGGTGTACGCCTTATACCCCCTCGCACAATATAGATATATAATATATTTATAATAACATGAATGTAATTGAATTTTCGGCGACAGAAACAAGAGAACCAGTTAAACATCATGCGGCGCAACCGAATTATATTCGTACGATTATAATCGGATCATCTGGAAGTGGCAAGACATAGCTGCTACTTAATTTAATAACGAGATGAATGAAATGGAATAAACTATATTTGATTGCACCTAGTGTAGACGATCAGCGATTTTACGAGGTATTAAACGATTTTAACGAAAAGACAACCGAAATCACCGGCGAGGGTATTGTTGAATTTATAACCGATATCGCAAAAGCACCGAGCATTGATGATATTGATGGAGGTATTAACAACTTAGTCGTATATGACGATGTGATATTAGACAATCAAAACAGTCCCGCTAGGGTATTTTCCAGAGGTAGGCATAAAAACACTGACGTGATATATGTCACTCAACGGTACACTCAAATACCAAAAGTGATCAAAAATAACTGTAATATTCTTGCTGTATTCAACGGAGTTGACTCATATACGCTACGAACTATTTGGCAAACTTGGTGGGGCGATGATATGGATTATAATCTCTTTTAAAATTTCTTTAGTCACGCTCAGCCAATCCCACATGAATTTGTAACGATAAATTTGCATGATCCTAGATCAAGATATCGTATCGGACTTGACCAAATATTCGGTTTAAAAAGATTTTTAAACCCCATAGTAGTAGGGTGGGTGCGACAACGACCATGGCATCCTTTTGTTGCCAAATGGAAACTTTTTGAGGAAGCCTTAGTTTGCCGAATCGACGCTTATAAAAGTTGTCCGATTCACCCACCCTACTACTCTTCGTGACCCATCTCGATTAATTTTTGTTTCAACACAGACAAAACGTGTTCTTTGGACACCAGCCCATTATTAACCATATAAAGAAGCAGTGATTATTTTTACTGAACACCGTTTAATACTGCTGAAAGTTGACCCGTAACAACAATGTGACATAATTGAGAATATTTATAAAGTTTATAATAAGGCAAATTAACCAAGACTACTAGCCCACGAGAAAAATATCTGGTAATGTTTCAGGACAATATTCTCATATAAATAAGATATAACTTACCCATGTTTAACAAAACCCAAAGAAATCTCATTGTAAGAGGAAAGCTGAAATTAGACATAAACCAAAAATAAATTTGCACATCCGAACTTTGCAAGGACACGATTCAAACAACTTGTCATTAATTCATGAAACATTGCACATGTGTTTGTTTGTTTCATTTAGATTCTTGACGTATCTTTAAAAAACAAGTCAGTCAAATCGCAACGATTCTGCGGTGTGTCAGATTATAGTGATGCACTGGGGCATCATGCCGCAGATATGTAGCATGATTTCCCACCAAGTAACAGTATCCTGACACCAGGCCTAACACTAACATCTTACTGCTGAGCGCCAAGCAAGGCAGCTATTAGTACCATTTGTGTAAGTATTTGGTATGACTCGGCCAGGGACTGAATCCAATTTCCTCCAGCCCGTTTAACTTCAGCCTCGTTCTTTCTTTTTAATTTGTCTCCCAGAGACTCAGACCAACTGTACTGGGGTAATTCTATCTGATCCCTAAAATCCACTATTTATGTGATTATATATATTTCATTGGATTTCCATACTTTTCTTCAAATCTTCAGAAACTGGAGGAACAAAAGAATATCAATCAATCAATCAATCACTCAATCAATCAATCAATCAATCCTGTACTAAAGATCCTTGTAATTCCTAGAATATACAAGTGTTCCGTTAATTACGGATGAGATCAAATTAACTTATCTTATCGAATAATTTTAGCAATCGGGTTTTATTTACTACAGATGTTTAGTTCTCAAGATAATATATTTAAACTTGCGGTTATATAATGTTGGCCACGCTTGCTCATTTCCGAGTAGATGTTGATTCATATAACTATCTAACACTGCCCCCTTGCAACATTCTGTCAAGGGTGGTTTTACGACTCCACACTTCACGTACCTTTGATCCGAACGCCGGAATTCAACAACTTACTTTTCAAACATATGATCGTAATTGACCTTCATACCTATTGACAGCGTGAAATTATTAGCCTCCGGGTCTAACATATACATGCTGAGATCTAGTTAATTCATACAAAGTCACACAAATATTTGGACCCAATCAAAGAACCATCACGGTTTTCCTTATTCCTGAATAAAAGAAAATCTACTTCATTTGCCGAAATGAAAGATGGAGACATAAAGCTAAAGTTTTATGGAGCATAAACCAACAAGTGACTATTTAAAAAATGAGGATTTCATAGAGTTTGTATCAGAGCTACTGATATATATTAAACTTGGAACATGTAAGTAAATAAAAACAGATAATATATGCACTTTCAGAACAAAATGAAACTAAAGAAATTCTCTCTCTCTCTCTCTCTCTCTCTCTCTCTCTCTCTCTCTCTCTCTCTCTCTCTCTCTCAATCTGGGCATAAAAATAATATAATATGGCCAGATAACCTATTTAAAACACATTCTATTATACATATATATATATATATATATATATATATATATATATATAAACTTTAAAATGAAAAAAATTTAACTCAGAAATAGCACAATATAGGCTCATAGTGACAATACAGTGATGATATTTTTTTCCTACAGTTCGCCACTGTTCCTTCTTCAGTACAGCCCAATCGAAAAATAGAATGAGAAAGTAATGAGTGACCTCGAGAGCCTTGCGTTATCTTCAGTTCCAACACACCACTGTTTCAAGACCCACATCGATACCAGTCACCATAAGGCCTTGTATACACATCGGAAGAGGAAAGTAAATAGTTTCATCAACTCCAGATTTCAAGTATTGCATTTTGTTTTCTCTATTTGTTCACTCCTGTTTTACATTTAATACAATGTCGGTGACGTATCCACCTCATGGAAGTAAGACAAGATATCATGTAAGTCAAATAATTGTTTGATGGTACGTTCATGTCTTCAATAGTTTTTCAAAAGCAAATTATTGGCAGGTGTTGTTTACGATATATTCTTAATGAAGTACATTGGAATGAAAAATATATCTGTTATCAAAAGGAAACAATTATTTGTGTCACATCTATATCAGTCATTCAGTACATTAGGTCACTGAAAACTAACTGTCTATATGGAATTTGATAAAACGCCGAAGTAATGTTAATTAAAATAAAATGCATAAACGACAGGAAAACAATTGACGTGAATACATGAGTATGAAACGTTTGCAAAAAAAACATACAATACATCAAAATATGTTTGCTGAGGAATTTTCATCACCAGCAAATATACGATTTAGGACAATACGTCAGACCTTGAGGATCAGGCTTGCTAATATAATCCATCTAAACAAAATCAGCATGCTCTCTCTCTCTCTCTCTCTCTCTCTCTCTCTCTCTCTCTCTCTCTCTCTCTCTATCTCTCTCTCTCTCTCTCTCATAAAAAAACGATTGTCTTACTCTCTTTTACCTCTAACCTATGGAATTGTATGTTAATTATAACTAGCTAAGACACATGTCTATAATGACGATATAACCATGATATAGTGTAACTTGCAAGTGGTATCACTACCGAGGTAATCAAGCAACACCTTGTGGTTTGAAGTCGGTGTTTACGTTGTTTCCAAGGACCTTAAGACAAAGTAGTGGTCAATTGATCCTCAAACGCGCAACTATAATCTACTAACATGACGCCATATTACATACAATCTGAGCAAGTCTTTTTTTCGCAAACAGAGTGACATCATGGCTCCTTTTTGGTTACACCCGGATACTTCCGTAAATACTACGTCTTCTGGAAGCAGACAACGTATTATTTACCTTCTATGTACATACATGTGTGGTTATGCATCCGCGCCTTCGCTGCAGATGGACTTGTCCAGGAACTGGAAATTGATCTCGAACATGACCATGGTTGATAGTAAAAACTTCCATTAAGCATGAGACGCGCAGACGATGAAGGTATTATGGACACTCTGGTCGCAATCGGGTTAGAAATTTTAGATCAATGAATGAACTTTGAAAGATTTATTGATTTTCTAATCTTATTTATGCTTTTCGCTACTGAAATTGGCAGGGGGTACAGATACACGGGGATGTAGCCTCAGACTATATCACAAAATGTTTCCCTCTAATCAATAAAAATACATATTTATTAGATCCTAATTTCACACATGTTTGGTTATTTTTGTTTTCCACTTGCTTTGCCCATCCGTAAGTAAACCCAGCCCACCCCCATGTGGTACACTAGTACTTCGCCTCTTGCACACGAAAACAATTTCTGTCTCAAGCTATTAAGCATGTATACCTGATAATATCATAAGAATTCTTTATGTTATGATGTTTGATAGGGCTTATTTTACGAACCTAATATATGCTACTCTATAGCTTTTCTATAATTTACGTTACGGCTGCTACTTCTTTTAGCTGAATTTTGCGGATACATTCCTTGCACACACATTATATACTGTAAACATAAGAACTAAAATCTAAGAGAGATATTGACAGAAATATACATTGGTGTGTTACAATACGTGTATATATAGCACTGGAAATACAATTTACTCTTTTGCACAAGCTTCCTTCTTCCTCTCTTTATCTCGATCCCTATCATCAATCATGATTTCATATTCGTGTTCTCGTGCAATAATTCGATTTCACGTGTCCTTGATAAATCTACAACAGACAATAACTATTTGCTTTTCAAACTAAGAAATTTACCTTACTAATCCATTTGAGACTTTTATGCCAATCAACAAATTTATATATCCCTCAACCAGATGTCATAATATTAAGGATATCATGTACAGCCACAGATAACACATATAATGTGCCCTGATAGCCAGGCGTTTAAAATTCGATGAAACGAACTGTCCTAGAAAATATCACAAAACTGGGAAATCTCATAACTAGCAAAACAAGAAGACGATGACCTCCAAAGGTGACAAATCAACATAAGATTGATAATGCTCCCTTGATACTTTTATATCATGCAGACGGAGCTCAATTAGACCACACACTTTTTAAAATACTGACCCACACTTAAATTGGGACTAACTATCTGAACACTCTTCTCTAATAAACCATATGAAGCTCCGCACATAGAACAACTAATATTAGATTTCTTTGTTATAGTACAAATGTAGACATTCCTAAACCAAACATTTGAACATCCAAAGTTTGGCGCAGAATGTACCAGTTGATGATGTCAATAAACACGTTTTCCAGTCCCTGCCCTAAAGCAAAATATTCAATAACTAATGTTACATGCACATTTAGAAACGTGACCTATTGCATCATCTGCAAGGAATTTAAACCTGCAGTGTGTTGATGATACGTAGAAGAAGAGAAAAACTAACCTTCGCAGGTCTTATTGAATGACACAAGCAAATATTTAAAGAAGCACATAGTCCTAAGGTCTAGTATCCCCAGGCCACACATTTAGTTACAAGGTTAAAACTGGTTTGCCCACAACTCTAAACTCACATAGTCCTAAGGTTTAGTATCCCCAGGCCACACATTTAGTTACAATGTTAAAACTGGTTTGCCCACAACTCTAAACTCAAGAAAATATGAAATGAAATTATCTGTATCTGATCATGGATAACACTCTAACTAAACTGTTTTATACAGGAAGGAATGAGAACGGATATCTTCGCATTAAATAATGTTAATATATATTTCATCATTACAATAGAATCTGACAATAAAAGCATGTGATAATATTTGCGATTGGACTATTCTTTGCTTATCAAAGTGGGTGCAACTAGATAAGGATATGCTTGAATTGCTTTGTTGTATTCTGTTATCAGTTTCTGCTTGATCAACGATCCAGATAAAATTGGTAAGAACAAAATAACTGAAGTCCTTTTGTGAAGTTCTAAATGGAATTATCTGCATATTTCAATAAAAACACGTAGATTCGTTACGTTGTTTTATTCATACGCTGAGGGTTTCGTGTTTGTGTCTTTCGTGATATTTCGGTATTAGTAATCCGGATTTACTATGTACAGATGAGATTTAATTACTATGCCGACACGTTGGTGTATCTGCTACGCTCGGATGATTATACCACCAACTAATGTCATTTTACGTTACGTTTGCATGATATAAATGACATATCGGTTGTTGCTTACAGGCAATGCGATGGGTGTTGTTTATACGATGGCTGGGGTCCGAATTTCAGCATAATACGAATTAAAATTATTCGGCGTGTATATTAATGCTATATATTCGTTCTCATAATTATTTCAGCATAATCAAAGAATTACCTTGATGAATCCAGCGATAGCCGTTTGCGTTCTGCTTCGTGTACATATAGTATCCTTTATATCACAGAGCAGAGGGGATAATTTCTTTTCGTTCTATCAAACCATATATATTTTAACGTGTGATGCAATCAAACGGGCTATTTTAAGTATGGGCGATTTTAATAACACAAACTTAAATATATCCAGTATTAGCGCAGGAAAAGAAAACTACCTTTTTAGATTGTATAAGATGAAAACACACCCTACACCGTATTGTACATTTACTAAAATTTCACCAAAATTTAAACGATGATCATACAAAATATCATCACTTTAAGACAAATGTTTCTTTTGATAACAAAATTATATTGCACTATTTACATTGCTGACATATTGTACACTATTTTACTTATGTGACCACGAAGCCTGTCCACCTAAGAGAAACAGTCGCGAAAAATTCGAAGAAAGGTGACGATTCAAATCACTTCGGCTAAAAATAATTTCAGTATTTCGAATACAATCTAGTTTGTTTTGTTGATAAAGGACACTAAATGCATATTATTCATGTTGAAAGTGTAACTTGTCTTGGAACCTATAATCAAGTATTGCACGGCATGCCGGGAAATGTCATATTTCATGAGTGAACATATAGATATATATGAAGAAATAAACATTTTGTAATAATGTTCCTTTCGTAACACTGCATTTTTAGCATAGTATTGACTAAAATATGCCGACGAAATGTGTGGTAAGTGCCTTTGCCAAACAAACAATTAGGCAGCCGAAGTGTGTTGTTATCAATTCATCGCCCCTTGTATAACACGTTTCAATGCACTACCTAACAAACTACTCCGTTGTTTTCTACATAACTTGTAAATGAAATCCACATGTCCTTGAAACAATCTGTTTCAATGGAAAATAATATCGACACCAGATGCTTCTAGTTGTCTACTAAGAAATAACTAAATGATAATAATTACACTTTCGTTGATTTTAGGTATCTACAAGTTGACGTGGCAGAATTTTATTCCACTAATCTGGTTCTCGTCTGTTGTTTGAAGTTAGTACGAGCCTTATGGCCGTAAGAAGTGCTAGGGCATTTACTCTTTAGAAGTTATAACACTAACACGTTGTCAATTGTGTGCAGTCGGAAACCAGTAAGAGATTCTTTGTAGTTATGAAAAATAAACAGGCATGGCATTGTCAGTATAGATATGATGAAACTAAAGAGTGGTAATTGCTTATTATGACAACGTTGAGCAGCAGAGGGGGCGAATCAGACAACTTTTTTTTGTTTTTATTTTTGATTATACCCCCTCCAAAATAACACTAGACCCTTCTCGCGAAAAAATAAGTCTCCGACCCTTGTCTGAAAACATTCGCGTTTTCGTTGATGTCGCAACGTCGTTGTCACTCACCCCCTCTGCTGCTAGAACTTTCAGTTCTAGGTTTACGGTGATTTTAACCGAATATTTGATCCAGTCCTTAGGACGAAAATCATTTATGATTTCACAAATAGACTAATTTGTAAAACCTCCTCTTGTAAATCAATCAGATTATTAGACTGATCTGTGAGTTTGAAATTAATTCTGGTTAATGAATTATTATGACATCGCATATAGACTGGATTCACCGGGGACTCAATTATTAAAAATCCTGGAGGGGCTGTTGGTGCAAATGAATACAAAATATATCCTTGCTGAGCTTGATTTGATCGTTCTAAATTTATTTGATAGCTTCCTTCGATCACATCACATACTAAATTGAGCGCAATCACCGTTGAAATATTCACATTGAACGGAGCAATATGCCTGCCACCACCATCTGGGTCATTATTATGTTTGAGGATAGTTGTTTGTGGTTGTGATGGTGTTTTTTTCCACGTATCATGGATTTTTTTGAAACCTTCATCGATGGCATCATCGAGAGATTTTTGTAGTTCTAAGAGATTATATCCTGGTAGTTTGAATGTTGGAATATCTCTTATGCGGATCTTATAGTCTATTGCAAATAAATCTCTTGTTTTAGGACTACTGTCACCTAATACCTCTTGAATAATTTGTGAATGAAATGTTTCCATGTCATTGATGATTTTGTTACATGTTTCTACGACACTGATAAATTCACCTCGGGTGAGAGTGCCGGATCTAAGTGATATAAACAACAACGAAATATCGTTATTGAAAGCTGTGAAATTTTCAGTGATTTTATCCCGGTTAGCAAGATGATGAATAAGTTTTATTTTGTCATCATATTCTACTCTAATGAAAAAATACGACTTATCATAATATCTATAACTCTTTATTGGATTATCAGATTTTATCCTGTCTGTGATATAATCGGTTTTTTGTGGTTCTGGTAATTTAACGGTTTTTCCTCCGGGTGGTAATTCAGGCCATCCTAGTACGGTTCTAATAGAACTCTGATAGATATCTACGACGTATCCTTCTGTGCTTATTTCAATGGCAGATGATAGTGTCGGCACATGAACTGTTATAGCTATTTTTGATTCTTTTCCAGTAATCGATTTTATTCTACGCGCGAATTCATCATTGATTTGTTCGATTTGATATGATCCGGTTGGTATGGAAACAACGTTCCAGTCTGGGGTACCGTCGGGTTTATTCTTATTTGCAAATACCAGTGAATTATTGGGTTGTTGACCACCAAATGATTTTGACCTAATATTTGGCCAACTGTGGTATACTCGTAATTTTGCTAGCGCTATCTCCTTCACTGGGACTGGAGAGGGGAAATTCACACTGAATTCTGGATTCGTTGAGGTTATTGAGATCATGCTTGTTTGTACTGGGTTTGTGTTCTCCACTATTTGTTGAAGTAATTCCATCTGTGTTGTCATTGTTATTATATTCATGATGTATTTCTAATTTTGACATCGCAGAATCATATATATCTACCATCGCTGAAAACTCACTCTCTGATATAATTGTATCATCGAGAGATGACGATATCAATGAGGATAATTGCGAGTATGCAGCAGACACAACATGAAATTGAATTATGTAGTCTTGTAGTTTCCGTTGGCTGCATGAGGATATTTTTTTTGTGATTATTGAAATTATTCCAGCGATTGTTGTTGCCGCAGAAATGCAAATTGGAACAGCTATCGGAGCCATCATTGTCACTGAAGACAGTATAATACCAGCTCCGGTGATTACACCACTCACAGCGTACACAGTAACATCAATTGCGGTAATTCTCCTGCGGTATTTTTTAATTTTCAATTCATACTCCTCAGACAAGGTTTTGAGTCTAGTTTGATACTCTCTGACCTGATCATAGCGATATTGCGATGATGAAATCATTTTTATTTTAAATACGCTATCGTTTTCAATTACGATTTACTTAAATTCGCTACGAATTCCACATACCACGTTGTTGAGACCCTAACCAAATCTTTATCAGTAGATGTAATTGTAAACTTTTCAGTTCTATCCTTGTCGATGATCGTTGAAATCGTATTATTGACCCCGGATGAACTGGACGATGAAATATTAAATTGAGACAATGGTGTTACTAGTGTTAATCGATAAATACCCTTAACGGTTGCAGTGATATCTAATTTGTTGTTTGTAGGTGACCACTCCAATGATCCGTGTTGGATCGTGTATACTAAGTTGTTGGTTTTCTCATGAGGAATTTTTGTTTTTTCAATGGTTGTTATCATCCTCGAAAGATCACCTTTGACGGCTTCGATGAAGTTTTTCGTCTCATCGATGGATTTTTTAATATCAGGGAGTTTTAGTTCAATTTTATCGAATGTAGTTCCAATAAATTTATCAATGATATTTCTACGAAAAGCATTATAACTTCGTATATGATCATCCAGCTCACGGCTGTGGGTGGTAATCTTGTTGTCTTGGGTGGTAATCTTGTTGTCGTTGTCGGCAATCATGCGGTTGTTGGTGATAATCATCTTGTTGTGGGTGACAATCGTGTCTGTGATCGTAGACACAAGTGCGCCTGGTTTAAGTCGTCCGTCGTTGGAATAAAGCGCAATAGAGTTTTCAGCGGCGTCGCGCTGCCGTATCAAAATATCATCCAGAGAAATATTACTGGTTTTCAATTTACCCTGATCGGAAAATAACGCAACGGTGTTCTCGATTGCGTTTTGTTGTTTAACTAAAATATCATCCAGAGAAATATTACTGGTTTTCAATTTACCCTGATCGGAAAATAACGCAACGGTGTTCTCGATTGCGTTTTGTTGTTTAACTAAAATATCATCCAGAGAAATATTACTAGATTTCAATTTACCCTGATCGAGAAAATAACGCAACGGTGTTCTCGATTGCGTTTTGTTGTTTAACTAAAATATCATCCAAAGAAATATTACTAGATTTCAATTTACCCTGTTTGTCTTGAAATACAACTATTTCATTCGGGTAAACACTTGTTAAGTTCAACGTCTCAGCGATTTCATCTTTAATTTTTTTTTTTATATCCTTGATAGAATCAGGAGTTGCAGTGTCATCGGGTTTGGGTTTCAGAGGTCTTCCCCAAATATCAATCATGATATTTTATATATCTCTCTCTAAAAAGCGATTACTATTGTAGTCATTTACGACAATGTGTGGTGATTTTCTAGATGCTGAAATAGCGTCAAGGACATTTAATACTTCACTGCCGCATATTGGTGGGTCATTGATTTGTTGTGTTGGTAGCGTAGAATACCAAGTCTTCATTGGAAATTGTTTTATGTAACGCATAAACTCTTTTGGTGGGGCTAATCCATATGAATCAAAATAGACAATCCCACGTGGATCAATAGCGTATGCAACCCAGTGAGTTCCAGGTCCGGTGCTGTTATCGAGATTAATAATACCTGTTTCAGTTTTGTTTGGTTGATGTGGTAATTGATCTTTCATAAAAACACCTCTGAAATTTTTAATCACTAGTTTTTTAGCAGCATCCATTAAATCAAAATTGGACATTGGAACCATAGATTCCTCAATTAATAAACCGTTCCTGGTAGTCTCAGGCCTGATCCGTGAACGGATCTCCCGCTGTACCATGAATACGGGGTTCCTGGTAGTCTTAGACCCTTTCCGCTGTACCATGAATACGGGGTTCCTGGTAGTCTTAGACCCTTTCCCTTTTTTTTATACCCTCGACCTTTCTTCGGTTCATATGATTCAGCAATGCTCTGTACCGCTTTTGTTCCCAAGCCTCCAACTACCCCCAATGCGGCCGCTTTTGCTACTGCTGGGCTGCTGCCGCAACCAATGCTGGTATTGCAGCAAACAACGGAAATATACCACCTGTTTTTATCATATTTTTGATAGCAGCCGAAGAGAGTGTGATCTGAACTCCTTTTTTATCTTTGAAAGCATCATTGAAATGTTTCACTTGACGAGTTGTCAGCGATAATTTATTTGCACCACCAGTCATTTGATTAGGTTTCAACGTGATTGTGGTTCCACATTTTTTAGCCGATTCTGATTGCAATTTTTTGATTTGACCAGGAGTTAACGCAACACTAATAACACTATATGACATGTTATACATAATTGATTGATTCTAAATCGTAAAACCATTCAATGGAAATATCCTTCGGATTTTCAATTACATATTTTCCACTGGTGCATCTACCACTCTCATTCTTCCACCAACACCTTCAAGTAGCATTGATTTATCACTGAGAATGACAGCAACCGCTCTATAATTAGCAACAGCACCAGGACGGGTTACACGGGCTCTAAAGTGTATATCAACGACAGATTGTCTCTCCAAGTCGAGCTGTTCCAGCGAAAAGTAATAAATCGGATACAGATTTTTAAAATCATATTGTGATATTTGCAAACCGGTATCCACATTTTGATCACGTGCCATAAATGACAACAGGTTATGATAGACACGTGCAATATGATTTTGACCGTAATCAAGTTGCACATCTTCAGATGGTTCCTGTTGTCCGTTTATTCTCAGTGAGACCTCTCTAACACCTAACTGATCAAATATCATATGACTTCGTTGTTGATTACCAACTCGATCATTATTCTGTAATGCAATAAATATATGACGTGGAGCTGAAACCCCTTGTTTTGATGCCAGGTGCCATGTGAATGTACCATCAACATTGTCTTGTTTAGTATCCGTAGTCACTGATAACCAACTCAATAACGACTTTCCTCCTTGGTCCATAAATGATAACAATTTTCCTTCTGCTGTGATTGATGGAGTTAACACTGGCATCCACAATGATAGTTTTGTTAAAACGACTTTACCATCAGGAACACCAGCATCACGCCATATTGCATCATTATCAGTACCCTTTCGTACAAGCGCTACTGTGTGTTTAGCTCCATAAATAACTTTTCGGACGTTTCTACAGAATCCGAATATATGATGCAGTGGAATTGCACATGAAAATTGTCGACGCTGTCCTTGTAATGTTGCTACACGTGTTGCAAATCCTAGATTGTAAGTAGTAATAGTATTTATGACATCAAATTCAGCAGGTGGTCTTACATATCCGGCTGGTGCTGGATCAGTTGCTGTAGCTCGTGTTGCCTTGACTCTAGAATACTGGTTGTGTTCAGCGTTATCAGTAATATCCTTTGCAAACATCATAGATGGACCCGCTGATCTTGTATAATCATCAGAATATCTTGCTAACCCTATGATTGTTGTAGCCACATCAACTTCACGGTCAATGGATTCAATTTCTTTTCCATCAATGAGATATCTAGCGCTTTCAAATAACGCCATGATACCGTTATTAACAAAACCAACTCGGGTAGTTGTGCTAATGTTATATGGTGGATCATTATGTGCAGCATCATTTGTTACAAGTTCTCCTTCTACTTCAATAAACGCTTCACAAGGCAAAAAGTATTTACTGGTATCATGAACTTGAAGTTCAATTCGTGATCGGAGATCGGGTTGTACTGCGTGATAAGAATAAAATTGAAAATCGCGTACAGAATCATCTTTACGCACTGGGGCATCCATATCAAATGCTGGATCAGATGACCTTTTGAACATTTTATTCTATTTATCAGAGTCTAAGTCGGATTTTCCATTTCATCGTGAAAAACGCTAGCGTTTTCGTCGTGGTTTTTTAAAGCCACTTCCTGCTATCATGTTTGCTGTCATGTTATTTTGGTCCTCTTGATTTACCATCGACGCTAGTTTTTCATCTACTGCGTTATTTATAATTTTACTAACACTTGCAGGCATCTCTGCTGTAGATGGCAATGGTACCTGTTTCTCTTTTCGTCTCACTAATGATGTTATTTTATCCTTCGCAGTTGAAAACGCTTTCCCGGCAAGATCTCCAATAGTACTAATACCCTTATCACGAATAACATCAATGGCTTTCATTCCAAGTTGTTTAGCTAACGGCATCACTTTTGGGGCCGTTCTTGAAAAGAATCCTAAAATGGTCTTGCCGAGGCCATCTCCGTAGTATGCTCTATAAACTGGAAACCGTGAATTAACTACGTAGACGAGTGTTGGTTTATCATGATTGTAGTGTACGATCATTATTATAAAAACAATAGTGTTTTCAATTGCTATTTAATCGCTATGATACCCATTTGCTAACTCGTCAATGAAATCTCGATATGTTTTGATATCCATGATACCGCCGGCAAATAACCGTTTACAGATATCAGCTGCTTCATTAATTATTTCTGGAGAGTTATTTCCAGCTCGTTTTCCTCCGATGAGAACATCTAATCGTGATATATCATTGATAACACTATCAGGACAAGTGTTTCCAATTCTTGGATTTTGCAGTCCACTTCCGCTATAACCAGCTGCTTCATCTAGTTTGTCTGTATCCGTAGTTTGTAAATAATCAAGAGTATCATCATCATCATCATCAGGTGGTAGTTGTTGTTTTTTAGGTTCTTCTTGTTTTTTTTGTCTCCGTGTTGGTGTTTGACGTCGTTCTTCTAAATCATCATCATCATCAGGTGGTAGTTGTTGTTTTTTTTTGTCTTCTTGTTTGTCTACGTGTTGGTGTTTGACGTTTTAGTTCTTGCCGTTCTTCTATTTCTCGTTGTCGCTCTTCTATTTGTTCTCTTTTATAATTACTAATTCCCTTTTTAAATTCCTTGTATCCTATCTCATCCTTATTCAAACGACCAATCCCTTTATTTAGTTTATACAAATAATCGAACCAATCATTACTTGATATTCTATCATTTTTATACTCGTCCTTTAAAAAATCTTTTTTTGAATTATAACTTTGAGCAGCAAAATTACCAAAGGCTTGATAATCCTTTGATTTCAATAAACTAGGTTTTTTTATTAATATTTTAGCATGATCAGTAAATTTATTCAACAGAGAAACAGTCGTTTTTTTCGGATCAGTTTTTTCAGTTTGTTCAGTTTTCGTTGCTAGTTTTTCAAGTACAGAAATAAGACCCTCTTCCTTTCTTTTACCGTCAGGATCATCTCCCAGTATAGCACGCTCTACTCCTTTCGTTGCTGTGGTTACTGGTTTAAACAACTCCTCAGATCCCGCAGCAAAATCAGTTTGTAAACTCTGTCGTTGTTGCAGTTTATTTCTTACAGAGTCGCGAATTGGTATAAATTTCTTAATTGCATCTAGTCGCTCACGAGCCAATCGGGTCGTTAATGCTTCATTGACCATTATTTGAAATCAGAAACCATTTTTCAATTGTAAAACAATTTTCCCCATCGATGATTCCATCCTTAACGGTCCAATTTTTTATTGCTGTGAAATATTTTTATTTTCGCAGTGTGAAATATTTTCACTGATTCAATCAAAAAAGGACAAAAAAAAATGAAAATCTCAAGGAGATTTTACTGTCTGACAAAATCTTTTGAGGGCCGGTCAATCAAAATAGTCCATTTTCTTGAATTAACGCTCGTAAGTTTCTAATTTTAGAATTAACTTCCTTTTTCAATTCATATTCGTTACCCAATTCTTTTCGTATTCCCTCCACGATAGTATATAACGGAACAAACACATCTACACCAAAGAATTTCAACTACATAGGGCAATTGAAGAGAGAGCTAATACGCAAATATTCCAAGACCTGGGCCCTAAAGATTCCCCACTAAATAACGAAATAACTAAATATAAATGGGACCAGGCACTTTAAACAAAAAAAGAAACCTCTCCTGGGGAGGATAAAATAGGGTACATAATATACAAGCACCTACCTCTTAACATAGTTAATGTAATAATAAAATTCCTTAATAAAATATGGGACACGAGAAGGCTACCAATAAAATGGAAACATGCGATAGTAATACCCATCCTAAAACCTAATAAAGACAGCCATGATATCAACTCATATAGGCCAATATCTCTAACAAATAACATATGTAAAATCATGGAAACAATCATCAACAATAGACTCAAGTCACACCTTACTAAAAATAACCTACTATCTGAAAATCAGTGTGGATTCAGAAACCGACGCTCCACCACTGACCAACTAGTAAGACTTGAAACTGCTATTAAGCTAGCATTTAACGCCAAACAAAAAGCAAGCAGAAACCTCATTGCGGTATTTCTCGATCTCGAGAAGGCATTCGATCTAGTATGGACCAAAGGCCTTATAGCCAAACTAAATAACTATGGCATTACTGGACGAATGTTTAACTTTATACAAGATTTCCTAACAAACCGCACGATAACAACTCGGGTAGGGGCAACTTTCTCTGAGAAACACTCCCTTGAAAACGGAACTCCACAAGGAAGTGTTCTCAGCCCCACCCTCTTCAACATTATGATAAACGACCTAGATAAAAATATGGCAACTACCAAAGTTGAACTATCACAATTTGCTGATGATGGTGGCCTATGGAGACCAGGAAACCCCTCCAACCGCAAAATCATCTCTGAAATACAAACTAGCCTAAATAATATCGGAAACTGGGCAAATCAATGGGGATTTAAACTATCGCACCAAAAAACGGTAGCTGTACTGTTCACCCCACACAGGAAAAATATGAAATATCCCAAACTAACAATACAGGATAAGGAAATCAATTTCGTAAAAGTAGCCAAATGTCTGGGTATGTACTATGACCAACATCTAAAATGGGCATATCACATAGATGACTTAGTTAAAAGGTGCAGCAGAGACCTAAACTTAATACAAAGCCTTAAAGGCACCAAGTGGGGTGCGGATCAAGAAACATCAATAAAATTATATAGAGCCCTAATAAGATCTAAAATAGATTATGGTTGCCAAGTATACTCATCGGCTTCCAAAACACAACTTCAAAAACTGGATCACATCCAACGATCGGCCTTAGTAAAGAGCACCGGAGCTCTGAAAGGAACATCGACCGCCGCACTGCATGTTATAACGGGAGAATTGCCCCTACATTTACGGCGGCAAGAACTCATCTTAAAATATGCAGCGCGGCTGTCCACCCACCCCAAAAAACGCACCCCACGCACTTGGCTATTAATAAAACCAATATCCCATTTAGAAAAGGCCTAAAACAAAAACTACCTATGGGAAAACAAGTCCATCTATTAAAATCAACATTACCTGTGGAACTGTTTCCATTAGAATATAACGTAGTGTACGCACACGAACCTTGGAACAACGTACAATCTAAAGTCAACACCTCCCTAATTCAAAAAGGCAACAAACAAAATCAAGAAACAAAACTCAAAGCAGATGCCTTAGAAATTATAAACTCAAAGTACCATCAATATACCAAAATTTACACGGATGGCTCCAAAATTACCAATCCATACAAAACAGCTGCTGCTCTAGTCATACCAGAACATAACATACAAATAGGCAGCCGTCTCCCAGACTACTGTTCTATTTACACAGCTGAATTCTGGGCCATCCTAAAAGCACTACAGTGGATTGAAGAATCAAAACCCAATAAGACAGTGATTATTAGTGACTCGCTAAGCGTCCTCTCTTCAATCCAAACAAACACCACTAAAAGTAGGGAAGAATTTCTCAATAAAATAAATGCCAAATTAAAACAACTAAATAATGAAAATATTACCATAGAATTCATGTGGATACCCTCCCACATTGAAATCAAGGGCAACGAAATGGCAGACAAATTAGCCAAAGAAAAACTAAACGAACCAAATTTCGAGCCACTACAATATAGTACATCAGAACTATACAGCTTAATAAATACCCAAATAGATAGAAAATTGCAAAATGATTGGGAAACTAGTACAAAAGGGAGAGTGTTGTACACTACTGTTAAGGAAGTAAATAGAAATAGAAAACCACCAAAGGGCTTACCTACAGAACAAACAATCATAAACAGAATAACTGTAGGCAAAACCATGCTGGCAAACAGCCTGGGCAAATACATAGGACCCTTTCCCCATAACATAAACTGCTACAATTGTAACACCCCTGAAGATCTCCATCACATCTTGAACAATTGTATCAAAACCAAACAAGAAAGGGACAAATTCAGATCAAACCAACTAGAAATTAAAGCCCCATATACATACCCAGAGTTTTTACTAAACTCAAATACAAACTTAGCAGGGACACATAAAAATATAATAGAATTTCTTAAAAACATAGGAAAATTAGATAAAATATAAAACCACAATAACAATAAGATCCCTGATCCGGGGGCGGTCTTCTGGGTGTGACAGTGAAAAACCCTTGACCGTGTCGCTTAACGGCCCAGGATATTTCCTGCAAGGACCCACTAGTCATCATCTAGTTGACCAAACCACACACCTGACCCCATAAATAGAGGAATAGCTAATTAAACCGAATCAAAGCCACACACATAGGGACCCATCATTAAGGAAAAATAATATACTAAACAAATAAGGTCATAAATAAACAACACATAAATAACATCACAAGAGTAGGGGACATAAGCATAAGGGAAACAAAAAAGGGGCGGTCTTCTGGGTGTGACAGTGAAAAACCCTTGACCGTGTCGCTTAACGGCCCAGGATATTTCCTGCAAGGACCCACTAGTCATCATCTAAGTTGACCAAACCACACACCTGACCCCATAAATCGAGGAATAACTAATCCAACCTAACACATAAATAACATCGCAATAGTAGGGGGACATAAGCACAAGGAAAAATAAAGTACAGTAGACAAGTAAGGACATAGGAACACCATCAATCTCTCCACCTCTCCTACTCTCTCTTATCTCGTATCTCTACAACTTTCTCTCTAGGAAAACAACCGAGTGTACAGTGTTAAATTATCATATTAATAACCAGGAAACTTAAGTAGAACCAACGGCGCACCGAGACCGGTGGACCATAACTAGATAGAATCAAGATAGAAAACCCAAATTAGCACATATAAGGTAGTCCAAAAAGACCAAGACTATCAGGCCCAGCGACACAAGGTTGCAAACCAAAAATATAAGGTAGAAATTACGTAGGACCTCAAAATTAGCTATTATAAGGTAGTCAAAAATCCAAGACTATCAGGCCCAGCGGCACAAGGCTGCAAGTATAACCATATAACTAAGATAATAAGGCTCAAATAGGACCTCAAATAGTGTATATAAGGTGATCATACCCCAAGATCATCAGACACAGCAACACAATGTTGCACAAAAAACAATAGAAAAACAATAATAAATAAACACACACTGAGCACCACACACAACAAACACTGTATCTCAAACGTTGTACACCCCAAGAACAGCACAGGGTATCAGAATAGGGATAGCTCCCCACAACCAAAGTCGCCCTTGCCAGGCACTCTCAACTCGCCCGCTACCTCTGCAGCAGCAACTACACGTGCTTAGCACGTCCAGAAATAACCAAATACCACCAGATGAATTAATATGAGTGTGTGCTGGAACTATTCCCACTCATATGGCATGAGGCCCTACAATCACACAGTATTAGCTCAATAGCTAATCAGATGTGACGGCCAAATTAAATAAGTGTTCCACTATAAACACATAAACGCCTGCAGGGCGGTGGCCCATTCCCACCCTCAGGATAAATTAAATAACCGTCCATTGACGGATAAAACAGTGACAAGAGCCTTCGGGACGAATCACTTAAAACCCATCTTATTCATTCATTCATTCTACTTCACTGGAAAATGCAAGAGAGTCTCGAATAGAATTTTGAATTTTTTTGATGAGTGCATATTTCTTTGGTAACATATACTTGTTAGTGCTAACTCCGTATTCTATATCCTGAAAATCCGACTTGATTTGATCAGGATTTAACCCATCTGACAATTTAATATTCTGATTTTTCAATTTTCCAATTTCAACTATGATGCTATTCATAATTTCAGAATTCATATATGATAATACATATTTCTAATTCATTTTTCAAAAATAAATGAGCCGTTAATATTTTTAAAATTCAGTCTGTATATATAACTATATTTTTTAAAATTCAGTCTGTATATATAAATATCTTTTTTAAAATTCAGTCTGTATATATAACTATCTTTTTTAAAATTCAGTCTGTATATATAAATATCTTTTTTAAAATTCAGTCTGTATATATAAATATCTTTTTTAAAATTCAGTCTGTATATATAACTATCTTTTTTAAAATTCAGTCTGTATATATAAATATCTTTTTTAAAATTCAGTCTGTATATATAACTTTCTTTTTTAAAATTCAGTCTGTATATATAAATATAAATGCAGACAAAAATAAATAACAACCATGATGAGCGGTTATCAGTCATTTGGCCCCCTTGATATAGGCCACTGTGTCTTTCATAGGGTTCTTTCTATGAGTATTTCCATTTTTTTTCTGAGATTTCTTCGATCTCGATTTGACACTATTTGGCCGGTAATTCATTTTTGAACACCATACGGGGCTACCCAAATGTGAAGGAGAGCTAATTACATCCATGGATGTTATTTATTTTAGGTCATTTATATTTACATTCACCGGAAACATATTCCCCTAAGAGTGAATCTAACTCGTCAAATAACGGGTTAGAATCACAAGAGGGTATGTTTACGTGAAATGACCTAGAGGTTACATATATACGACAACACATCTTTGGAACTCCTTGGATGCCTTCACATCCAAGTAAGCCCAAGGGAAACCCGAAACATACATCTCCGGAAGGGAGGCCTAACGTGGCAAACGCCATCTTAGACCGCCCAGAAGATATGCTTGGGGTGACGTCACAACATATACTTAATTAAGGACAGCACAAATACCGTATATATTTCCACTCGAGTGTTGTGGCAAATTGTAGGTATACATATACTTAATTAACTTAATTAAGGACAGCACAAATACCGTATATATCTCCATTCAGATTGTAGGTATACATATACTTAATTAACTTAATTAAGGATGGATTATAATTCAATGATGATGTAATGATGATGGGACGGCACAGACATCACAAACATGAAACGACGGGGCTGATTTTCAAAGGCCAATTCGACCAATCAAAGCAACCCATGAAATTAAACCCGGTTGCATGATTGAGTAAAAGTCAACCACGCACACGTGTCAATGGCGTGGGTTATTTTTTGACTGGTCGGATTGGCCTTGAAAGCCCCAGCTTTAAACCTTTCATTTAGTATATAAGGTGACTAATACAGCAGCGTCAATCCACAGAGTGTGTTATTTTATTTTCTTGAATTACTTGTTAATGGTGCTTCACAGTATTTAAATGAGACAGAATATTTGCATAAAGCACTAAAAAAAAAGAATATAATCGTTTGAAAACATTTTATATTTGATTTCTTTTCTAATTAATTATAGCCCAAGCCGCTGAATCACAATTTAAGGGGAAATAACCCACGCCATACTGTAATGTAATTTTTATAGATGTAGCATTTGTACATCTTTTATAGGTGCCATGTCGGCATCCTCTTTTTTTTAAATCTTTATTCAATATTTACATATTAAATTATACAAATGATAGTCAACCCCCCCCCCCAGCACCCGTCACTCATACACACATTTTCACCACACTCACTACATACAGACATTTAAAAACACTTATATTTACACATAATAGTAGAAACATATATGAGTAGGTGGGAGGGGTTGTTATTCCCTCCCTTATCAACTCGACACCATCTAAGGGAGAGAGAATATAAAGGGAATTAATACATCAATCCGCAAGGTATGCTATTTTATTTTCTTGAATTACTTATTAATGGTGTTTCACAGTATTTAAATGAGACAGCATATTTGACTTAAACACTAAAACAAAGAATATAATTGTTTGAAAACATTTCTTTTCTTACAAAACAATGCCCAGCGCTGAATCACAATACCCATTAAACAAGTTAACACAATCTAAGGGAGAAAGTATACACGTGTGTTATCCTGTAACGCCTGCATCTCCGGATCACATCCTATGTTTATGAAATACCCATTAATCGCACGTGAGACAGAATATTTGACTTAAACACTAAAAAAAAAGAAATATTTTCTTTTCATATAAAAAAATACTCAGAAGCTAAATCACAATGATAACTCCCTTGGTTATATCATTTAAGAGTTGTCTCCCTTGGTGTTATAGACGTACAAAAATCGAATTTTTTGTCCTGTCTTTTTTGAAATGCTTCATAATTAACAAGCACGGGTGAGGTCTGAATTCTTGGTTCATTTGTATAATAACACTATTTTTCTAATTCATTGTTTGGTTTAATTATAAGTCTCTGTATATAATCTTGAGCAGTCTTTATTATTTTGTCATCGTTGGGGTCAATGACAGTATTTTTTATTCTTTTATCATAATAGCGTTTTAGTTCCCTGTATCGTTTGCCGCCACACATAACGCATAATTGCGACTTCCCCCTGACCCCAACCCCACATCGAATACAGGGTAACGGACCAAGGCTTCCACGACGAAAGCTTTGCATATGATACCAACAGAATTCATTTCTGCATGATTTGTTACACGGTGTCACTGATCCAATCATAAGCCATTTGCAATGATTCATTATACTTAAATCTTTCATTTAAATGCTTGTTTTAATTACAGTATGGAGGAGTTCGAGAGATTATCGAAAATTAAGCCCTGGAAAAGTGTTCAATTCAATCTTGATAGAGTTTCTGATACACCAAAGAATAAAATTCTTGATAGAACCTTGATTAGTAAAATCAGAGACTGTTTTAATGAATTCAAGCGTGATGGGGCAGCTCATTGTTGGTCAACATTTCGAATTGATGGTGTTGTTGACGCTACCATGAATGATGAAAAAGCAGCAGTGATAATCTCACGTCTTGGGGAAGAAAGAAATTTTTTTCGAATAAAATTCCTTATCCGTGATAATGGAAAATGGATCATTAGGGACAAATACGAGCCTATTCTTAAGGACAAAAAAACTGTCACTGTGACTCAGGATTCAAAACCAGGAATTTTGACTGGACTTGATAAACCCTACTACGAAAGATCTTATCCTGTCACAGTAGTTGTTCACGGGATATATCCGCTCAATGAAAAACCTGATATTTCAAAACTAGCACCCATGAAATATTCGACAGGGCTCAATTGTGTAGCAACACGAATAATGGAACACTTCACAAATGCGTCCCGGGGAAATAAACTAACTGATCTAAGACGAAAAAAAATAACCGAATGGGAACTGACAGTGAAACAGCATGGGGCAACAATTCAAGATATAGCCAAATTAGAAACATCATTGAGATTTCCAATATCGGTAAGGACAATCACCGGAGAAGTATTATACGAATCGAAATATAAATCACAGGGAGCTCCCATTGAAATTATTGATCATAACGCACACGCGTGGTCATCTGCAGTAACAATATTCCCACGGGATAGAACCGTAAAATATCTGTTTGGAACCGAAGAGTTTTTTTCAGAGCAGAAATTATTTGATGCTATTTACCATCTGAGTAAAAACGATTCTGTGTCAGTGTGGCTATTTCATAGTACTTCAGACGAAGAATGTAGATTTGATCAGTTTGTAAGGCCTAACGGAGAATTGTACCGTACTGAAGAGCTGCATAATCAAATGAAACAACTAGCTAGTGAATTTTCTCCCCAGAGTTCTGGGGGGGAAGACAACGATCAATTATTAGCAAACTGTTTTACAGTACCATCAGTTGCAGCACATTTTGCTAGAAAGAAAAACGCGTGGAAACCAACCCGAAGTGAGTTCTTATCAGATGTCAAATTGTCCTGTCTTGAATACAGCCATGGAGGATTATGGAACACAAAATACACCGCTGATACCGTTATTTCAGTTGATATGATTGCATGTTATCCAGGAAGTTTTCTTGGGTATGGAGAGTGTGAGAAATATTTCAAACGATTTGGACACCCTACACACGAAATGACACGTGTTGCTATTAATGGACCACTGCCACATTTCGATTTAACCGGATTCGCTTGTGTAGCATCATTTGAAATGGCTGAAGGGCTTCATCCGTGTAGTTATCTTTGGATTGGTAAACACATGTCTGAAAAACACTGGATGCCAATAGTGTTATTACGGTATATGCTTGATTGTAAGATGTTAAAATCATTAATTGTCAGTGAAGCAATTATATCCTATCGAGCACAGAAATCAGTCTGGTTACCACAACCTGATCTAGAAAAAATAATTAGCGAAGAGCGAAAACTGTTTCCTGATTTTAATGAACAACAAATCATGGATT
Organism: Unio delphinus; assembly: GCA_029339505.1. Taxonomy (NCBI): domain Eukaryota; kingdom Metazoa; phylum Mollusca; class Bivalvia; order Unionida; family Unionidae; genus Unio; species Unio delphinus. The sequence continues at coordinate 3,146,898 of JAQISU010001240.1, read as the reverse complement.
GGTCCAGACAGTTATTTGAAATCAGAAACAATGAAGCAAAAGATCTTGGACGAAGAATAATCGGTAAATTTACCCAAGGTGGCAAAGATGATAATACGAGATATTCTTCACGATTGATTATAGACAATGCTGAATACGATTTTGTAATCAAAGATTTAACGAATAGGGGCTTATATGTCAATCGTAAGGACGCATTTATGTCCGATGGAACCAAATTGGGTACAATTGTTACTTACACTGATGGATACCATCCGCAGTACACATATTTGAGAGCTTCTATGCTTGGTTATGCTTCTATCAATCTGTTTTCAATGATCAATAGATTTCCTACCACCGCAGTTAGAGTTGCTACTGACTCATTTTACATAAATAGCAAAATGGCTGATTTTAAGGCTACTGGCAACGAGAATTGGGGGTCATGGAGAATTAAGAAGGAAATGCTTCATGATTATATTCCATCAGCAGATGTTACCATTGAAAATAATTACTTAGAAAGCAATCAGTGTTCAGAATTTTCTAGTGAACCACCGATTTCTGATCCAATCTGTAGATATAAAACAGTTTATTTAAACGGCTGTGGTGGGTCAGGAAAAACAACCCGGGTAATTGAGTTATTCCGTCGTGGAAACGCTAGCGTTTCTAACATGATTGTGCTAACACCGACTCACAGACTCGCCAGAGAGATGAAACAACGAGGGGTAAATGCCTGCACTTATCATAGTTTCTTTAGATGGAAGGGAGATAAATGGACTCCTGAGCGCATGGGAGAGAAATTTATTCCTGAAATTATCATTTGGGATAAAATAGACACAGTGTCCGAAGATGTCTTAAAAATATTTCTTGAGTGGTTGTTATTGAAGAATACAAAAGTCGTCATGTGCGGTGATCACGGCCAACCACCACCATTTGTCGGTGCATCTCCCCATGAATGGCTAAAGGGTTTTGTAGACTATTATGAAGAAATTGATACTGATCATAGATCACTTGATAATGAATTAAAAGAGTTTAAGAAATTAATTAGATTACAACCGGATAGAATCCAGTGTGAAATAGCCCGTGAAATAATTTCGGAAACTCCCATGAATGAGTTTTGGGAAGCGTGGAGACCAAATGATTTAATCATTGCAAGTAGAAAAATAGTCAGGGACACACTTCAGATGAAGTTATTTGAATTGCATAAACAAAAATTTGCAACACTTCCAGTACCGTTATGTTATAGGCCATCGGATACACGAAAACAGAACATCGAAGTTGATATTCCAGGACCAAAATCCGAAGGATTTCAAAGACAGATTCTCGTATTAAATGATATTGTGCTGGTTGATATCAATGTCGTTGAAGATGCATTGCGTGCTAATAAATCCCCATGGACGCTAGGTTATGCAGCAACAATACACTCTTCACAGGGATTGACTATATCGGATACAATTGTTTGGATAGTAGATAATCGCATAGAATGGTCGAATTTAGTCTATCTCGCAGTGTCTAGAGTACGAAAAATAAATCAACTTCGAAGAATTGTCTTCGATGATGAAATCATTGGTGGCGATGATGAAATCATTGGTGATGATAATGAAATCATTGGTGATGATAATGATATTATTGATAAAAAAACTCTCCGGTTACAAACAACAAGACAAAAAAAAAACAACGAGAATTTGATATTGATGCTGAATTAATAATCACTTTGAAGAAACAACAGAATAATCACTGCGCGAGTTGCAATTGTATAATGCGTTGGCAGTATTCGGATAAGGATCCTCGCCAATTTACCGTGGACAGAAAAAATAACAATCTCGGTCATGTCAGAAATAATGTGATGTTGACTTGTCTTGAGTGCAATAGACGCAAGGGTGCTAGTTAAACCCATGCGGTGGTAATTGAGTATCCTCAGGTATCACTTGTAATTGTTGTCTAGTAAAACCCCGTTGAGGGGCAGTTGAATCCAGTTTATAGATTGGAAGTCTACCCGTAGATCGTGTTATACTAGATATCTTATGTGCAGTAATACTCCAAATAGGATCAGTAGCCCTTTTTGTGCTACCCTCAAGCTCTCCTGGTTCGTATAAGTACCTCACAATGACATTACTACCAAGAATTGGTTGGGAAACGCTAAAATCTTTTTGAATTTCCATTTCAGGTATTGACTTCTTTTTAATCGCATTGATAGGTTTCATGTTGATGGTTCTAGTAATCTCGTTATTCAGTGCAGTAATCACAGCTGGTAACCTTTTAACCCATTCACGGGATCTTTTTTCTTGGATGAATTCTTTTGCGTATTGATATCCAAATAACCGCTCAGCAAGGGTTTTATTAAATCGTTCTACAATGGCCTGATCACGATGCAGTGCAGTATGCCCTCGTCTGATAGCGACATTGTGATATTTCATTGTAGATAACACTGCACCCTGAAATTCCTTGCCAGGATCAACTTGTAATAGATTTGGCCAGTGCAGAGGACTCCTTCGATAAATCCTTTCAAATGCAGAAGCCACTTCAGTGGCTGATTTTGTTTTTAACGGTTCTGCTTCTTTGTATCGACTTGCAATATCAACTACGGTTAATGCGTGTTTGTAACCACGATCATGTGGCAGAAATAATAGATCAGCCTGATGAACTTCATTGGGTCCGGTCACATCAAAATGCGAGAAATTGATTTGTTTAGGCGGTGGTAGATAAATTTGCCATAGTGCCTGTTTGGATAACCAATGAGCCGCAGTGGTTTTTTTCACTTTTGCAGCACTAGCGAGTTTATGGATTGCTGATTTACCCCTCCAGTATCCTCTTGGGGAATAATAAATAGATTCCATGTTGTTATTAATTACCAGCACCTAACATCAATTTACTTTTCATAGCCGATTTTATCAAAAAGGAAGCCAATTTTTCTTTGAAAGATTTATCAGAAATAGCATTTAACGCATGAATTAATTTCACATCTGCTAGATGCCTGTGCTGCAGATTACTGCTTTTATAAGATACATCATAAAGGTGACAGGCCTTATCAATAGCGTTTATTGGTTCCTCACCGGGTCGGGGCTGATTTTGATCATTGAGTCTGATATCAAGTCTTGTTCCCGGTCCACAGTAGCTATATCCTGGAAGGTGTTTTTCTCCGGGGTATTTTGCCCATGGGGTTCCAGGGAGTTTTGCTAATTTGGCTGCGATATCACCTCCTCGTTTTTTTTTAAAGGTTCCTTGAGTTCCTTGGGTTTAGAAACAAATCTAAATTTCTTTGTACTACATTGTACGCATTTACCAGAAAGCGCTGATCGGTTATTTTTAGTTGTAATCGTCATCAAGTCATCTGTGCCAGTACGTTTTTTACACTTCACACAATATAGATCCATAATTTATATATAACGGCATGAGTATAATTGATTATTCAGCTACCCGACGACGGGAACCTATTAAACATCATGAAATGTTGCCGAATTCAATTAGAATGATTATAATCGGACCATCTGGAAGCGGAAAGACACAACTGCTACTTAATTTGATAACGAGATGGATGAAATGGAACAAATTGTATTTAATAGCCCCGAGTGTAGACGATCAGCGATGCTATGAAGTGCTAAAGGATTTTAACGAGAAAGCAAAAGAATTTCAAATCGATGAAGATTTTATTGAGTTTATTACTGATATAGAGGAAGCCCCTTCCGTGGAAGACATCGATGGAAGTATTAACAATTTAGTGGTATACGATGATATCATGTTAGATAATCAAAAAAATCCTGCTAGAATATTTTCCCGAGGCAGGCATAAAAACACTGATGTGATCTATGTCACTCAACGATACACACAAATACCAAAAGTGATCAGAGATAATTGCAATGTGTTGTGTGTATTTAACGGCGTTGATACTCATACGCTACGAAATATTCATCAAACTTGGTGCAGCGGTGATATGAATCATAATCAGTTTAGAAATTTCTTTAGTCACGCTCAGTCAAAACCACACGGATTTGTGACAATAAATTTAGCAGACCCTAGGACACGATATCGTATCGGACTTGATCAAATATTCGGTTAAAATCACCGTAAACCTAGAACTGAAAGTTCTAGCAGCAGAGGGGGTGAGTGACAACGACGTTGCGACATCAACGAAAACGCGAATGTTTTCAGACAAGGGTCGGAGACTTATTTTTTCGCGAGAAGGGTCTAGTGTTATTTTGGAGGGGGTATAATCAAAAATAAAAACAAAAAAAAGTTGTCTGATTCGCCCCCTCTGCTGCTCGTTGTGAAGCGATCTACGGACACGTTTAAACATAATATTATAACTCAAGTGGATTTAAGTGGATTAGTGTTTAAGTATTTAGAAATAAATGGATTTGTAAAGTGTTATTGATCAAATAATAAATAACGCGTAATAATTATACATCATTAATAAAGATCCAATGTTATTATCTTTAATCTTGGATGCATTTCGATGCAGAAAATGTTGCACATATAAAGCCTGACAACCAGTCTACTACCTACAGGCCTTCAATACTTGGAGTAGATGGCGGAATATCCACGAACTTTAACAATGGAACATGACGCCACACGGACGAAGGACTGATGTACTCTTGGTTTACTTCGAATCTCGTTGGATTCTACTTTATCAAATTCATCAGGATATACCAATGGACTTGTAAGAGCACTTTAATATTATGGGATGTTCTTTAGTTAAGATATTTTAAAAAGTCTCTCTCTCACGCGCACACACAAACACACACACACACACACACACACACACACACTCACATGCTTTGACATTCGTAAAGTTCTTCGTAAGACTTACATTAATGATCATCTCCCCTTAAATGTAATATCAATTCTCCGTCAAATCTAGGTTGAATGTCCTTTATGTGTATTTTGTGTTTTATATCTGATAACGAGTTGATATAATTAAGCCTGAATTACTATATTCAGAATTCATGTAGTTAAGCCTCGCTAGCATATGCATGACCTCGAAGTTATTTTATACAAGTTTACATACTTTCGATTTATACCAAGATGTATCAGATACATATTTGTGTTCAAACGTTATATGTGTAGAAAGAGGATTGAAGTTTCATTTCAGTTATTGATCATACACAGATATGAAGGAAATGTGCATTTAAAAATTGTTTCTGTAGGTTAAAAACATGTTCATGCCAATATTCGTTATTCGTTTTTCACATTTGTCTTAATTGTATTAAGAAAATATTTGTGAAAGTCATGCGTTGCAAAATCGTTCTCATTATTTTGATGTCTCTTAGTTTGTTTCACTTTTAGAGAACATAAACCTTTATGTCTGACCAACTACAAATATGCATGGTCATCTTGAGTTAATCTCTTCTGGCTGTTTGTATATTGGTCCATTTGTAATTATGTACATCATGAATCCGTTAAGGTTTACATTAACAAAGGCAAGTTTTTCAGATAATCTTGCTGATAGGGTCATTCTATTTATTATATGGATTCCTCGTGGTATAGCCAAATGTAGCTTAGTGACTTTGAGTATTTTAGGATGTGTGGTATGCAACTTTGATTTTACCTTCATGTAACTTTAATCATTTTAGTTGGTAATAATCACACGTAACGATGATCTGAATTACATGTATCATATATCATTGTCGGTGATTACGCTACGCGTTTAGCTCAGATTATAAAGAAATAGTGCTCGAAGCTAATACGTTGTTTACTCAGTGATTTCTACGATTTGATACTCAGTGATTTGAATGATGTGAACATTCAAGAAGTAGGCAAATGTGACCTGTATGTCACTATGTCAAGTTTTGCTAAATAACGCTGATGTGTCTTAATTATGTATCATACTATGTCGCTTTCATTTCATGTGTTCCAAAACCTCTTGTGGTACCATCGGAAAAGTGCATCACTCGCCTCGGATAAAACGAGTGACATGTTCGAGCAACATCCTTCTAGATTTCGTGAAGTGGGTCCTGTATTCCACCTATGACGGTAACAAAGATGTTTTGATTGTTACGAAAACTGTCACGAATAGATTACATGATCGCTCGAAATATATCGCGGATACACATGTGCCATTACATGATCATTCAGATGAAAATAATTAGTATAGGCTATGTCACTGAGTGTGATTCTTACGTTAAGGAAACACGTAAGCGAGGTTTATTAAACTGTTGATTCTGAATAAAACGTATTCGATAGAACAACATTTCTCTTGTTGAATGTTTTCGTTCATTTGTGTGTCTATTCGTTGAACATTTTCTATCTTACTCATATATTCTCACACTAAATCTAATATTATTTATGACAATCGTGCCTCTTTTTATGAAGCTGCGAATGTGCCTGTCTAGCCATGCATCATTCATCAGTCAACGTGAGTTTTAGTTGAAGGATATCGATCGTTTCGAAACATTTGGAAAACTTGAGTATTTTCAGATCAAACCAGTTTATCCAACATGGTATCTTCATACATAATAATTAAGCTTTGCACATAATATTTAATGTAGAAATTGAACTAGACAGAACGGGTATAGGTGATTGTCGTTTGCTGTAGGACATATGGTTGTGCGCCTCTTGTATAATCCAAGGCCAACACTTTACATTCCTCCTAAGCCAGCACGAATTGACTTTTGCAGCCTGCTCCTGCACAGGCACTTACTTTAATAATATATCAGCAATCATGCAGTACGAAAGCTGTTAGAGAACACCCAACCAATAAACTTTCTTTGTGATGGTATAGAACACGAAGACTTATCCAATAAATAGTTTAGTGACTAGTAATAATAGCAATCCGAGCCAAATTAACTTATCCTTACAAAACTAAACGGCAATTATGTGATGTGTAAGATATAGGTTACAGTTATAGACTGTTCGATATAGAATGTAGCACCTATAGAAAACGTACCACACTATCATTTTTACCAACTTCAGAATGAATGATAGTTGGTATATAAAGAATTAATTATAAAAATTATCAACTAAGTTACCTTGAGTTTATTATATAAGTTTAGGACAAACAAGTGGAATGTTTCACCAACAAAATTTATTTATTATGAAATTTTTTTTTTTTAAAAGACAATCTATACATGCATTGAATGTTCTAACTAGAACATCAACCGTCATTTGTTTATAAAGACGTAGACAGGGCACCAAAACAAATAGGGGTCATGACAAATAGCATCATTAGTATATGAAACAATACATTAACCACTAAATATTTATAAAATTCTGTTGAAACTATATAAAGACCGCAGTGACCTATTTTCTAAACACAGTGTCAGCACTGGCATACGTGCATGCCTCGCCGAGTATCATTATTCTAGCATGAGCATTATCAGATAAATATATGTTTAGAAGTTAACGAAAGACATTTTGTCTTCACGCATAAGTTCAACGACTTACATTTTGTACTAACAGTATGGCATTTCTAAAGTTCAATTCTACACACTAGCTTGTATTGATTCTAGATATGAAAATAAGTGTATAAGATGCTAAAGATTGGTGTTTTTGTAACGTAGTCACAAACACTTTGAATGCCAGAACCGAAATATAAAAGTAAGCAGAACTGATGTGTGTCATTACATTTTTGGCTTTGCTAGCGAGCATATTTTTGAACAGTACGAGAGTGGAATTTCAAGACTGATTGTTTTCAAAAAAGGGGCACGACATCCATATGTACATTTTAAAAGGCTGGTTTGAAACCATCTCTTTTTATGTCATTGAAATTAATTCCTTAACGTTCCTGAACCAAGAAAACGTAGTTCATAACGTAATGTAACACCTGAGAAGTACGAATGATTCGGACGCAGTATTGATATGCCTACTCTGACACTGTGGGTAGAAACATCGACCTCTTTAACATGTAAATTCGAAACTGTGTACTTTTTGAACAATGCATTCGTAATATAGATGTTCAACACTTTTAATTACTCATAATTAAGTACTATATCAAACTTCAAAATGGACAAAAGCGTTTGTTTTCTCATAAATAAAACAATCAATAATTCACGGTAAAACTTCAAAAATTCTTTTAAGGAGTTAGTTGTCATAATAAGGCTGTATTGGTTTGATTAAACATATAGTTACCCTAAGTGTCTCCTGAAGTATGGAAAACGTGCAATAACTGTTCTTTCTGAACATGTGAAAATGTGATAATTTTAGATCCTGCATACTACTGGTGTCATTTTGTAGCTAAGATATTAATGATTCCACTCTAAATTAGTAAGTGTCATCCGTTTCAAAGAATTGCCTCGCATCTAAGGAAGTTCGCAAAGAAAATGTACCAAACGAAATTGAAGTACTCAAGTAGTACAACTCTTTTATTTGTAGGATGCAAATAAATAAATATACATCATGTACTGTCATATATGAATCAACTAAGCTCAACGTAAATGTTTAACGTATTTATATTACAGACGCATATGAAAATTGGCTGAATGGTTCTGAAATGTATGCAATAGAGAAAGAGAATACCGGAAAGCAAATCAATTTCAATTCAAACTGGCCTCCTGATGCGTTCAATGTGAGTATGGAACTCAATAAACCAATCGGTGAACTAATGTTTACTAATTCTATCATGCAAGGGGCAGCATCTTTTATCTGTGTTTGCGAGTTACAAGCATTTAAAGGTAGGACTCTGACGCAATCTTTTCTTCTTTGAATACCTTTACCACTCCTTATACCAACTCCATGACTCCCAGACTGAATCGTTTTAGCTAAAAGCTTACAGTTACCTGCCCACCTCGGTGGCAGCTAAACAGTGTCATCTCTCTTGATATTTGGATTGTCGATATATCCCGTGAACGTTCTAGTTACTTCTTCCGCGCTGGTGCCGTGTACCATGATCTCTGCAGATAGGTAGGTCTTGCAAAATCATTGCATGCTGTTTCGACGCTGTCTACAGTAAAACAAGTTAGAGGAATTTCAGCTATCAAGGGAAGTATACTCCATCAATAAATGTTATTTTTTCTGCGTACGTCTTCGTTGACAACAACGTTTCGGACATATTGGAGTTACCCATTATCCATCTGCACAACCTGGGAGTCTTGGTACATACATCCACTGGTCGAGATTGCATCTCTTTAAATTGCTGTCACTGTATACACAAGATCATGTATAGTTCGTTATATATGAAATTCATTTAGTATTTATGTATACTTTCTTATACGTGACGCTATATTTTTTTTAATCTGTAAAGACCTCCATTTGATGTATCCAACCGTTGGCTTTGTGCTCATATATATATATATATATATATATATATATATATATATATATATATATATATATATATATAGGCAATTTTAAATCTTCAGAGTGGTGCTCACATGAATACTTTATGGCATCCAGAGTTAACTTCATATGGCTTAACGACAAGAAACAGCACTAATCACAAGTAAAACCTACCGTACCAAGATCACTGACTGGTACACTTTGTTATAATGAGGAAAAGATATCAGAGAAACCAAATATATATCCGGTATTATGTCCATTTTTTATCACACGTGTACTATTGCCGCAAAATTGTAACCGAGTGGGTTTTGGATTAAATGAAAAACACAATGTGTGAAATATAAAACTATATTAACTTAATTAGTGAAGAACAATGTATGAAGTGGAAAAATACAATGATTCTCACACATTTTCAATATAAAATTGATCCAATGACTCTATACTAACATTCACACATTGAAAATAAACCAATAATAGTATATTTATCTGTTATACAGCTTCAAGAAACCTCAGTTTCAAATCATATTACACACTAAGATATTTACATAATTTCACGTATAGACTAGGCTTGGGATTCAAACAATCTCAAGTTTTCAAATACATTTCAAATGTTCTGCACTGTTAGTAAGATTCACAAATCTCGTGGAATTCAACTAAAATTCAAACTAATCATGTAAAAATCAGCAGCAGAGAGGGTGAATCAGACAACTTTTTTTTGGTTATTTTTTATTATACCTTTAAAACGGTACGAATAGACCCTTCTCGCGAAAAAATAAGTCTCCGACCCTTATGATTGTTCGCGTTTTCGTTGATGAATCATAAAATGTCGCAACGTCGTTGTCACTCACCCTCTCTGCTGCTAAGGTTTACGGTGATTTTAACCGAATATTTGATCAAGTCCTTACTACGACGAAAATCCTTTCAGGATTTCACAAATAGACTAATTTGTAAAACCTCCTCTTGTAAATCAATCAGATTATTAGACTGGTCAGTGAGTTTGAAATTAATTCTGGTTAATGAATTATTATGACATCGCATATAGACTGGATTCACCGGGGACTCAATTATTAAAAACCCTGGAGGAGCTATTGGTGCAAATGAATACAAAATATATCCTTGCTGAGCTTGATTTGATCGTTCTAAATTTATTTGATAGCTTCCTTCGATCACATCACATACTAAATTGAGCGCAATCACCGTTGAAATATTCACATTGAACGGAGCAATATGCCTGCCACCACCATCTGGGTCATTATTATGTTTGAGGATTTTTATTTCCGGTGATGCTCTTTTTTTCCACGTATCATGGATTTTTTTGAAACCTTCATCGATGGCATCACTGAGAGATTTTTGTAATTCTGAGATATTATATCCTGGTAGTTTAAACTCACGAATATCTTCTACGCGTATATTACCTTTCATCGCAAACTCTGTTCTCGTTTTAGGATTATCGTCACCTAATATCTCTTGAATAATTTGTGAATGAAATGTTTCCATGTCATTGATGATTTTGTTACATATTTCTACAACGCTGATAAATTCATCTCGGGTGAGAGTGCCGGATTTAATGGATATTAACAACAGTAAAAAATCATATTCCATCGCTGTGAAATTTTCAGTAATTTTGTTCTGTCGGGGTACGAATTTGACAACGTTATTTTCTACTATTCCATTGAAAAGTTCCCACTTATTATAATCTTTATAACTCTTTATTGGATTATCAGATTTTATCCTGTCTGTGATATAATCGGTTTTTTGTGGTTCTGGTAATTTAACGGTTTTTCCCCCGGGTGGGATTTCAGGCCATCCCAGTACGGTTCTAATAGAACTCTGATAGATATCTACGACATAACCCTCTGTGCTTATTTCAATGGCAGATGATAGTGTTGGCTCATGAACTGTTATAGCTATTTTTGACTCTACTCCAGTAATCGATTTTATTCTACGCGCGAATTCGTTATTGATTTGTTCGATTTGGTATGATCCGGTTGGTATGGAAACAACGTTCCAGTCTGGGGTACGGTCGGGTTTATTCTTATTTGCAAATACCAGTGAATTATTGGGTTGTTGACCACCAAATGATTTTGACCTAATATTTGGCCAACTGTGGTATACTCGTAATTTTGCTAGCGCTATCTCCTTCACTGGGACCGGAGAGGGGAAATTCACACTGAATTCTGGATTCGTTGAGGTTATTGAGATCATACTTGTTTGTACTGGTTTTGTGTTCTCCACTATTTGTTGAAGTAATTCCATCTGTGTTGTCATTGTTATTATACTCATGTTTTTGTATTTCTAATTTTGACATCGCAGAATCATATATATCTACCATCGCTGAAAACTCACTCTCTGATATAATTGTATCATCGAGCGATGACGATATCAATGAGGATAATTGCGAGTATGCAGTAGACACAACATGAAATTGAATTATGTAGTCTTGTAGTTTCCGTTGGCTGCATGAGGATATTTTTTTTGTGATTATTGAAATAATTCCAGCGATTGTTGTTGCCGCAGAAATGCAAATTGGAACAGCTATCGGAGCCATCATTGTCACTGAAGACAGTATAATACCAGCTCCGGTGATTACACCACTCACAGCGTACACAGTAACATCAATTGCGGTAATTCTCCTGCGGTATTTTTTAATTTTTATTGCATACTCCTCAGACAAGGTTTTGAGTCTAGTTTGATACTCTCTGACCTGATCATAGCGATATTGCGATGATGAAATCATTTTTATTTTAAATACGCTATCGTTTTCAATTACGATTTACTTAAATTCGCTACGAATTCCACATACCACGTTGTTGAGACCCTAACCAAATCTTTATCAGTAGATGTAATTGTAAACTTTTCAGTTCTGTCCTTGTCGATGATCGTTGAAATCGTATTATTGACAACAGATGAACTGGACGATGAAATATTAAATTGAGACAATGGTGTTACTAGTGTTAATCGATAAATACCCTTAACGGTTGCAGTGATATCTAATTTGTTGTTTGTAGGTGACCACTCCAATGATCCGTGTTGGATCGTGTATACTAAGTTGTTGGTTTTCTCATGAGGAATTTTTGTTTTTTCAATGGTTGTTATCATCCTCGAAAGATCACCTTTGACGGCTTCGATGAAGTTTTTCGTCTCATCGATGGATTTTTTAATATCAGGGAGTTTTAGTTCAATTTTATCGAATGTAGTTCCAATAAATTTATCAATGATATTTCTACGAAATGCGGTAAACTGTTTTATGTGTTCTTCGGTTTTAGATTGAAGCGTTTCTAGTTCCAACGCAGAATCGTTGAGAGTTTTAAATCGATCTGTAATCGTCGAAAAAAGTACACCCGGTTTGAGTTTACCCTGATCGGAAAATAACGCGATAGTATCCTCGATTGCGTTTTGTTGTTTAACCAAAATATCATCCAGAGAAATATTACTGGTTTTCAATTTACCCTGATCGGAAAATAACGCAACGGTGTTCTCGATTGCGTTTTGTTGTTTAACTAAAATATCATCCAGAGAAATATTACTGGTTTTCAATTTACCCTGATCGGAAAATAACGCAACGGTGTTCTCGATTGCGTTTCGTTGTTTAACTAAAATATCATCCAGAGAAATATTACTAGATTTCAATTTACCCTGTTTGTCTTGAAATACAACTATTTCGTTCGGGTCAACATTTACTAAATTCAACGTCTCAGCGATTTCATCTTTAATTTTTTTTTTTATATCCTTGATAGAATCAGGAGTTGCAGTGTCATCGGGTTTGGGTTTCAGAGGTCTCCCCCAAATATCAATCATGTTATTGTAAAACTCTTTCTCTCTCTAAAAAGCGATTGCTGGTGTAGTCATTTACGACAATGTGTGGTGATTTTCTAGATGCTGAAATAGCGTCAAGGACATTTAATACTTCACTGCCGCATATTGGTGGGTCATTGATTTGTTGTGTTGGTAGCGTAGAATACCAAGTCTTCATTGGAAATTGTTTTATGTAACGCATAAACTCTTTTGGTGGGGCTAATCCATATGAATCAAAATAGACAATCCCACGTGGATCAATAGCGTATGCAACCCAGTGAGTTCCAGGTCCGGTGCTGTTATCGAGATTAATAATACCTGTTTCAGTTTTGTTTGGTTGATGTGGTAATTGATCTTTCATAAAAACACCTCTGAAATTTTTAATCACTAGTTTTTTAGCAGCATCCATTAAATCAAAATTGGACATTGGAATCATCGAAGATTTCTGAATTAATAAACCGTTCCTGGTAGTCTCAGGCCTGATCCGTGAACGGATCTCCCGCTGTACCATGAATACGGGGTTCCTGGTAGTCTTAGACCCTTTCCGCTGTACCATGAATACGGGGTTCCTGGTAGTCTTAGACCCAATCCATGAACGGATCGTCCCTTTTTTTTATACCCTCGACCTTGCTTCGGTTCATATGATTCAGCAATGCTCTGTACCGCTTTTGTTCCCAAGCCTCCAACTACCCCCAATGCGGCCGCTTTTGCTACTGCTGGGGCTGCTGCCGCAACCAATGCTGGTATTGCAGCAAACAACGGAAATATACCACCTGTTTTTATCATATTTTTGATAGCAGCCGAAGAGAGTGTAAACTGAACTCCTTTTTTATCCTTGAAAGCATCATTGAAATGTTTCACTTGACGAGTTGTCAGCGATAATTTATTTGCACCACCAGTCATTTGATTAGGTTTCAACGTGATTGTGGTTCCACATTTTTTAGCCGATTCTGATTGCAATTTTTTTATTTGACCAGGAGTTAACGCAACACTAATAACACTATATGACATGTTATACATAATTGATTGATTCTAAATCGTTTACAATTTCAATCAAAGATTTTCCACTGGTGCATCAATAAATCTCATTCGTCCACCAACACCTTCAAGTAGCATTGATTTATCACTGAGAATGACAGCAACCGCTCTATAATTAGCAACACCACCAGGACGGGTTACACGGGCTCTGAAGTGTATATCAACGACAGATTGTCTTGTTAAATCAAGATGTTCCAGTGAAAAGTAATAAATCGGATAGAGGCTTTTGAAATCCCATTGTGATATTTGCAAACCGGTATCCACATTTTGATCACGTGCCATAAATGACAACAGGTTATGATAGACACGTGCAATATGATTTTGACCGTAATCAAGTTGCACATCTTCAGATGGTTCCTGCTGTCCGTTTATTCTCAGCGAGACTTCATTAACACCTAACTGATCAAATATCATATGACTTCGTTGTTGATTACCAACTCGTGCATTATTCTGTAATGCAATAAATATATGACGTGGAGCTGAAATCCCTTGTTTTGATGCCAGGTGCCATGTGAATGTACCATTAACATTGTCTTGTTTAGTATCCGTAGTCACTGATAACCAACTCAATAACGACTTTCCTCCTTGGTCCATAAATGATAACAATTTTCCTTCTGCTGTGATTGATGGAGTTAACACTGGCATCCACAATGATAGTTTTGTTAAAACGACTTTGCCATCAGGAACACCAGCATCACGCCATATTGCATCATTATCAGTACCCTTTCGTACAAGCGCTACTGTGTGTTTAGCTCCATAAATAACTTTTCGGACGTTTCTACAGAATCCGAATATATGATGCAGTGGAATTGCACTTGAAAATTGTCGACGCTGTCCTTGTAATGTTGATACACGTGTTGCAAATCCTAGATTGTAAGTAGTAATAGTATTTATGACATCAAAATCACCAGCTGGTCTTGTATATCCGGCTGGTGCTGGATTAACTGCAGTGGCTTGTGTTGCCTTGACTCTAGAATACGGGTTGTGTTCAGGGTGATCAGTAATATCCTTAGAAAACATCATAGATGGACCTGCTGATCTTGTATAATCATCAGAATATCTTGCTAACCCTATGATTGTTGTAGCCACATCAACTTCACGGTCAATGGATTCAATTTCTTTTCCATCAATGAGATATCTAGCGCTTTCAAATAACGCCATGATACCGTTATTAACAAAACCAACTCGGGTAGTTTGGCTAATGTCATATGGAGGATCATTATGTGCAGCATCATTTGTTACAAGTTCTCCTTCTACTTCAATAAACGCTTCACAAGGCAAAAAGTATTTACTGGTATCATGAACTTGAAGTTCAATTCGTGATCGGAGATCGGGTTGTACTGCGTGATAAGAATAAAATTGAAAATCGCGTACAGAATCATCTTTACGCACTGGGGCATCCATATCAAATGCTGGATCAGATGACCTTTTGAACATTTTATTCTATTTATCAGAGTCTAAATCGGATTTTCCGTTTCATCGTGAAAAACGCTAGCGTTTTCGTCGTGGTTTTTTAAAGCCACTTCCTGCTATCATGTTTGCTGTCATGTTATTTTGGTCCTCTTGATTTACCATCGACGCTAGTTTTTCATCTACTGCGTTATTTATTATTTTACTAACAGTTGCAGGCATTTCTTCTGTAGACGGTAACGGTTTCTTTTTTCGTCTCACTAATGATGTTATTTTATCCTTCGCAGTTGAAAACGCTTTCCCGGCAAGATCTCCAACAGTACTAATACCCTTATCACGAATAACATCAATGGCTTTCATTCCTAGTTGTTTAGCTAACGGCATCACTTTTGGGGCCGTTCTTGAAAAGAATCCTAAAATGGTATTACCTAAACCATCTCCGTAGTATGCTCTATAAACTGGAAACCGTGAATTAACTACATAGACGGGGGTTGGTTTATCATGATTGTAGTGTATAATCATCTTGTTATAAAACTAGTAGTTTTTTAATTAGTGATCAATCGCTGTAATAACCATGGGCATCTTTGTGATTTTCAACTAACTCAGCAATGAGTTTTCGATATACATTAATGTCCATGATACCACCGGCAAATAATCGTCTACAGATATCAGCTGCTTCATTAATTATTTCCGGTGAGTTATTTCCGGCTCGTTTCCCTCCGATGAGGACTTCAAACCGTGATATATCACTGAGAATGTTACCAGGACAAGTAACGCTAGTGTTTTCAACTATTCCGCTACCTAAATACTTATCTTCAGTTGACTCCTCTTCATCCTCTTTAACTACTATATTCATTTGATTTATTTTACTCAATACTTTGTCTTTAAAACTCTCAAAATCATTGCGGTTACCTTCTGTGATTCTAAATCTACCACGGTTTGCCAAGTATACTTTTTTTATCCAATTCTCGTCGTTTTTTATATACTCTTTATACCCTTTGTTTACAGCTATTTCTCTTTGATCGAGTGCAAAATTCCGCACGGTAAATTTAATTAAATTATTGTCATCTTTAAAACTTTTAATTATGTTGTATGCATAGTTTGCAAATATAGTTTGCGGTGAATACATTTTTGCTATAGTAACGTCTTCTTCCTCTTCTTGTTTTCTTGCAATAGCACCTAGTTATTCTAGTACTTGCTCTTTTTTTTGTTGTTGCCGTGAAGTAGCTACTATATCCACTGGAAGCGTTTCTAAAGACTTTTTTGTTTGTTTAGTTCTTTTTGCTATTTTTTCTAACACAGGGAGAAAAGTCTCTTCTTGTTTTTTTCCTTGCTCAGAGAGTGTTGACACTATCTGTTTCGTTGTTGTAGTTATTGGTTTAAACAACTCTTCAGATCCTGCAGCAAAATCAGTCTGAAGACTCTGTCGTTCTTGCAGTTTATTCCTGACAGAGTCACGAATTGGTATAAATTTCTTAATTGCATCTAGTCGCTCACGAGCCAATCGGGTCGTTAATGCTTCATTGACCATTATTTGAAATCAGAAACCATTTTTCAATTGCAAAACAATTTTTCCCATCGATGATTCCATCCTTAACGGTCCAATTTTTTATTGCTGTGAAATATTTTTATTTTTTATCCATTGATTTTGCCTGTTTTTGACAGTTTTGGTGCCATTTTGGTGGTTTTCAGTTGAAAATCTCAAAGAGATTTTACAGTCAAGTAGTCGATTTTACATGGGATTTTCCATAAGAAAAAGCTGTTAAAACTCATTTTTGATGATTTTTAGCCATTTTTCATCAATTTTTGCCTGTTTTCAGTGATGTTTGGTCATTTTTCATCGATTTTCATCAAAAAACCTCGTAGGGTCAAGTAGTCGATTTTGCATTGGATTTTCCATAGGGAAAAGTTCTTAAAAGAACTTTCAAAGCTGTTAGGATTCTATTTTATTTTCGCAGTGTGAAATATTTTCACTGATTCAATCAAAAAATGAAAAAAAAAATGAAAATCTCAAGGAGATTTTACTGTCTGACAAAATCTTTTGAGGGTCGGTCAATCAAAATAGTTCATTTTCTTGAATTAACGCTCGTAAGTTTCTAATTTTAGAATTAACTTCCTTTTTCAATTCATATTCGTTACCCAATTCTTTTCGTATTCCTTCCACGATAGTATATAACGGAACAAACACACCTACTTCACTGGAAAATGCAAGAGAGTCTCGAATAGAATTTTGAATTTTTTGGATGAGTGCATATTTCTTTGGTAACATATACTTGTTAGTGCTAACTCCGTATTCTATATCCTGAAAATCCGACTTGATTTGATCAGGATTTAACCCATCTGACAATTTAATATCCTGATTTTTCAATTTTGCAATTTCAACTATGATGCTATTCATATTATCAGAATTCATATATGATAATACATATTTCTAATTCATTTTTCAAAAATAAAAGAGCCGTTAATATTTTCAAAATTCAGTCTGTACATATAAATATCTTTTTTAAAATTAATTCTGTATATATAAATATATTTTTTAAAATAATTCTGTATATATAAATATCTTTTTTAAAATTAATTCTGTATATATAACTATATTTTTAAAATTAATTCTGTATATATAAATATCTTTTTTAAAAATTCAGTCTGTATATATAAATATATTTTTTAAAATAATTCTGTATATATAAATATCTTTTTTAAAAATTCAGTCTGTATATATAAATATCTTTTTTAAAATTAATTCTGTATATATAAATATCTTTTTTAAAAATTCAGTCTGTATATATAAATATCTTTTTTAAAATTAATTCTGTATATATAAATATAAATGCAGACAAAAATAAATAACAACCATGATGAGCGGTTATCAGTCATTTGACCCCCTTGATATAGGCCGCTGTGGTTCTATTTGCATTCATTGGGTCCCTTATTAGGCCTTTGTGTCTTTCATAGGGTTCTTTTGTTAGAGCATTTTTCTGTTTCTGTTTTATATCAGAATGTTTTTTTTTGTTTTTGCTCTTTGAGATATGACCCTATGACCGTTTCTTTTAGCCGATAATTCATTCTGGGGTTACCCAATGTGCATCCACGAACCTTTTTTTTGCCGGTAATTCATTTTGAACACCATACGGGGCTACCCAAATTTGATGGAGAGCTAATTACATCCATGGATGTTATTTATTTTAGGGCATTGTATTTGTTTACATTCAACATGCAACCCATGAAATCAAATTCATGGTTGCGTAAGTTGTCAAAAACCGACAACCCACGCTAACGTAAATTTGATAGCATGGGTTTGCATGTTATGTGAATGCACACAGAGGGGTTGCCCTCCCTCCCCTCAATTAAATAGAAAAAAAACATCCACCGTTTCACCATCAGACAATTTGTCTGCTATGGGTTTCGAACATGTGAAGAATAATTGTCTGGGTTTACAAGCCAAACACGATACCGTTAGACCACTGTTCACGTCCATAAAGAATAACGTTTTTTAACATATATATGTTGTAAATATTCATATAGTATATAAGGGGACTTAATACAGCAATCCGCAAGGTGTGCTATTTTATTTTCTTGAATTACTTATTAATGGTGTTTCACAGTATTTAAATGAGACAGCATATTTGACTTAAACACTAAAGCAAAGAATATAATTGTTTGAAAACATTTCTTTTCTTACAAAACAATGCCCAGCCGCTGAATCGCAATAACCCATAAAACAAGTTAACACAATCTAAGGGAGAAAGTATAAAGGTAACTTAATACAGCAATCCACAGGGTGTGTTATTTTATTTTCTTAAATTACTTATTAATGGTGTTTCACGGTATTTAAATGAGACAGATTATTTGATTTAAACACTAAAAAAAAAAAAAGAAAATATTTCTTTTCTTATAAAACAATACCCAGCCGCTAAATCACAATGATAACTCCCTTAGTTATATCCATTGGTTATATTTAAAAGTTGTCTCCCTTGGTGTTATAGACATACGAAAATCGAATTTTTTGTCCTGTCTCTTTTGAAATAGCCTGTAGATTTGGTAAAGAATTATTCTGAGAATCGGAAACAATATGATCAATAACATAACCATCCTTGATCAATCCATTAAACACCTCGAAGACGAATCTGTGACAGAGATATTTTTTCTTCCCAGCACTAAACATCAAATACCACAAATCCAACTTGATTCTTCAATCTGCGGGTTCTGATAATACCATTACGGGATGCTTCATAATTAACAAGCAGGGATGAGGTCTGAATTCTTGGTTCATTTGTATAATAACACTATTTTTCTAATTCATTGTTTGGTTTAATTATAAGTCTCTGTATATAATCTTGAGGAGTCTTTATGATTTTGTCATCGTTGGGGTCAATGACAGTATTTTTTATTCTTTTATCATAATAGCGTTTTAGTTCCCTGTATCGTTTGCCGCCACACCTAAGACATAATTGCGACTTCCCCCTGACCCCAACCCCACATCGAATACAGGGTAACGGACCAAGGCTTCCACGACGAAAGCTTTGCATATGATACCAACAGAATTCATTTCTGCATGATTTGTTACACGGTGTCACTGATCCAATCATAAGCCATTTGCAATGATTCATTATACTTAAATCTTTCATTTAAATGCTTGTTTTAATTACAGTATGGAGGAGTTCGAGAGATTATCAAAAATTAAGCCCTGGAAAAGTGTCCAATTCAATCTTGATAGAGTTTCTGATACACCAAAGAATAAAATTCTTGATAGAACCTTGATTAGTAAAATCAGAGACTGTTTTAATGAATTCAAGCGTGATGGGGCAGCTCATTGTTGGTCAACATTTCGAATTGATGGTGTTGTTGACGCTACCATGAATGATGAAAAAGCAGCAGTGATAATCTCAAATGTTGGGGAAGAAAGAAATTTTTTTCGAATAAAATTCCTTATCCGTGATAATGGAAAATGGATCATTAGGGACAAATACGAGCCTATTCTTAAGGACAAAAAAACTGTCACTGTGACTCAGGATTCAAAACCAGGAATTTTGACTGGACTTGATAAACCCTACTACGAAAAATCTTATCCTGTCACAGTAGCTGTTTACGGGATATATCCACTCAATGACAAACCTGATATTGCAAAACTAGCACCCATGAAATATTCGACAGGGCTCAATTGTGTAGCAACACGAATAAAGGAACACTTCACAAATGCGTCCCGGGGAAATAAACTAACTGATCTAAGACGAAAAAAAATAACCGAGTGGGAGTTCACGGTAAAAGAGCATGGGGCAACAATTCAGGATATAACTAAATTAGAAAAATCATTAAGATTTCCAATATCGGTAAGGACAATCACCAGAGAAGTATTATACGAATCGAAATATAAATCACAGGGAGCTCCCATTGAAATTATTGATCATAACGCACACGCGTGGTCATCTGCAGTAACAATATTCCCACGGGATAGAACCGTAAAATATCTATCCCAAACCGAAGAGTTTTTTTCAGAGCAGAAATTATTTGATGCTATTTACCATTTGAGTAAAAACGATCCTGTGTCAGTGTGGCTATTTCATAGTACTTCAGACGAAGAATGTAGATTTGATCAGTTTGTAAGGCCCAACGGAGAATTATACCGTACTGAAGAGCTGCATAATCAAATGAAACAACTAGCTAGTGAGTTTTCTCTGGAGGAAGACAACGATCAATTATTAGCAAACTGTTTTACAGTACCATCCATTGCAGCACATTTAGCTAGAAAGAAAAACGCGTGGAAACCAACCCGAAGTGAGTTCTTATCAGATGTCAAATTGTCCTGTCTTGAATACAGCCATGGAGGATTATGGAACACAAAATACACCGCTGATACCGTTATTTCAGTTGATATGATTGCGTGTTATCCAGGAAGTTTTCTTGGGTATGGAGAGTGTGAGAAATATTTCAAACGATTTGGACACCCAACACACGAAATGTCCCGTGTTGCTATTAATGGACCACTGCCACATTTCGATTTAACCGGATTCGCTTGTGTAGTATCATTTGAAATGGCTGAAGGACTTCATCCGTGTAGTTATCTTTGGATTGGTAAACACGGGTCTGTAAAACACTGGATGCCAATAGTGTTATTACGGTATATGCTTGATTGTAAGATGTTAAAATCATTAATTGTCAGTGAAGCAATTATATCCTATCGAGCACAGAAATCATTCTGGTTACCACAACCTGATCTAGAAAAAATAATTAGCGAAGAGCGAAAACTGTTTCCAAATTTCAGTGAACAACAAATCATGGATTGGTCCCAACAGTTATTTGAAATCAGAAACAATGAAGCAAAAGACCTTGGACGAAGAATAATCGGTAAATTTACCCAAGGTGGCAAAGATGATAATACGAGATATTCTTCACGATTGATTATAGACAATGCTGAATACGATTTTGTAATCACGGATTTAACGAATAGGGGCCTATATGTCAATCGTAAGGACGCATTTATGTCCGATGGAACCAAATTGGGTACAATTGTTACTTACACTGATGGATACAATCCGCAGTACACACATTTGAGAGCTTCTATGCTTGGTTATGCTTCTATTAATTTATTTTCAATGATCAATAGATTTCCTACCACCGCAGTTAGAGTTGCTACTGACTCATTTTACATAAATAGCAAAATGGCTGATTTTAAGGCTACTGGCAACGAGAATTGGGGGTCATGGAGAATTAAGAAGGAAATGCTTCATGATTATATTCCATCAGCAGATGTTACCATTGAAAATAATTACTTAGAAAGCAATCAGTGTTCAGAATTTTCTAGTTCACCACCGATTTCTGATCCAATCTGTAGATATAAAACAGTTTATTTAAACGGCTGTGGTGGGTCAGGAAAAACAACCCGGGCAATTGAGTTATTTCGTGTTTCCAATCCAAACATGATTGTACTAACACCGACTCACAGACTTGCAAGAGAAATGATACAGAGAGAGGTAAATGCCTGCACTTATCATAGTTTCTTTAGATGGAAGGGAGATAAATGGACTCCTGAGCGCATGGGGGAGAAATTTATTCCTGAAATTATCATTTGGGATGAAATAGACACAGTGTCCGAAGATGTCTTAAAAATATTTCTTGAGTGGTTGTTAGTAAAAAATACAAAAGTCGTCATGTGCGGTGATCACGGCCAACCACCACCATTTGTCGGAGCATCCCCCCATGAATGGCTAAAGGGTTTTGTAGACTATTATGAAGAAATTGATACCGATCATAGATCACTTGATAATGAATTAAAAGAATTTAAGAAACTAATTAGATTACAACCGGATAAAATCCAGTGTGAAATAGCCCGTGAAATAATTTCGGAAACTCCCATGAATGAGTTTTGGGAAGCGTGGAGACCAAATGATTTAATCATTGCAAGTAGAAAAATAGTCAGGGACACACTTCAGATGAAGTTATTTGAATTGCATAAACAAAAATTTGCAACACTTCCAGTGCCCCTCTGTTATAGGCCATCGGATACACGAAAACAGAACATCGAAGTTGATATTCCAGGCCTGACAGAGTCAGGGCGTGTAAAGAAGATTCTCGTATTAAATGATATTGTGCTGGTTGATATCAATGTCGTTGAAGATGCATTGCGTGCTAATAAATCCCCATGGACGCTAGGTTATGCAGCAACAATACACTCTTCACAGGGATTGACTATATCGGATACAATTGTTTGGATGGTAGATAATCGCATAGAATGGTCGAATTTAGTCTATCTCGCAGTGTCTAGAGTACGAAAAATAAATCATTTTCGAAGAATTGTCTTCGATGATGAAATCATTGGTGGCGATGATGAAATCATTGGCGATGATAATGATATTATTGATAAAAAACTCTCCGGTTACAAACAACAAGACAAAAAAAAAACAACGAGAATTTGATATTGATGCTGAATTAATAATCACTTTGAAGCAACAACAAAATAATCACTGCGCAAGTTGCAATTGTATAATGCGTTGGCAGTATTCGGATAAGGATCCTCGCCAATTCACCGTTGACAGAAAAAATAACAATCTCGGTCATGTCAGAAATAATGTGATGTTGACTTGTCTTGAGTGCAATAGACGCAAGGGTGCTAGTTAAGCCCATGCGGTGGTAATTGAGTATCCTCAGGTATCACTTGTAATTGTTGTCTAGTAAAACTCCGTTGAGGGGCAGTTGAATCCAGTTTATAGATTGGAAGTCTACCCGTAGATCGTGTTATACTAGATATCTTGTGTGCAGTAACACTCCAAATAGGATCAGTAGCCCTTTTTGTGCCACCCTCAAGCTCTCCTGGTTCGTATAAGTACCTCACAATGACATTACTACCAAGAATTGGTTGGGAAACGCTAAAATCTTTTTGAATTTCCATTTCAGGTATTGACTTCTTTTTAATCGCATTGATAGGTTTCATGTTGATGGTTCTAGTAATCTCGTTATTCAGTGCAGTAATCACAGCTGGTAACCTTTTAACCCATTCACGGGATCTTTTTTCTTGGATGAATTCTTTTGCGTATTGATATCCAAATAACCGCTCAGCAAGGGTTTTATTAAACCGTTCTACAATTGCCTGATCACGATGTAGCGCAGTATGTCCTCGTCTGATAGTGACTTTATGATTTTTCATTATTGATAACACTGCACCCTGAAATTCCTTGCCAGGATCAATTTGTAATAGATTTGGCCAGTGCAGAGGACTCCTTCGATAAATCCTTTCAAATGCAGAAGCCACTTCAGTGGCTGATTTTGTTTTTAACGGTTCTGCTTCTTTGTATCGACTTGCAATATCAACTACGGTTAATGCGTATTTGTAACCACGATCATGTGGCAGAAATAATAGATCAGCCTGATGAACTTCATTAGGAACTGTCACATCAAAATGCGAGAATTGAATTTGTTTAGGCGGTGGTAGATAAATTTGCCATAGTGCCTGTTTGGATAACCAATGAGCCGCAGTGGCCTTTTTCACTTTTGCGGCGCTAGCGAGTTTATGGATTGCTGATTTACCCCTCCAGTATCCTCTTGGGGAATAATAAATAGATTCCATGTTGTTATTTATTACCAGCACCTAACATCAATTTACTTTTCATAGCCGATTTTATCAAAAAGGAAGCCAATTTTTCTTTGAAAGATTTATCAGAAATAGCATTTAACGCATGAATTAATTTCACATCTGCTAGATGCCTGTCCTGCAGATTACTGCTTTTATAAGATACATCATGAAGGTGACAGGCCTTATCAATAGCGTTTATTGGTTCCTCACCGGGTCGGGGCTGATTTTGATCATTGAGTCTGATATCAAGTCTTGTTCCCGGTCCACAGTAGCTATATCCTGGAAGGTGCTTTTCTCCAGGGTATTTTGCCCATGGGGTTCCAGGGAGTTTAGTTAGCTTGGCTGCGATATCACCTCCTCGTTTTTTTTTAAAGGTTCCTTGAGTTCCTTGGGTTTAGAAACAAATCTAAATTTCTTTGTACTACATTGTACGCATTTACCAGAAAGCGCTGATCGGTTATTTTTAGTTGTAATCGTCGTCAAGTCATCTGTGCCAGTACGTTTTTTACACTTCACACAATATAGATCCATAATTTATATATAACGGCATGAATATAATTAATTATTCAGCTACCCGACGACGGGAACCTATTAAACATCATGAAATGTTGCCGAATTCAATTAGAATGATTATAATCGGACCATCTGGAAGCGGAAAGACACAACTGCTACTTAATTTGATAACGAGATGGATGAAATGGAACAAATTGTATTTAATAGCCCCGAGTGTAGACGATCAGCGATGCTATGAAGTGCTAAAGGATTTTAACGAGAAAGCAAAAGAATTTCAAATCGATGAAGATTTTATTGAGTTTATTACTGATATAGAGGAAGCCCCGAGCATTGATGCTATTGATGGAAGTATTAACAATTTAGTGGTATACGATGATATCATGTTAGATAATCAAAAAAATCCTGCTAGAATATTTTCCCGAGGCAGGCATAAAAACACTGATGTGATCTATGTCACTCAACGATACACTCAGATACCAAAAGTGATCAGAGATAACTGCAATGTGTTGTGTGTATTTAACGGCGTTGATACTCATACGCTACGAAATATTCATCAGACCTGGTGCAGCGGTGATATGAATCATAATCAATTTAGAAATTTCTTTAGTCACGCTCAGTCAAAACCACACGGATTTGTGACAATAAATTTAGCAGACCCTAGGACACGATATCGTATCGGACTTGATCAAATATTCGGTTAAAATCACCGTAAACCTTAGCAGCAGAGAGGGTGAGTGACAACGACGTTGCGACATTTTATGATTCATCAACGAAAACGCGAACAATCATAAGGGTCGGAGACTTATTTTTTCGCGAGAAGGGTCTATTCGTACCGTTTTAAAGGTATAATAAAAAATAACCAAAAAAAAAAGTTGTCTGATTCACCCTCTCTGCTGCTAAATCCAATATACCATTTGAAATAACAATTGAATATGCTTCTTGACCCTTGAATAGTCGCACGATTTATACACCGGTAAACCACACAGTTTAATCACGTCCCTTGGATTGACCCACTCTCTTGTATCGGCCGCTCACGCCCTTCATGGATCCACTGCATGTACAGCCAGTCATACGTGTACACGTACAGACAGCATACAGCACCCTTGTATTAGCTACGTCTACAGTCGTGGCTCCATCACATGTACAGACATACGTACATACATATAAACATCTACATAGCTCTATTCTTTAGGTAAACTCAACAGTCTCGTTACATCCGTTAGACTTGTTAGACTGTTAGCCTTGCTAGACTCGTAAGCCCTATATAAATCCCTCGTTAAATTATGTGCTCTCTTCACCAGATCCAAAGTAACCACTATATCGGTAATCCCCTTTATCTTGCTTACGTTCATAGGACAGTGTGTAATATTCAGGGTAACATACCCGTGAATATCGTGATTATGATGTCCGAAGCCGCAAGTAGTTTACGGCGGCGAGACATATGCTGGTTCCGTCGCTTGTCTAGAAAAAAAAAAACCTGTTCATCCTAGATAGCGTTATATGCATGCACAACACAAACATTCACATATTTATCAGTCATAACAAAAGTTTCTTTTTTTAATTCTGTGGAACCTATGATGTTGGATACTAAGGCAGATTTAATCTGTCATTACAATTAACTATATGAACAAGACAACTTTTGATCTGCTTTCACGAGTTTAATAATCGTAGTTCTCCTCTAACAACAAGACTTGGCATCCCACGCTGTGTCTTAAGGCAGACATAATAAACTAATACAAGCCCAACCTGACTACTGCAGTTCTGGTGCGATAGGTATCACTGATGAAGGTTTCAGCTTTGATCGCCAGGACCTCCCTACTGTCCATGGGTAATCAGACGTTGGTAAATTCCTACCTGTTGTGGACACTTCATCTCAAGGCAATGTAGAGGGCCACGTTTTTACCTCTATAAGCTGTTTCGCATACCTTATCGGTCTGGAAATTGACTCTCCGATGTGTGGGGTCTTACAACTTATATACTTTCTTGAGGTATTATGATCGAGTAACGCATTTTAAGAAGAATCCAGTTTTGTTTCTAGTAGCATACGTCTGTCTTTTTGATAATACTTACCCGATGTTTATATACATACTCCCCCAGCCTCTCCGCCGTTGTATCCATATAAGGAGCATGCCTTCCTTTCCACTAGTAATTAAGGAATTTACAGTATCAACAGAAGATCACTCTGACTGCCAAATAGGTTGGTGTTATAACTATAGTTTTAATCTCGATGAGCTGGAGTTTCTAGGTCGTGCGAGTGATCTTAATATATTATGATCACGTAAGTATTATCTGAGCATATATATTTTACTACCGAAACTGGAATCTCTACAGATCAAACTGTTAATTCTAAACATGGGAATATAGCAAAAACAATCCTACATACCATATCACAAGTTCAAAACGACAAACTGTTCTGAATGAATTCTACTACTATTCAATGGTATGATATACCACAATGATTTTATTCAGAATATCTTTGAATGAGATGACAAATTTACAAAGTTGTATATTTGTCCAAATGTGAATAAATCCCTTAGAAATTCTAATGACTATTTTAAAAAGAATAGTTCGTTTTGAATTTTATATGATATCAACAATACAACTGCAAACACTAATCTCATTCTCCAAGATAGGGAGGAAATATTTGATTATCAAGTCTCTATTTATAAAGGTTAACGTTGACTACATCGTTATCGAACTTGAAGATTTCCATCTCTAAAACCTAGTCTAGCCGTATCCAAGATTAATATTGAAATCTTGCTATGTAAGCATTATGTTTACAACTCCCAAGCGTGGATAAACGTAAATCACACAGTATGGATTAGATTTACATGAGAAAAAGACTTAGCAGAATTGGTATGTGACTGTCTTACCTGAAGTCGTAGGTATGGGTGTGCCTAAGCCATTCGGACGTAAGTTGCCTATTGTGCAGACATCATTCAGATTGCCTGCGAAGTATTAAAGGCCTCACAGCTCACATTGTAATAGAAGAACCCTTTTGCAACGAAAGTGAGCAAACATTTTAAGACATGTCGTGCTAACAGTAATAGTGATATTTTCAGAACTTTGCCGTTGACATTTCGATGTCGTATGTCTAGAAATCTAATTGCACTTGTTGAATCGAAAATCGTTGTCCTTAAAGTTCCATTTTGTAGGACGAGATTTTGTCTTTGTCCTTTAAGTTCCATTGTATAGGCCGAGATTTTAAATTGTATCTGTTGAATGAAACAGTAGTGATTGAAAGTTATATTTTCTATGTTGAGATTTCAAATTGTGGTGTTTGAAATACACGGCAGTAGTTGAATGTTCCATTTCATATATTGAGTTTTTAGATTGTACCTGTTGAATTACATAGCGGCCTGGTCCAATCAGAACGTTGCCGTTAAAATTTCGATGTAGTATGTCGAGAAATACAATTGCACGTGTTAAATAAAATTGCATGTCCTTAAAATTCCATTTTCTAGGTAGAGAAAACCAATAGTACATGTTTGATCAAATTGTTTGTCCTTAAAGTTTCATTTTCTCGGTTGAGATTTTATATTATATATGTTGAATTATACAGTGGTGGTTTAAAGTTATATTTCCTATGTCGACGTTTTACAATGTATATTTTTAATTACATAGCGGTGGTTGAAATGTGAATATCATATTTCAAGAATCCTTAATTCACACGTTGTATGCAGCTGTTTGCGACGAAAGATCCATTTCATAAAGAGTGTTAAGATGTATCGTTTGTATATTCAGTCTATGCATACAGCTTGAAACTTTTCATACGTGGTTCGAAAATTGCCAGGAACGTCTGCGATAGAGGTCGCTCTGGCTATAACAATCGCGCTATTTTTAAATCAGGAATATTCCTGATTTCGACGAGCAAAAATACCATGCAATATATACTTGTATTAGTGATTTTACTGCTCTTTATTCAAGACCCTTTAACTAGTGAGCTACAGGACTACATTTTAAGTATATATAATGATCTAGAAGTGATACAAAATTGTGCTGAGGATGATCTTAATATCCTTTAGTTCCTGGAACGGAGGCTTGAGGACCATGCAAAGTTGATTGCAACAATCGTTGGAATAATGCACGAGAGCATTCAGGTTATTATTATTATTATTATTATTATTATTATTATTATTATTATTATTATTATTATTATTATTATTTAAATTTGGTGCAGTATGTTTGAATGTATTTAAAATTGACAAGATGGATATGATCAACACTGATTCATCCTTCATCGGTAAATTTGATACCAAAAATGTGTTTCCCGTTGTTGTTTTAACTAAAATAACAAATGGTTAACATAAGAATTTTAAATAGAATGTGGGCAAAGAAATAAAAAATTATTATTATTTTTATTATTATTATTATTATTATTATTATTATTATTATTATTATTATTATTATTATTATTATTATTATTATTAATACTAATAATATTAATAATAATAATAATATTATTATTATTATTATTATTATTATTATTTTTATTATTATTATTAATGAAATATGAGTGATATCAAGAAAGTTTAACAGTTATTGTATGCCTGTATATGAACAATAATTTTGATCATAAGCAACATTTTATACATTTTTGTTTAATTGGCTACCATATATATTTGGATCCTTATTTGCTACAGCTTTACATTTGTAAACAATCACTAGATGGCATGCCCAACATTAATCAGAAATTCTCATTTACTGCAATAATAGAGCCCACAATAATACAGCATTGGAATATATTGGACTAAACCTGCTAAACAAATCAATGTCTGGGTTTGTAAACATAATTATTCTTTTCCCCATCCAACCGAAAAAGAGATACAAACAAAGGTCAACATAGTCAGCACCCTTCATCTTACCTGAAAGGTTCTTCCTAAGATAATACTATTTATGCATGTATGTTTGCAATTATATATATAAAAGGTAAGGAATGTACTCATGCAGTAAAAAACACGTTATGAGACCATCTCTGTCATGAATTCATGAATATCCGATTCCACATCTTACATTGTGTGACTACTGTGAAACCACAACATCTACTCCACTGCTATATCTGCTATTAGCCATAATATTTTTCCTGTATTATAAACTGGTTTCATGATACATGTTTTGTTTGCTGAAGTCTTCTTTTATTTCATGCAGAGTGGAATCGTTCATTTTCTAGTTGGATAGAGAAATTGAGAATAGAGGTCTGGTTATGTGTACTCTATTAACCCATGAACATATATAACAACAGATCTTTAGCTCAAAAAGCAATAGATAGTATGCATTTTTCACAGAGCTGTGTGAGTAAAGGGGATTTAAGGGACCAACATAGATGTTGGGGGATTTGGGAGTTTTTGTGAACCAGGAATATATATGTATATTTCTTTTTTCTTCGATCAAGCCAAGAAACGTTTTGTAAAAACTATTTGATATCTGCACATTTCTTTAGAAAGAAAAAAATGGGTCTTACTTCCGCCAATAAAATGCTATTGAAAGATTGGTCCGTAATAGACTATGTGTTGTGGTCTGTAATAGACAATGTGCTGTTTCCTGACACAAATTCATTTTGCTGAACCTTTCTATTATTTTCTCTCGGGGGATAAGGAAAGAGAGATTTGCTCTTTTTCTTCTATATATCATTGATTATTGGATCTGTAACTTTCTAAGCTTAGAAGCAGAATGCTGGAGGTAAACAATGGATATTCAAAAATATAAATATTTCTTAATTTAGTCTGAGGATGTGATTGAGCATAATATCCTCGTATGAGTGCTTGTGTTAGAGTGAACATGAAGAACATTACTGCAAATATATGCAGTGTGCATAGCCCTTAAGGTGACCCGTCAAAAGAGCGCACGACAAAAGAGCGCCGACAAAAGAGCGCAGACATAAGAGCGCCGCCATAAGAGCGCCGGCAAAAGAGCGCCGACAAAAGAGCGCAGACAATTGGGCGCACTTAAACAAATACTCGAGGTACGATAAACGAATATGGCAGGGTTAGAAAGGAACTTTAATTTGTGATCGCTAAGGCTAATACTTGTTTAGAATGAAACAATCGGAGGTACGATCAAACGACAAAACAGCTATTTGTGTTTACCTATACGAATAAACGAATATGGCAGTGTTTTATGTGTTATTAGATTGCGTTTTGAATAAATTTTTTTCGCCTATACTTTGTTTTTAATGAAGCAAAAAAAGAGTTATCATCAAACGATGCCGTCTGATCTGAGTTAATTTTCTTGTTTCTATTTTTTTAAATATTTTTTTCCGAGGTCTTATGTCTGCGCTCTTATGTCGGCGCTCTTTTGTCGGCAAAATAGTGCGCTCTTATGTCTGCGCTCTTATGTCGGCGCTCTTATGTCGGCGCTCTTATGTCTGCGCTCTTTTGTCGGCGCTCTTATGTCTGCGCTCTTATGTCGGCGCTCTTATGTCTGCGCTCTTATGTCGGCGCTCTTATGTCTGCGCTCTTATGTCGGCGCTCTTATGTCTGCGCTCTTTTGTCGGCGCTCTTTTGTCGTGCGCTCTTTTGGCGGGGTGCCAATTTTGCAGTCTGTTAAAAAGTTTTGTATAAAATTAAATATGCGACCAGTAATGCCATAATGATTTAATTTGGCTATTAATCCTTCGGTCTACACCAGGTCAAACGCTTTTTCAAGATCTAGAAAAACAGCAATTAAGTTTCTATTAGTCCTCTGTTTATTATTAAATGCTAATTTAATGGCGAACTCCAATTTAATTAATTGATCCGTAGCAGATCTTTTATTACTAACACCACATTAGTTTGGAGATATCAAGTTATTGCTCTCCAGGTGGTGTTTGAGTCTGTTAGTGATAATTGTTTCAATGATTTTGCAGATGTTGCTGGTAATGATAAATTGGTCTATATAACTTAATGTTATTCCTATCTTTGTTAGGTTTAAAAATGGGGATAACTATCGCTGTTTTCCATTTTTTGGGTAGCTCCCCTGTTTGCCAAATTATTTTAACATGTTTATTATTATCATAACAATGTTTCTAGGTAGGCTTTTATATATTATGTGACCTATTTGATCTTCCCCAGGTGAAGTTTCATGTTTGGATTTGAGCGCCTGGGACCATTCATAGATTGTAATATCTTTGTTGAGTGATTTATTTATGAGTCCCTGGCCTTGAAATAGATGGCAGAATTTAATTTCAGTTTTAGTTCTATGGTTTTGAAATTCAGTAGTGTGGTTAGTATTTCTGCTCATATTTTTAAAATGTTTTGCTAATGATTCAGCTTGTTCTTTCTGATTGCATGTATTATTGAGTTTTGGGGTGTCATTTATGTTCTTTCCCTTTATGGCCCTGATTTTATTCCACACTTGTTTAGAGTTAGTTATAAAATTTATAGTGTTGCGGTATTTTTGCCAAGTTGTTTCTTTAGACTGCTTTATTAGATATTTGAGCTTGGTATCAAATTTTTGTACTCTTAGAAGTGAATAGCAATATCTGATCTTTTAAATTTATTTAAACATCTAATTTTGTATTGTCTAATTAATTTAATTTCTTCTGTCCACCATGGCACACTAAGTTGTCTTGGTTTTCCACTAGTTTTGGGGATAGAGTTGGTGGCATCTTGAGCTATGGCCTTAATTAGGTTATCACAGTAGATGTCAATATCGTTGGATTCTATATCTGACGGGCTAACATTATTGAGTATTTCCTGTAAAGTTTCCCAATCAGCTTTTGATTAGTTCCACCTGGGTATTTTATCACTGAGTTCGCACTGAACAATCATCTGTAGAGTGGTGATTATTGGGAAGTGGTCGCTCCCCATGGGGTCAGATTGCTCCACCCACCATTTAGCCACTTGTGCCAGTCTGGGTGTGCCTAGGGTAAGGTCAATGGCGGACAAGGTGCCGTCGACCGGACTAAGTCTGGTCTTAGCACCATCATTAAGGATAATAAGGTTGGAGTCATTGATCCATTATTCCACCCAGGTACCCATCCTATCCGTCATTTCTCCAACCCATAGCTTACTATGGGCATTAAAGTCTCCACCGATGATTGCAAGCCCGGTCCCAATGATTTTGGTTATTTCTTTAAACGCTAATTTATGTTTAAGCCTAGTACCCCTTCCTGGGTCATATACGTTTATGTTTTGTAATTGATTGTTACCTGTATTGACTAATAGGGATTGGATTTCTATTAGTGTGTTACTAATTTCCTGGGATGTTATAGGTAGTAGCGTAACAGATGGTATAGTGTTTCTTTTTATAAATATGGCTAAACCACTCCCACCCCCTGACATTCCTTTCGATGTTGGAAATAGCCAGGAGAGTATTCTTGTATTGATGGCAATGTTTTCGAATTTGCAGAAAGTTAGTTTCTTGAATGCAAATGATGTCAGGTTTATAGCTAGAGTTAATTTTTTTGAGTTTAAGTTCGTTAATATTTCCTGACAATCCTCTTGCATTCCAATGCCATATAATAACGTCCCTTTAAGTTGAATTAGCCATTTTTATTAAGGTCGTTTATTGTAATCTGGTGCTCAATTTGGGTGCGAACATTATTGATTGACGATAGGATAGTTTTATGTGTTATAGTGTCAAAGTTGATATCCTCAACCAATTTGTTCAGTCGAGTGATGACGTCACCCAGTTCTTGGAATTTATCAGCCTGATGGTTTGTTTTGTTGGTAATGTTGTTATTGAGCCTATCGTTTGTTATGTTTAATTTGGGTTGCTTTATTTGTTTAAATACAACGGCATTGTCACTTTTGGTTTTAACTGTGTTATAATTGCAATGTTCTGTGTCCATTGTACATACTATGGCTTTTTCCCGTATTGTAGAGGGACAGGAAGGAGATTGCGGTAAACGCGGGCCTCTACAGTTAACACATTTTGAGATATCTCTTTTACATCCCCCTTTACGGTTCCCCCCGCATTTATTACACTTGGCCTCAAATTTACATTAAGCCTTGTAATGGACCCATTGTTGACACTTGGGGCAGAATTTTGGTTTATTTAAGTATGGTTCGATCCTATATCTCGTACCTACTTTTCCTAATTTAATTAATGTAGGCAGTGGGTTTGATGTTTCCATTACAGGGATGTTTGTTTTGGTTTGTTTGTTTCGTAAGCGGTAATTTTTAAAAATTTGGTTTCCTCTTTCCTTTAACTTGTGCTTTATCACCTGATTGTTTAGTACACCTAATGCACCTGTTATTATTATTACTGATTTATAAGTGCACCTTTGTGGGATTTTATTTGTGGTGGTGGTGGCCTTCTTTGATTGTAGGTTCTTGTAGTCAGTATAAACATTAATAGAGCTTTGGCGCTGTTTATGGGGTTCTACGGTAACAGGGATACCGCAGAGCTCTTGGATTTCAAGGTATTTTGCTACTTGGCCCCTTGTACAACAATGTGGGATGATATTTTGTTGATTCGGCCTAATCATTTGGCACTGTTCTGTTTGCATTTTAAGTATGGCTCTGGCCAAGCTGTTATTGGTTAAGTTGTAAAATTTAGATGCTTTACTATTGAGATAGAGCGTCAGATCCAGTCTGTGAAAGTTTGTTTTGTTTTTATGTTTCACATCTGAGGTTGAGTCGTTGGATATAGTGTTGATACAAGTTGAACACATTGCGGGTTTGCCGTAAATGCCTGATTTGTCGTTTGCCGATTTTGTTGTTTCTTTGTTCTTTTTAATGAGGGCCGTTTCTTTAGTGTTTAACGGTCCTTTGCCTTTACCTATTCCTTTTCTTGCCTTCAATTTCATATTGGTTTGTGAGGAGGGATGTTTTTAAGGGTTTTGAGAGGGATATATAAAATTTTCCACTGTCAGTAATTTAGACAGCCCTGGTGTTTGACTTGAGTGCAATACGGTAGCTTTAGCGGTCTTGTGTGCTTCAGGCGTAGTGCGAACTCCCTTTCGAGCCTTTGTCTTCAGCTGGCACTGATGGTTCACGTTCAAGTTAGTGACCTGGGCGTAAGTGGGCTTATACAAAGTGATTCCTACTGATTTTTTCGTAGGGGAGGCGGCCATGAAGGAATATTAGGGGTTGGTGTATTGTTTACACTGGAGTCGCTTTGGAGTAAAGTGGCGTCCAGTGCTTCATCATTAATGGTTTTATCATATAAATTAAACTCAATTGGAGCGAGAGGATTAAGTTTATATGCTTCCTTTTTGATTAGGTTGAGGTCTGGTGTAGAAATGAACTTTAATTGAGTTTGTGCACCTCTTTTGTCTTCGCGTTTCTGATAAAGTCAATTTGCCCTATTTTAAGGTTGGTCAAAGCTTCTTTATCGAATTTTATGTTAATTTGGGTAACCCTTTTCTTGAGAATATTAACGTTAGATGCAAGACGGTTTCTAGATCTAAACGCTTGTTTACATGATTTATTTTCCATTGTGAAGCCGAAGTATATTGAGTTAAAAATAAGGTTGGAAATCTGGCAAGCGTCAAAAGGAAGAATTCAAATCAAGATAAAGAAGTTATTTAATCTGCTTGAATCGTCACACGAGATTGTAAAGTGTAACAATTTTACAAATTAAATGAAGGGAGCTTAATGATAAAAGGCTTGAAGAGAAATAATTTTCAAGTTAAGGCACAAACAGCACAAAGTTTGAATTGACCCGAAGTCTTAGTAAAATACTTGATAATTAACGTTGATAGTTGGAGTAACTTTAATCTGGTATCCTTGTTGTAGTTAGGTTCAGGGATATAGTTGTTAAGTCAGCGAGGCTGGAAACGGGCTGGGCGGACGGCTGGAGTATCGTGAATCCGAATTCTGGTTACTGCTGCACGTGGGGAGTAGTCCTGAGCGGAGCTCCACGTCTGTTCTGCTTGATAGTCAGACTGCGAGTGAGTTATTGAACCTGTTGTATGAGCAGTGAAACAGCGGAGAACAATACGTCGCAGAAATTACAATATCACTGTACCTAACCAACTTTGGTAGGATCTTTAAAATGATACAAAAAATGTACCAATTCTTGTTATAATTTTGCTGTACCATTACATTTTAAAGACACAAAAAGCATGTGTACATAAAGTTGGATACTTATCCTTGACCAATATGACCACAAGTGTGGTAAACTATTCACTCTAGTGACAATATACTAGTGAGCCAGGTGTCATCTCTTAATATCAAATGGCTCCAAAGGTAATGAATATACAAGAAAAAGTGATGGAAACTACAAAACAAGGCTGAGACCCATACATTAGCTGTAAGATCATGAATGTTGCTTGGAATCTGATGATTTTACAATTTGAAAGATGAAAGTGCAATTCAGACTTGCATCGTTCCAATTTAACGTCTCTTATATTTTAAATTCGTGGAACCAATGAAAAAGGGTTAAATAATTTTATTAAGAATGATCTTTCATGACAAAATATGCACAGATTATGTGTTAAATCTATAACTACTTGAATTACATGTTATATTCATGGAGTAATAAAAACATTCTTATTCTGGGTGTATAGTAAGTTACTACAAAGTGGCAAACACATACTGGCTCAGCTGAAATTATGATATTCTATGTGACTTGGATTAAGCAAGAGGACTTATGTCAATCAGTTGCAGATATGTTCGATCTGTTTTTATTCAGTGTCATTTTCATATTTTGTTATAATTGTTATCTCACTTATATTCCATAAAATCAAAAATTGTCATCTAACATGGTGTCGGTGCATAGGCTGTACTAAACAACATATGGCTATATTAATGAAAGTTGATCGCATATCTTATTTTTCTGGGAAATTTGTTCCAAGAAGTTGCACATTTAAAGAGAAAAGAATAAAAACTATAATCACTTATAGCCTATCTCCGAAAATCAGTTAAATATTTCAGGCTTCAAATATTTTAAGCAGTCCTTAATTCTTTTATTGTCAAACTATTACTATGAATTTTAATATTAAAGTTACAGTCAAATTACAGTTAATGTTAAACTTTAATATACTTTTGCTTTGACCCTTTAGCATGGAAGTGAATCTAATTTGGCTACTTCCTTTATTCATGTGAAAAATATCAGCAATACTTGCCTAATTTATTTCACTATTTTTTTATATAGTGCCGATACTAGCCTGTAAACCTGTCCAATTTATAATTTGAGATTTAAGTTTCGTCTTGTTACTTCAGGCACATGAATTCCAACCACAAGCTTATTTCTTGGCGGTTTGTAATTCACGGCTGCATTGATGGAGCAAGTAGATGCATTATTTACCTAAAGTGTTCAGTAAATAATTTGGCTCAAACTGTACTTAGCTATTTTCGAGAGGTTGTACGGGCATTTGACATGCCATCACGGTTTCGAGCAGACAAGGAAGTAGAAAATATTAAAGTAGCTCATTTTGTCATTAACATGAAAAGTGTTGGCAGAAGAAGTTTCATAACAGGACTTAGTGTTCACAATCAGCGCATTGAGCGACTTTGGGCAGATACAAATAGAGTATTGTCTAGATACTACAGAAGACTCTTCATGTTTATGGAAGATTTGGGACGTCTTTCAAGCTTTTATGAAGTAGATCTTTTTGTCCTCCATTTTCTTTACCTTCCCCGAATTCAACGCTTTTTAGATGAGTTATATAATTAATGGAACTATCATGAACTAAGTTCAATGGGCCATCAATCTCGTCTTGCCCTTTGGAAGCAAGGTGTTCTCCTGCACTTGGACAATATAGGTCATGATGGTATTAACATTGAAACTTTTGGTGTAGACCATAATGGACCGATCGGAGAAATTGAAACTGAAAATAATGTCCAGGTGCCATTCATGAATGTACTTATAACTACAGAAGCGTTAGATTAATAATATTTACGCGGATCATAAAAAACGACACACAATGACCAACAGCCTCCTTGGTTAAAAAATAATACGCGTCGTTTTACAAGAGTGAGCTCTTGCGAGGAAATTCATCGTAATTCTCGACATGTGAGTGGTAACTTTCAAACTGTAAATGATAAACGTTAATGGCGCCTCACAACTGAATACACGAATTATACATCTTAATACTCGATAACATTTCACTATATAAAAATAGCAGTTCTGACTAGTACAAAGAAAGGTCCAATCACCGCTATGTAATTCAACAGGTACAATCTGAAAACAATATATGAAATGGAACTTTCAACAACTTCGTGTATTCCAAACAATACAATTTGAGATCTCAACATAGAAAATATAACTTTCAATCACTAATGTTTGATTCAACAGCTACAATCTATATTCTCGACCAACAAAATGGAACTTTAAGGGCAACGAATTTCGATTCAACACGTGAAATTGGATTTCACGACATACGACATCAACATTTCAAAAGCAACGTTCTAACTGGACCAGACCGCTATGTAATTCAACAGGTACAATCTAACAACTCAATATATGAAATGGAACTTTCAACTACTGCCGTGTATTTCGAACACCACAATTTGAAATCTCAACATAGAGAATATAACTTTCAATCACTACTGTTTGATTCAACAGATACAATCTAAAATCTCGACCTACAAAATGGAACTTAAAGGACAAAGATACAATCTCGACCTACAAAATGAAAATTTTAGGGCAACGAATTTTGATTCAACACGTATAATTATATTTCTCGACATACGACATCGAAATTTCAACGGCAAAGTTATGATTGGACCATCTTTGGTAAGCTACGGCGCCTCATAGTTTTACTCATCTTCCAAGGAGACTTGAACGCCAAAGTTGCCAAAGATGCGATGTAGCAGCACGAAGTGTGGACAGACCGAAACTATTTCAGACATATTCAGAAAAAAGGTGAAAGTATTTCAAACAAACCAAAACTAATTCAGACAAAACTAAAAGAAGAGTGGACAAACCGAAACTATTTCAAAACGAATTTATTTCAGGCAGACGAGACTAGAGAGAGAGAGAATGGTCCATAGGTAAGTTTTCATACAAAAATAAGGCTGCTACGGAGAGAGAGAGTAAATAGATCAAGTTTTGAAACCTATACGGAAAAAAACTATTTCAGATAAAACTACAACTGTTATGGTAAAAGGTTTTAGAATTTCACATAAGACTAATTTTTAAAATCTCTCCTCCTAAGTCAATCAAATTATTGGACTGGTCAGTGAGTTTAAAATTATT
Source organism: Unio delphinus (assembly GCA_029339505.1). NCBI lineage: Eukaryota > Metazoa > Mollusca > Bivalvia > Unionida > Unionidae > Unio > Unio delphinus. The sequence continues at coordinate 3,107,825 of JAQISU010001240.1, read as the reverse complement.
TCTCGTAAATGAATCATTATGACATCGCATATAGACCGGACTAGTTGGATCTTTAATTATTAAAAAACCGGGTGGAGTCGTTAGTGCAAATAAATATAAATATATCCCAGCTGGGCTTGATTTGATTTTTTTGAGATTTGTTTGGTAACTTCCATCGATAGCGTCACATACTAGATTTATTGCAATCACCGAGGATATCTTCACATTCTGAGCCGCCTACTCCCGTCTGGGTCATTATTATGTTTGAGTATAGTTGAACTCCCGTGTTGTTGTATCCATGCGGCAATTATCATAGTAAAATTTTCATTGATAAGTTCATTAACGGATTATTTTAGTTCGTTTACGTTATACCCAGTAAACTTGAAATTCGGTAGATCAGCTTCTGTTATATTGTATACAGTTAGGAAATTGTGTTTAGAGAAATGTATGTTGTCATCATTATGATCAATTATTACTTGAATTACTCTCTGGTTAATATATTCCATGTTGGATACAAGTTGATTTAATATTTCAATTCGTTTAATGATTTCACTCTGATCAGACTCATGGAAAGCATGTTGTAGTCGCTGTAGTTGTTGACTGTGATCTTGATTGATCTATAGCAACAAAGAGGGTGGAATGACCAAGTTTTCAAGCCAAAATAAGCCTTCCACGGAGACTTAATGTTTTCAATTAAAGGGCTGCATGTGGTTTTCCATTTTACAAAAAAGAAGGGGTGGACAGACAGAAACTATTTCAAGCAAACCAAAACTATTTCAAACAAATCAAAACTATTTCGCAGACAAAAAAAGAGAAATCCTTTAGGATTTTACGCTACAGACCTGGCACTGATGTCGCTGCGGAGACGAATTGAAAATCCTTTACGATTTCACAGACTAATTTGTAAAATCTCACCTCGTAAAACAATCAGATTATTGGATTGGTCGATGAGTTTGAAATTAATTATAGTTAATGAATCATTATGACATCGCATATAGACCGGATTAGTTGGATCCTTAATTATTAGAAATCCGGGTGGAACTGTTGGTGCAAATGAGTATAAAATATATCCTTGTTGTGCTTGATTTGCTGTTTCGAGATTTATTCGGTAACTTCCTTCGATAACATCACATACTAGATTTATTGCAATTACCGTGGATATATTGACGTTTTGAGGAGCGATATGCCTACCACCGCCGTCTGGGTCATTATTATGTTTGAGGATTGTTGTTTGTGGTTGTGCTATTTTCTTCCATGCGTCGTGAATCGTTTTGAAACCTTCATCGATGGTTTTGCTGAGAGATTTTTCCATCTTTGGGACGTTATATCCTGGTAATTTAAAAGTTAATATCTCTTCTTTTGTAAAATTATTTGAGGATATAAATTTTTATTTTTCTCCTTCTCTGTTGTCATTAGATTCATTAAAAGATTTTATAAAAAATTCATTCAATTTTTTAACATCTTTTATATGTGTTCAGATCTTTTATTATTTTTATAATTTCATCACGTGAACCCGTTACATACAAAATATATTTTTAAACCTTTGCCGTGGTCTATCTCTACTAGATTCGAATGATTCATTTGTTGTTTTCAAAAACACATTAATATGTTTATCTAATAGAACCGTATTGTACGTTTTTTTTACGATCGTATTCAAATTCAAAATAAAACCCAGAGAAACCTTTACTATAGGATTCAAAATGTATTTTTTTTATTATGTTATATCTTCTCCTACAAGATACAAAATTATATCACTATCATTTTTAGTCTCATCTGTGGTAAAATCAGATTTTTTAGGTTCTTGTGGTTGATTATTTTCAGGCCACCCTAGTATTGTTCTTATATAATTATGATAGATATGTACGACATACAAGGGTGAGTTTATCTCAATCGCGGATGATAACGTCTGCTCGTGAACTGTAATAGCGATGTTCGATTATTTTCCAGTAATGGATTTTATTCTACGCTGTAATTGATTTGTTCGGTTTGGTAGGACCCAGATGGTATGGAAACAGCGTTCCAGTCAGGAGTACCATCGGGTTTATTCTTACTCGCAAACACAAGGGATTTATTCGGTAGTTGACCGCCAAATGATTTTGATCTAATATTTGGCCAACTGTGGTATATTCGTAATATTGCTAGTGCTATCGCTTTGCGTTACTGAAATCCTAGCCAAATTATTATCAGTGGAAATTATTGTAAATTGTTCAATTGTTTCCTTGGCGATGGTCGTTGATATCATATTGTTGACCCCAGATGAACTCGTTGATGAAATATTAAATTGAGTCAGCGACACTAGTGTTAATCGAAAAATAGCTTTTACGGTCGCGGTGATATTTATTATGTTAGTGGATGGTGTCCACGTAAATGATCCGTGTAAGATCGCGTACACATTATTTACGATATTTTTGGTTCGTGAGGGATTTTTATTTTTACAACTTCTTATATCATCCTCGATGCATCATGTCTGATCGCCTCGATGGTGTTTTTCATCAGTTCGATGGATTTCCTAATATCCGGCAGTTTTATGTCGAGTTTAGCAAATGAGACTCCAAGAAATTTATCGATGATGTTTTTACGAAAAGTTGAAAGCTGTTTTACGTGTTCTTCATATCTGGATTGAAGTGTTGCAAATTCTAACATAGTTGTTTTTATCGCTGTGAGTTTCGGTGTAGTCACCAGTGGAACCCCAATGAAATCTAATAGAGGTTTCTCAATCTTGTCAATTATACTTCTTTCTAATTTAGAAAACTCATCGAATTTAGCTATATGGGCGTCGTATTCATCGCGTAGTTTTTAATGGTTCTAAATTGTTAATTCTATCCACAATAGTTGCATTGAGAACATCTGGTTTAAGTTTACCCTGATCGAAAAAAACCGCGATAGCATTTTCCGTTACACCGCGTGGTTTAACTAATATATCATCAAGGGAAACATTACTAGTTTTCAATTTACCCTGACGTTCTTGAAATACAACTATTTCATTGGGATCAACACTTGCGAGGTTTAACATCTCGTATATTTCATCTTCGATTTTTTTGTTTACATCACCGGTTGCAGATATTTCCGCGGAGGGTTTTTTTCAGGCTTGATAAAGAAAGGACGGTTTTCCAACATTAATGAATGGTGTATATATTTCATCTCGTTGGTAAAAAGAAACCAGTTTTATTCACTCGTATCTTCGCCAATTCCGACATATCATAGTTTGTACATTATCTATTATTGAGTTTTTTTCTTGCATATACATTCTGTCTCCCATCCTTTCAAACTAAACCGCGTTTTAATAAACTCAGTCAACACACAGATTCCTTTAATATAAACTATAGTGTCATGCCCATTACCAATGTCTGGCTTTCCTTATCTTAAATATAACGATGTATACTAAACATAATAATATAAAAAATGAATGTTCATGTAAATGGAAAACATTTGCAAATAATGTAGGGGAAATTTTAAAATATGGAATGTGGTGAAAAACTATTGAATGTAATATTTGCTGTCGTTTTGTTTACTTATATTTGTTAAATTTGTAATTAATAAAAACAAATTCAAAGATTACGAAGCACAATGTTTTTTATATATTTTTTTTAACTAATAGCGTATAATCAATTACGGAAATAGGTAGTGAATGTATATCAGATTCCGTAGGCATAAAAGTAAGTAATACATCTTAAAATGGCAAAACTGTTGACTTCCGTTTCAATTTGAAGTTGATGCGTTCAACTGTTTTCAAAATATTATACCTTTGTAACTTCATTTATTAGGGATGGCACAATTTATCTCTCTACATTCTCCTGGTGGGTAGTCAACACAAATCTCTCTTGGATAGTCTATATTTTAGTCCTTATAAGTCCGCTTTCGAGAATAGCCCAAAGATGGCCAATCTAGAATATTCTGACGAGGCACATTGTAAGATGACTCGACCTGTCCAAAATTTAGCTGCTGACGATAAACATGGATAGATTCGGGGGAAAGATGCAGCTGTTTAATGACGGTGCATGTTTGAACCAGAGCAACGCAATCCACAAATCAATGAAAATGACGAATCTCTTATATGTATAACAGCCACGATTCCTGTGCGGTCAATGGTGTTAAAGCCTTTACTTATTTATATGCCAATGAACCTGTCCAGTTATAGCCTCCGCCATCACGACCTGGACCAGCTTATGTACAAGTGTCCGCAAACAACTATGAATGATTTTGATTTGTTTGTCAGAACAATATCCCACATTAATCACCCTCGGAGGGAAGATGGTTTCTTGGGTCACGAGATAAATTGGTAACTCAGTGAAAAGATATTTAATGAAGCGTCTTCGTGGATAGCCTTAACTTCCTTTGGTAATCATATCGCTGACAAGAATACAAAATATCCTTACTATAAAAGACAGGCTATGTGGGGATGGAGTAGTTGGACAGAAAAAAAACTGTTTGTAAGCCTTTGAATAAAGGTCATGGTATTTTTGACACTTAGTGCGCGTATTGGTTGGCGTATTATAGCCCATTTTCATTCAGATCTAATAGTTTTAAGAAAACCATCTTTGACATCAGTGTAATTGTAATCGTACACCGCAGAGACAGGTTACAGGTACATACCGTCATTAAAGCTAACCCAAACGTCCCGATCAAGTAAATGTTCATCGTACAATGCTTGTCTAGGAAATATAAAATAGCTATTCCTAAAGCTCTAATGCTAACATGAATGTGGACCGCATTGATCAGTGATGCTGAAACTTTGTATGGTATTCAGCTGAATGTCGACCCATTCCGTATAAAGTACACGTAAATCAAATATGGCGGATTGTATTGTACTATATAATTACAGTGCAATCCGTGAGTTCAGGTTTATATTAGACGGAGTCGACAAATGTATCCTTGAACATGAAATAAGGATTGCATCTAGCAATCATACTTGTCAGTTGAAAGCAAAGAATTAATAAAACAAAACACACAAAAAACAGCTGGATGAAGCGCCCAAGCCCAAAATAATATAATTCAACATTTCTCTGGAAATTATTGTACTTTCTGACAAAATGACTCACGTGCTAGACATTTCGGTTATACAGCTTTCTGACTATTCCCGGTTACCTTCAGCACGTGAAACAATTTTTCTTTAACCTACTAGCAAACCAGGTCATTTCGAAAGAATTTCTCTAATCCAGTTAGTTATCCGCAAAGATCAGGTTTAGTCCCATATTGGCAATCAAGTCAAGATAGATAATAATTTACGGAATTAAACAAAATGCAATATATGTCTAACCAAAATCAACAACGTACTGTGTGCCTAATATTTACATATGTCTGGGTACTAGATGAAAAGATTTGAAGATCTTTAAAACTGCAGTATGACTGATGAGGCTGCGCAGAATTCCGATGTATAATTGAGAGTGTTATTATTGTGTTCTTTTACACACACACAGTGTGTTTACATTTTTTAAAATATTGTTTGAATGCAAATATGTATACTTAAAGTATGAGAACACACACAGTTACAAGTTTGGGGGTTTATTTCAAAATAAGGGGTAAAATACATTTGAATTGGTTATATATATATATATATATATATATATATATATATATATATATATATATATATATATATATATATATATATATAGATATATATATACATATAACCTATTCAAATGCATTTTGTGCTTTATTGTACATGTTAATTAAATTTCAATAATTTATGGACTTCAGCCTTTGTGTAGAATAACTAATTTAAAGGGGTTTCTCAATGCTCGTGCTGCATTAAGTCATATTTTTATCAATGTGAGATCAAAGTCAGACCTCTATGCAAGTACAAACGCAACGATGTACATTTTACTGAAATTATCTGTTCGCTAAACCTGGCCGACGTTCCTAGCCCATACGTATGACGTATACACGTATATGACAGAATTAATTTAAAGGCAGTTTTATTTGATTTAGACATAGTTGTCAAGAATCCTTTTGTCCATATGTCAGCAGCAGGAGACATGAGACATTCCGCACTAACTGCCGTATAAATTGATGGCTTCAATATACGTCACTGATTGACTATTAAATTCATTCTGGACACTAACAGCAAACAACCACTTTGCTAGGATTACTAGTGGTGAATTGAGAACAGAGTTGTGCGAACGGCACTTAAAAATCATCTTCTCACTAGTGTCAGCAGAGTGCTGATAAGCTATGAGAAACTCAAAGTGTGCTATTTAGATAAAGCCAATTAATTCCCCAGCCTGCAAGACAGCGAGACTATGGGATCACTCGCGATTCGACCATCAACCAGTGACAATTTTCGTGATTGTTTAGTTGTCATTGAAGTCTACGAAAAACTTGTACTAGTCATTCAATGATATGCATCAGATACCACTGTCCTTCATTGCAGATTTTAAAAAGTACTCTATCCAGATATACGTTTTTGATTTACAGTTAACAAATTCCAAGTATGTATTTATTTTCTTTAAGATTATCAGATCGACATGTCTTCACTTTCTGTATGATTGTCAGATTTACATATTCATTCATTTTGGTTAGGATCGTCCATTAATTGTATACGTCAGATCCTTTAGGAAATATATGTGTCTGCATCTATTTTGTCAAATAGATGATGCAAAAAACTATATACACGTTTGGACAACATGTCACATTGGTATAGCCTGGTTGATAGTTTGTCTCTCCTTAGCATGAATGTGTGCGTTCGAGATGTATGTTGCAAAGAGGCGCTTTGATTTAACGGGAAGTGACTATGCAATGAATATCACTATTGGTTAGATACAGGATTGCATCTGACTACATTTCATTCATTGTCCTTGTTACTTCTTGTTAAATGCATTTGATAGGATATGTTTATGTGAATTATCACATTTATTTTTGCATTTGCTATCAGAACGATTTGTTCCCAATATTGAACAACGTCCCAACATTAATTGGACCCCTGGTTTAGTTTCACGGTCAATTAGCAATCGAACGTTACAATTAACACATATAAGGGAGATTTTGCATTCATTCCAGTAAAAGGGAAAGACCTGTTATTCCACTCCTATTTCATTTAATTTCTTTTCAGGTTTCAAGAGGAAGAAGCGGTAAATCGTTTGACGATAATAATTTCCATACAAATAATATACAATTAAACTTTGCTAAGCAGTTTAAATCCTGCATCATTGTATATCTAATAGAATAATTAAATTGAAGATGTTATGTTTGGTGACCTCTGTATATCATACATTAGGCGAATGTTTGTACTAAGTATATTGTCGACCATGGATTCAAGGTAGCACCGGACGTGAGGTAAGGAGTGTTAAAATGATAGCAAAAATGATTGAAGATGATATAATCCTAAGTATCCTAGGGTAACATACATATCTAACAAACTAATCAAATACAATTCCAAGAGATATTAATTCATAACCCATTCCATCTGCCGTTGCACCAATTGTAATGTGTGGATTGTTTACTCGTTCCTTCAATATGTATATCAGTATCTAAGACAGACCATTTAACTGCATACCATATTTTAGTAGATAGGTAGATACTTAAATAACAGATGACATAAACGTATTGTGGACATAAACGTCCTAGAAAGGCCATAAGTATTCCAACATATTTCCATAACGATCTTATTCAACATTTTATAATCAGTTGATTGTTCATCACTGTGCTCCTTGTATCAAATATTTTATATTCTAAGAAACAACGTACCAGATGACCTAACCAATGCACATAAGGTCAATGCTAGCGATATAAGACTTCAAGCCAAGAAAGTAATTTCTGCTTATGATTTCTTGGAAGGTAAAACACTAAATTCAGATATAAGAAACGCGCCTTACTTTGCCCTTCAGTAAAAATAATGAATAGTAATATGATAGTATTTGAAAATAAGAATGGACATATTAAATCATGTATGAAATCTGTTATATGAGATTGTGAAAACCTCAAACTTTGATTTCAAATTAATAATATTCATTGTAGTTCTAGCCATGTTCGAATACACCTATATGCAATGCAATTAATAAGAAATGATTTTGCATTTAACATTGATATTTATGCCTAACCACAATACAATTGCAATAGTCATGCGAATGACTAGATATATGGATTTCAGATTCCATCATGGAGACACTCAAGAACAAATCAAATCAATCAGAGAAGTAAGATCAATATTTTGATTCCATTTCATAGTTTCTATGTTGCTGCAGCTTAGTAGATTATATCTATATATATATATATATATATATATATATATATATATATATATATATATATATATTCGACGAATTATGATATACATAATCATGTACTAATAGAAGATATGAAGTCCAAACTAATTGTATCAACATGGATTAATTTATGTGGTTAGTAACAAAACTAAATTATTGTACCTTATGGCATTTACAATCGTTCTAGGGTGAAGATTGCACGCTTTTTGAGCAAGCTTGTTTCTTTGCTAATTATTCGATTGCTCTTTAGTAACTATGACCTAGATTCAATATTGATAAATTTAACTTTTACACAATTTATTGTTTTAAAAAATGCCACGAAAGTATTTAACTAGAATCTTAAAATATGTATTTCGGTTTAAAGACATAACAGAAGGATATTAAAAAGATAAAAAACTTAATTATATTCATTCGAAATGCACGTAATAATATAAATTGATTTCAGTACATTTCATCTTCAAATTGCAGTGACTTTTTAATAGAAGTAATTTAAAGGGAAATATCTTACACAGAAACATTTCAATGTTTTGATGCTGAAATGAGATAAGTATGTTTGTTTACTGTTGACAATATCGCAATTTATAATTACGCATTCACAGGTCTTGTTCGAGACAACTGCATCACGGACTATAACATCATCTGGTTGTTGAGCAATTTTTAGTTTCAGAAGTCTGTCCTGTCAGCGATTATTGTCTTATTCATTACATATCACCATATTTGAATCCATGTTAGAGCTTGTGAACTTTACACTGAGAAAACTGTTTGTAGCAAAAACATTACATACACATGGTCAACAATTTCAGCCATGGGATGCAACCCTACGATAATTTACAAATGGAAAACAGAGCGAAGTCAGAGTAAGTATGATTAAATGACGTTTGAAAGAGGTAAAATGTTCTGGCAAATAATTCTTCACTGAAGGAGAGAGAGAGAGAGAGAGAGAGAGAGAGAGAGAGAGAGAGAGAGAGAGAGAGAGAGAGAGAGAGAGAGAGAGAGAGAGAGAGAGAGAGAGAGAGAGAGAGAGAGAGAGAGAGAGAGAGAGAAAGAGAGAGAGAGACAGACAGACGGACAGAGAAAGAGAGACGGTTATCATGGATATATATATATATATATATATATATATATATATATATATATATATATACACTACACCGTTTATTACGTGGTATATTTGAGTGAGTGTTTGAAGTTAGAAAACTATTACATAGTCACTTTTAAAACAAGTATTAAGCCAGTTATTAGATATAGGCCTGTCATTCACTGAACTTCGTGAGTGAGTGGATATTGTTTGTACACTGGACCCTCTCTTCTTCCATCATGTAAATAAATATCTAGATATGTTTAGGTATAAATATTTGGTAGTTACAGATAAGAGTATGTATGTCAATCCAGCGGTCGGGGTATGACTCATAGTATGTGATACTCAATACCAATCAACAGCAAGTACAAGAGTACAAACTCGTTTCTTTGTCAGGTATACAAAACATGAATGGTGTACATTTTGAATTAAAGGCATTGCAAGCAATACTCTGAACAAATTAAAAAAAAAAGAATCATTATCGACGAAAGAAACAGTGTGATTACAAAATCCTGCATTATGTATGAGCAACAAATATAATTTAATTATCAAACATACATCGGTATGTTTTCGTTCCTACGGAACTATCACAAAATAACCCTCATCAAATATGTTTGTTTTATTGAGATGTATTTAACATACATTGTTTAGTAAACTTAAGTTTTATATTTATTTGCCGAATGTTTCAAAATACGTCAATTTATTAGTATATGTTATCAGTATTGATTCAATCCTTACTTAAATTACGCAAAAGGTTACATTTGCCCCAGGGATACTTTGTTTCAAGAGACGGGGTGCATTATTCTAAAAGCAATTATGCGAACGGCTACCATGACATAATTTATGCCAATCTATTACAATGTAACACAATGAATGATCAGCATAAACCGAGCACATGCTCTGTTAACGTCACATGATTTACATTTAAACAAGCTTTTGCACAGATTTAAGACAGAATACACATTAGCAAATGTTTTTATTCGGAACGTCTTGGTGCTTATGTATTCGAATAGGAGTATCGTTAAACTGGGATATTGAATTCAAGTGGCCAAGTGTTTTCAGCCGAAGAAACAATAATTTAAGTAAAATAGCATGACCCAATTAAAAATTCGGCATGAGAGCTAATCTACAGATAAATGACAAATTACCAGTCAGTCGCACTTAACAATTGAGACATCCAGTAGAATATTAGAACGTTTATGCTTTGAATGACAACACGATATCACATATGTTCAGTCATATCACCAATAGGAAAATATCATTTATTACAAGTTTACATATGTCACTGGGCAATTACACAAAAAATTTGTAGCATATGAAATTAATCAAAATGGATCAATGTCTACTGTACATCCTTGTCCTTTACTATCAAATATAAGAACAATGAAAGTATTATATAGTGTCATATCTCCTCTTGACTACATATGCACATTTCATTGTTTCAGATATATCAGTTGTTTCATAAAAACGCTCCGGTGGCCAAATGATTAGAGCGTGCACATCTGATGCTGGAGGTCACGCATTCGGGTCCCGGCTGTATCATACCAAAGACTTAACAAATTAGCTTGCGGAATTATGCCCCAGTGCTAGACATCAATATAAACTGTCGCACTGCAGACATTGAATGAAAATTGTTAAAGATACGTTAAAAATCATAACAAACTAAAAATTGTATTTGCATGTGTTATGATGATTTTCTGTTATGTATGTTGTGCTTAGCTTCTCATAACCTTCTTCTCATTTCTAGCTATGAGAAGGAATTACTCGTAAGTTAAAGAGTGTCAATATCCATGGTGAAAGAGAGAGAGAGAGAGAGAGAGAGAGAGAGAGAGAGAGAGAGAGAGAGAGAGAGAGAGAGAGAGAGAGAGAGAAGAAAGAGTTCATGCTCTCTTAAAAGAGTGTCGCCGCGATGATAAGACACCTACATCTGGAATGAAGAGAAGTCAGAATCTTTTTTCTGCTGATATGGAGAACTTTATTTAAATAATCAACACACATATATCACTACATTCTAGAAACACATCTAAAATCTTTATAATAAAAATTCATGAAATACATATTATATTTTCCTTATTAAGCTTTCCAACTTCATTCGTTCGTATAACTTCTGCATTTTAGAATATTATACAAATAGTAAACTCTTCATCAATTTAAAGATAGCCAGAGGTATAAAATGTAATAACCATAGTTGATGTAACAATTAATTTAAAGAAATGCATTTACTTATTTGAAAATAGAATATTGATTTAAAATATATTGCTAGATGATATTCTTTCTTACTTAAAGAATACTTTTTTAACATTAAATCTAAACAAGAAGTTGGTAGCGAATTCAACTTATAAGATAAAAAATACATAAATTTAAATATGAATTCTTTAAAACATTAACATTTTATTACAATATATTGTAAATGAAAAAATTCAGTAACAATGCTGCAAACATATCAATATTACCATTAAAATTTCAAAGATTAAAAATATCTATTTCTAAAAGAAGTTGCAACATTCACCGTTCATACCTGTAATGAAAAACGAACATGCCGCTAGCTTCAAAGTATAAGGGACTGACCTAGACAATATACGCCTCTTGCTTATACTCGCCAGGCGCAAGTCAGGACTAAATATGGTAATCCCCTACCACTAAGCCAGCAGCAATGTTTGTTCATCATTAGATAAGAACCATTTTGTTTTACGTCACTAACAGAAGGCCAGGCTCAGTCTTAGTCACCGGATTGGAAATTCGCCAATGCGTAATCTTGAAATTTGTCTGGTTGTTAGAACTATATATTTCTTACAGAGCTTTTCTACTGAATCATCGAAACAGCATAAAATGTCTTTAGTAACATCATACACTTATTCCACACAACAATGTACATTCGTATAGCTAGTGATGTACGTTGCCTATGCTTTGCACATCAACTATTTTCATTCCATTAATATATAGTTGTGCTTTTGAAATAAATGAAATTAATCTAAATATATTTTAGAACTTACTTTAATATAAATGAATAAAGCATTACTTTAATACAATTTAAAGAAAATTGCAATCTTATTAATTTTACTAAAAAAATCAATCCTAATAATGCCCTCTGGTTTATTTGAGCCGAGACCTCGAGGCCTCGAAAAGAAAAATCAATTTTATTCATCAAAACGAGATAAAAGATGAAAGATCAAAAATACTATGATAAAGAAAAACATTGCGAGACATTTTCGCAAAGTTTAAAGATTAAATGTAAACACTGCAAATACATTGCAAAATACTAGGTAAAATACAAAAAATACAATGAGAAGGTATATTGCAAAATACAAGAAATACAATTAAAGGGTATATGTCAAATACAAGAAATACAATTAAAAAGTGTATTGCACAATACTCATTCAGATTCAAAAAGGTACAGTATAATGCAAAAATGTGATAAAATTCACGAAAAAAACACAATGGGAATAAAACGTTACGGCGTTGAATACCTTGATAAGATATTAAGAAACAACACAGTACGACAAAAAAAATTATATATATAGCTATTAAACACACAATTCTACAAAACTACAAACCTACCTCTAAACTAGGCTTATCAGACGATTGTAACACAACATAATAGCATACAGGTCTTGTTATCTTTATTTGTATTTTTCTGTTTTATTGTACTCTTCCTTTGTGTCCTCTTTTTTCATTCTATTTCTCTTTTATATGTTATTCGTATAACATCAGCAGAACATATTTATGGGTGAATACTTATTATATCGAGAGTTAGGAAACTGACAATTTAATTTTGTTCTAGCCTTAATAACCATGATGTATGTTCACTTGCAATCAAACTTTGACCTGTGCGTGTATGAATATGTATCGCCTTTGAATTAACTTAAGAACAATAAGTGAAAATATCATTTAATCGTTTGGTACAGTATGGTCTAGTGCAGCTTTGAAATGTAAAGTATTATCAACGTTATATGTGACGTGTGACAGAGAATGTATTGCCGTTATCGTTTCAAACAAATTTGACTCAGAAGCTGGCCGTATATAGACCAATAGCCGCTCATGTCGTGAGAGCTATGCATTACGTGATCTCTGTGTCAAGTAATCGCGCGGACATTTTGACTATTTTATCATTTATGTCGAATGCGCCAAGACACAGTACCATAAGGTACATACTTTCATACAATGGTATGAAATCGTGAGAGAAAAACCTCTAAACATTGTCGAACCCATTCATTAATGAGATTGCTGTATTATACCGAGTATTCGTTTTAAGACGTATTATAACTGTGAAATAATATCATGATGTAGCTACATTTGACATCCCTGTAATAATATTCGTTACGTTCAATTGAACAAGTCGATGTAAGCCTGATTTAAACTGTGAATCCACTTATAGGCTGAACTATACAAAAGTGGGAGATTCTGGAGATAACCCATGTTTCGAATTGTTTTGTGTTTTGTTGTTGTTTGTTCTGATACTGTGTACTCTGAATTCAGAGTTAAAAAGAAAACAATCCTATGAACCAAGTCCATATTCCTTCCATACCTTAAAGACAAAGATAAGAAGTTGAGAGATTTGCGCGCAAGAGAAGAAAGGAGAAATAGAAGGCATGAACAGAAAGAATGGATTGGACGATAGGACTATAATTTTCTCTTCCAAATACGAAGGAATTTGTACTTTTTTTTGTTTTCAGAGTTTCATACTGAATTCAATTACAAAATATTTGACTTCGTCGTTTGCGACGTGTGTTTGATTGTGTGAGTTTGTTGTGAACTGCTTGCTTTATTGCTTGAGAAACATTCTCAGTTGGTTGCCATGATGGTGTGGATCCATCGGACCACTTAACCAAATAATGTTTTTTCCCAGAAATCCATTTGGATTTCAATAGTTTATCAACTAAGTAACATTCGGTACCATTGTTGGTTGGTGTGTGCTCATTGCTTGCTTGATCATGTGATGTTTGGGTAGACTGTGGGGGTGTACTGACTGTGTCCGGTGTCGGAGGTCTATAATTCCTAGAATCTTTATAGTACTGAAGCCTATTTGCGTGTACAAATGATTTCATTTCTTTATTGTCAGAACAACGGCGTAATCTGTAGGTGCTATTCGGACCTACTTGGGTGATCTAATATGGGCCTTCCCAACGAGGGTAAAGCTTTTTAGATAACCCTACATGTATATGTGAGATTTGTAAATGTACATAATCTCCAACTCGAAAGGACGGTTCCTTTGCTTTCTGGTCAAACCTCTGTTTGCTTATGCTTTGTGCGTCACGTGTATTTGCTTTAGCTAGTTCTTGAACTATTTTCAATCTTTGAATCAACTGATCTATGTACTGTTGTGTTTGTGTTTGTACAGTTTCTTTAGGCGTAAGGGACACATCAAAGGGTAAAGTAATTTCTTTCCCAAATACAATGTAATAAGGTGAGTATCCAGTAGAATTAACTGCTGGGCTCATTCGGGATGCCATCATTACGCTGAGTAATATGGACGACCAATCAGCTTGATGTTTACTACAGTAAGATCGTAGTGCTTGACTGATGGTACTATTAGTTATCTCACAGAAGCTATTAGTTTGAGGGTGGTATGAACTGATATGGTGACGTGTTACTTGAAATAATTCACAAAGTGCGAGTACAATTTGAGACATAAAGTTTCGTCCACGATCACTGACAAGTGTTCGCGGTGCACCATAACGTGTCAATATTTCATTGTACAGAACACAGGCGATTTCTGTTGCTGTTTGAGAATGTAATAGAAAGGCTTCACACCAGTGTGACAAACTATCTGTCACCAATAAGATGTATTGATAACCTTCCTTACTTTTTGGCATGCACAAAATGTCCATATGCCACCTAGAGAATACGTCTTATGGGAGCAATGGGTACAATGGAGCTTTTCGTGCATTTGTGTCCCGTTTAACGAGCTGACATTTAGAGCATGATGTAATGTAGTCATACACATTTTAGGCCAATAATATTTCTGTTTGATAGCTTGATATGTTCCTAGAACACAAAAATGACAGCCTCCTGCTTTTGAATCGTGATAAGATAGAAGGACATCGAGTCTCAAATTTGTGGGTAAAGCAACTTGTTTTATGAGTTGATCTGAATAAGTTTTATGTTTTGTACGAGGTTGGAAAAAATGATGTAAGACACCATTGATTAGTTCATATTGGCTTGCTTCATATGGAATAGCTGTTGCGCGACGAGTGTTTTGCTGGTAATATTCCTTGTTCTAAGTAAACATACATGTCCTTAAAATAAGGGCATTCGCGCTGATATTGGGCGAGATCCGGTAGTTCTGAAGAAATACCGCTAGGTATGTTATGATTAGTCTGTACTTGAAATAGGCTTGTAGAATCGTCCTTATCGTAAAAGAATGTAATTTCTGTCATGTCTTCTTGAATGGAGTGTATTGGTGGCTCTAACTGAGCCTGAGTGTTAGTGTATGCTGGAGATTTCTCTAATTGGCTGTCAGTTTTATCTGTTTGGTGGTAACTACGACGTGAGAGTGCATCTGCGTTTGTGTTTTTATGGCCTGGAGTGTATACAATATCAAAATCGTATTCCTGTAAGCGAAGTGACCAGCGAATTAATCTGTTTGAAGTGTGCTTAACTGTCTTTAGCCATACTAGTACCTTGTGATCTGTAATGACAGTAAATTTCTGATGTGATAGGTAAACATGATATGTTCTGATACCTTCTAATACTGCTAGACATTCCTGTTCAGTCACGGACCATTGTTTTTCAGCGTTTGTTAAAGCTCGTCCACCAGAAGCAATAACATGTTCTTTATCGTCTGTCCCTATCTGAGACAAGATATACTCTAGGGCTGTACCACAGGCATCACATGTGAGTGTAAATGGTTTATTAAAATCTGGATAAGCCAAGATAGGAGCTGTGGTCAAAGCTGTCTTAAGAGTTTCAAATGCTTTTAGACACTTGTCTGTCCAAAGAAATGAACTGTCTTTTGTCAATAATTTATTTAAAGGTGCTGCTATTGTAATATATCCCTGGACAAGTTTCCTTTAATAATTGCACAACCCTAGAAAACAGAAAACTCCTAACATCTTTCTGTGTTTTTGGAACAGGAAACTGTGTAACTGTGTCTATTTTGGACTCATCTACTTTGATTCCTTTTGTTGAGAATTTATGACCAAGATAAATAACTTCAGATACTGCTAATACAAATTTTGATGGCTTGAGTGTCAAGTTTGCTTGACGCAATCGATCGAAAAAAGGTGCTAAGTGTTATTCAAATGAATTGGAGAAAATAATAATGTCATCTATGTATGCAAGACATGTTGACCATGGTATACCTCTAAGTACATGACCTAAAAGAATACAATATGTGGCGGGCGCATTTCTGAGTCCATACTGCATTACATTCCATTGGTAAAGACCACGTGATGTTATGAAAGAGCTCTTATGTTTTGTCGCTGGGTCCATTTTAATTTGCCAAAATGCTGAGTTTAAATCTAATGTACTGAAAAGACATGGTTTAGTTTGTCCAACTGCATCCGTTACATCTTCTAATCTTGGAAGAGGGAATGTCATTAGTTGTGTCACCTGATTAAGTTTCCTATAGTCAAAAGCAAAACGATATTCACCATTTTTCTTTTTGACTAAAACAACTGAAGATGCATAACTCGAAGAACTGGATTCGATTAGATGGTGTTCTAATAATTCATCTACCTGTCTATCAATTTCTTTATTGATGTGCGCAGATGCACGATAAGGTTGACAACGAATTGGCATGGAATCACCTGTCTATATTCGATGGGTAAATACCGTAGTACTTCCTAATTCTTCTAAGTTCAAGGCAAACACATCCGTATGTTTATTCAGAAATAATTGAAGTTCTTGTTTTTGATTTTCTTACAAATCTGAAGAGTGTAAATCAAAATTAATTGGTTCTAGTGGTTTAGAAATTTGTGAGTCCACGATGTCAGGTGTATCAGGTGTGATATTCTTGTCATAAGTGTCCTTGTTCTAGCTGTCAAAAATGTGAAGTTTGAGATATTATGAGATGGTTCTAGTAAAACAGGTGTCCCTATTTTATTTTACTGATACTAACAGAAATAGAACAAGTTAAGTTCGGTGTATTGTTGTGCTTTTCTTGACACGCGCCAATCCTGACTCAGTACTTATCATATTGATAATTACCGTATCGTCTAGCAAAGAGAGCTTTTGTGTATCTAGATTCACTACTGCTTTGTATTTAGTCAAAAAAATCTATACCCAAAATAACTGAATGGTGTAAGGCAGGTATAACATAGAATGTATGAGAAAAACTTACCTCCTCTTTTCAAATTAAGTTGGATAATGCCATAAATGGAATGCTTTTCTCCGTCTGCTGCAATAATATTAGAAATATCTGATGATTGAATTTGACGTGGATTGAATCCTGCTCGAGAAAGAAAATTTAGGTTGATGGCCGAAATAGTAGCGCCTGTGTCTGCTAATGCATTTGGATTTTGTCTTTAACAAAAAGAGGAACGAGATTTTTGTGAATAGATGTGACTAATGTGATTTGTGGTTCTCGAGTTTGTTTGTGGCAAGGTTGTGACCTTTGATTTGGCGCGAATTTATAGTGTTGTTGTGGGGAAAAGCATACTCGTGCAAAATGACCTGTTTTGTGACACAAGTAACACTTTTTATCGAGTGTAGGACATAATCTTCCATGTGACTGAAAACAAATTCCGCATCTGAGACAGAATGGCTTATGACTATGTACTTGTGGCTTGTAGCGTGCATCACGAAGAGGTAACTGATATGTGTTATTATCGCTAGATTTATGTACTGAACTGGAGGAATAGTTTGGAAATTTGGCTGTCTGATAAGACGATGTATAATGATGAGAATTAGTGCATTGCAGCCGAAATTGTTTATTTTTGGCACGTACGAAGGGTTGAGATAATACATGTACATTGTTTTCTGTGTTCTGTTCTGAGCTGACTGTTTTAATTTCATCTTTAATTTGTTTAAGTTCCTCCAAAATTGTGTTAAGTGTTGACCAATCATCGTTCTCAGTTGTGACAAGAGATTTCTCTGCTAGATTTGCGGCTTGTCGTAAATCGTCCATATTTGTTGGGTTTTTATTCATTACTATTTGTTTTAATAGCTGGTTTTAAACCTTGTAATGCAACTGCTAACAATAATTGATCTGAGATAGTTTGGTTATTTGCAATTTGTAAGAGACGATTTGAATAGTCCAAAACTGTTTCAGACGATTCTTGTCGAGTTTGCAAAAATAGATAAATCTTAAATGATATCGTCAGTGTGAAACCTAGATGTAAAGGCAGTTACTAGACTTGACCAGTTATTCCTAACGTTTTCAGGTAGCGATTCATACCATACTTTAGCATGTTGTTGGAGGTGAAAAGAAAAGCATTCAAAGTTTTAGCTTCTGATAAATCATAAAAATTAGCCCATTGTAAAAAATGATTTAGCCATTTAACAGGATTTTGTGATTGATCACCTTTAAAAATATCTATTGTGATAAGAGACATACCTGTACTTGAGAATCTGGTGTTTCCAGAGAAAAATTGTGCGGCATCTTTATTTAAGATTCTCATCCACTAATGTCGTTTTATAATTTGTCTCTTCTCCATTAATTTTATGAAAACACTCCTTCAAAAAAAAATCACTCATAATGGTGTAGATACGGCTACATCTTGGGGACATTGGCTTTGCGAGAGGGTCCAGAGATCTGTAATATTCTCCATTCACTTGTTATGACAATTTCTGTTATGTATGTTGTGCTTAGCTTTTCATAACCTTCTTCTCATTTCTTGATATGAGAAGGAATTACTCGTAAGTTAAAGAGTGTCGATATCCATGGTGAAAGAGAGAGATAGAGAGAGAGAGAGAGAGAGAGAGAGAGAGAGAGAGAGAGAGAGAGAGAGAGAGAGAGAGAGATAAGAAAGAGTTCATGCTCTCTTAAAAGAGTGTCGCCGCGATGATAAGACACCTACATCTGGAATGAAGAGAAGTCAGAATCTTTTTTCTGCTGATATGGAGAACTTTATTTAAATAATCAACATATATATATATATATATATATATATCACTACATTCTAGAAACACATCTAAAAATTTTATAATAAAAATTCATGAAATACATATTATATATTCCTTATTAAGCTTTCCAACTTCATTCGTTCGTATAACTTCTGCATTTTATAATATTATACAAATAGTTAACTTTTGATCAATTTCAAGATAACCAAAGGTATAAAATGTGATAACCATAGTTGATGTAACAATTAATGTAAAGAAATTTATTTTACTTATTTTAAAATAGAATATTGATTTAAAATATATTGCTAGATAATATTCTTTATTACTTAAAGAATACTTTATTTCAACATTAAATCTAAACAAGAAGTTGGTAGCGAATTCAACTTTTACCATAACAAATACATAAATTTAAATATGAATTCTTTAAAACATTAAACATTTTATTACAATATAATGTAAATAAAAGAATTTAGTAACAATGTTGCAAACATATCAATATTACCATTAAAATCTCAAAGATTAAAAATATCTATTTCTAAAAGAAGTTACAAAATATACCGTTCTTACCTGTAATGAAAAACGAACATGCCGCTAGCTTCAAAGTATAAGGGACTGACCTAGACAATATACGTCTCTTACTTATACTCGCTAGGCGCAAGTCAGGACTAAATATGGTAATCCCCTAATACTAAGCCAGCAGCAATGTTTGTTCATCATTAGATAAGAACCATTTTGTTTTACGTCACTAACAGAAGGCCAGGCTCTGTCTTAGTCACCTGATTGGAAATTCGCCAATGCGTAATCTTAATTTGTCTGGTTGTAAGAACTATATAATTCTTACAGAGTTTTTTTACTGAATCAGCGAAACAGCATCCAATGTCTTTAGTAACGTCATACACTTATTCCACACAACAATGTACATTCGTATAGCTAGTGATGTACGTTGCCAATGCTTTGCACATCAACAATTTTCATTCCATTAATATATAGTTGTGCTTTTGAAATAAATGAAATTAATCTAAATATATTTTAGAACTTACTTTAATATAAATGAATAAAACATTATTTTAAAACAATGTAAAGAAAATTGCAATCTTATTAATTTTACTAAAAAAATCAATCCTGATACATGCCTAGGAGAGAGAGAGAGAAAGAGAGAGAGAGAGAGAGAGAGAGAGAGAGAGAGAGAGTTTCATCTCTGTAAAATCTCAATAGATGTAATTACTTTACTGTGCTTCATTCCTCTCCTGAAACAGTGCATGGTCCTGTATCAAACCAATCAACATATTCTACAAGCTAATGGTCTCTTTTTGATATTAATATGATGGTGGATAGACATTTTTGTGTAATTTGCTCTGAGTAGTTACTAATATTATATGTGGCTAATTAGGACTAGTATAAATTTGACGTTACCCCTTCGTCTTTTTCTACATAACGTGTTTACTTAAGCTCTGTTTATGTCGGACCACATTTACCGGTTAGTGCTCTTATCCAGTCTCTGCGCATAACGGATAGTCCAGTCGCGGTGCGTGTATACATCTCATTTTACATATGCTTTTCGAAAGGACTAACAACAATCAGAGTACAATTTAACAAATAATTTATTTCCCTTGAAAATGATGGTAAAAATTGAAAGAGAGCCTACAGTTTTAAGAATCAAATCCAATCGAAATAATCCAAGAGTAATCGACGAATTATATTACAAAATTCATACTAATGAAATGTTCTAAAATATTAAAGTTCTAGTCCTGTTAGAAAATCCACGAAATGACAGAGGCACTCCCCAGACAGTAGCCAATAAATTGGACACGGAATTAATTTTTTGCTTTTGGTGTCATTGATATATTGACACTGAGCATTACTGAGAATTACAAACAAACTTATTTATATTTGTAGGTGTAAAAACTAAACATATGCAAATCTTGAACAGCACCGTATCGACTGCAATCAGATAGGATGGCAGAAAGGATGACAATAATCTTGCAACAAATGTTTTAAATGTTAGTTAATGATCATTGTGATTTGTACTACCACTTACCCTATGTAATGATGGCGTATGATACATTTCAATTCAAGAAAATAGACATGTGTCCTGTCGAATATTTTCAATAGGTTCAAAATACACCCAAGCAGACATATGATTACATATATGAAAATCTAAATAGTCTTTTCTCTAGGCAAATGTTCCACTATGAAATGAAAACAGAATTAGGTCATTTTAAAGTTAGAAAATGGGCGTAGAGGAGACATGCACCTGACAACAAAGACAAATTGGACTAGGATGGATTATTCCGAATAGAATCTTACGACATATATGAAGAAAAGATGGACTTTCTGGTTCTAGACGTCATTAAAGAAGGCGCAAAGAGGGATCCTTATCCCGGTAACAAAATATAGCATTTCTTGTCATATTGAAGTATGCCATCACTCTAAGTACTGGGATGTCCGTAAATACTTACACCACTGCGAGGTTATTCATCGCTCAAAGTTCACTTACATGTTATGTTCACTCTGCCGACACACATTCAAGAGACCAAGTGACCTGTGTCGTCATTGGTTCCAACTCATCTTCGACTCTCTCTTCTTCGACTAGATTTTATGTGCATCTATCCCTAATCCGTAAAGGAGACTTTGCGTCTTGTAACATAGTGGGAGAGAACACAATCGCAAGAGAAAGAGTAAAATATGACAAAGGTGGCTAGAGCAGGAAAACAGACGCCTGCGAGTTGAACTATTCCAAAATGACTCCCAAGTTTATTCCCAGCTGCATGTATATATCCCCTTAGATGAAATAGTCGGGTATGAATAAAAACATATGGAACCCTCCAAGGCAGCAGGCAAGGACCCTTTTCCGGCCATGCACCATGATATCCTGCGGCAGCATACACTGCTGTCCAGGAGGAATGAACGAGCTACCTCGAGGCCAAACTTCAATCTAAATATTTTGAAGATTATCTAGTCGGTGATTTTTCAAAATTTATTGTTATATAATTTTTAAATTGATTATAACGTTTTTAATATAGTTTAATTATGTTAACTTCCCTTACGAACCTAACGTTATTCGATATTGCTGACGCGAGTGCTGTTAGTGTCGTAGCATTATTAATAGCACTTTATTGAAATTAGTCATGATGTAATATTCTGAAGTGAATTTTGATTTCTTAAAATACACTTTTGAAATATTCTGGAAGTAAATCTAAATGAAAGTGATTATCTCAACTACAGTGTTATATTTGTACTTGTTAAAAATGAATGATGATAATTTGCATGTGATCTATATCTATCCCTTTTCATAATGTAAATCAGGATGGTAAAAATTCTGTAATATCCCATGCATGTTATTTTAATGTGAATGAAATTAAAATTTGCATCTTGACACAGTACAATTACTCGGTTAGACCCAATGTGCAGAATATATTAGGCTTAAGAGAGGCAATTTGTTTGAGGTGGAAAATGTAACGTATAATCTACTTATTTACACAGAAATTAAAATTTAACTTCATTCTTTTCTATATGAAGTGTTACATAAGCTCTGGTAGTGTCGGAAGATTTGTATCGGTTAGCCCACGCGTCCACTCTATGTGCTTGTTTGATAATCCAATCCCTGCGCGTGTATACATTTCACTTTATATCATTTTGTGTATGCTTTTTGATCTGTCCAGTGTCGCGTCGGGAGAATCGCAGTTTGCGGATGTTGAAGCTTAGTACAAACGTCATTGTTTGGCACTTTATCGAGACGACACAATCGTCTGGTTTGTATTGGTGACAAGATTGCTAGAAATTCAGCATGGCTCCTTTAATTACATCATTCATCTTATCAGGTTATACATTCCTAATTTCCTTCGTACGTTTCAGGAATTAATGTTAATATACCGCTGTTGCCAGAATTAAACCCTTATTTGACATTTCACTATAAACCCATGTCTATATTTCCAAGAATATTTTTTTTGTAGAGCATTTTATATTCTAGAAAATAATCATTTGAATTAAACAATTTGAATAATTGAATGCCAATCCTAATTAAACACAGCTCTACAAAACAAGTATACAATTGATTTGACAAAGCCCATAAAGCACGAAATACTATTTTTTTTAATGAACAAGACTTGTATGTTAAACAAAAGAGTAAATTGAGACCACGGATAATGATAAACAAAATACATAGTTCTAGCAGGATATATATCTATTTAGGACGTCCCACTCCACAATCGCTACAACAAAAAAATATGCCAATCACATATAGATTATCTATAACAAACGAATGTCTTTGTCTTAGCTTAATATATAAAGATCATATTTCAGAAATGAGTAAGTTGTTTATATTATTGTCACCGATTTTGAACAAGGTCAAATCCATTATACATTGTTACATTACCCATAGCATATCCAGAAATTAAATAATAATTATCTAACTAACAATCATTGCAATTTCACCTTACACCTCACCGGCCTAGTGGTTCGTGTGTCCATCTCGGAAGCGGTAGTTCGTGGGTTTGTAATTTTATATCGCCTCACAAATTAGATCTGGATCATAACTGGCTTCGTTATTACGCAATGACGAATATATTGCATGTGTAGCTATCGATTGTATGTTATAATTCTCCCCAGCTGCAAATCGAACATATTCATATAAAAAGCAATGGCTATATTTAGGCACTGTAACATCGTATCGTTTTTGTGTATGTTGTATGACAGTGCTGGTACTTTTACGAGTCTACTCTTTTAACATAAGCACCAAGAAAGAGTAAAAAAACAAGCTTTTGTAAACATTAACAAATGTATTTATTTTCCTAGAATACAAGGTGAAAATTAGAAACAAACAACTTACGGTATTCCCATAATAATCCAAGAAATACAGACACGAGTCCTAGTAATTTAAAGTCCTGAACAGCATTTAGTCTGAAGAAATACCAAAACTGAAGTCGGTGATTTGTCTGTGGTAACTATTGATTGGTCAGTCCAAATTCCTTGCAAACGTGGGAGAAGCGGCATACCTGCTGCTGCAGTCCATCTTCCGTGTGGGATGTCAAGGCTGCATCGTCGGCGAAAAGCAATTAACGGATGAGTATCTTTGTGATTTTAGTTTTAGCACGGAATTGGGCAATGATTTCAGCTTTACGAAAGCCCTGGCATGGATGTACACTAAATCGCTGCAGTCATTAAAGACATACTGGAGAAGCATGGTGTGCATGTTCTCGTGGAACTACAAGAGAACAGCAAGTAGACGTAGGGATCAGCCAATCTTACGCAGGAGTCTGAAGAGTAAAACTAATACGGACCAGGTCAAATGCCTTCGTGAGGTCTATGAAGGCGATATGGATGGGCATCAGCTGCACATGATACTTCTCCTTCAGCTGACTTAGTGAGAAGATCATGTCTACAGTTGACCTGCCGGCTCGAAATCCACATTGATACTCTGGGTAGACGCGGGAGGCTATTAGCAGCATGCACTCCAAAGCAATACGGGCCAAAGCCTTTCCGACAACGCTGAGGAGTAAGATGCCCCTGTAGCTGTTGCAGTAACTACGGTCACCCTTGTTATTGTACAATGTGGCGATGTTTTCGTCACGCATGTCCTGCGTGATGTATCCCTGTTTCCAGGGGATACAGATGAGTATGTGTAGCGGCTAGAGCAGCGCTGGTTTCCCAATCTTGAGGACTTCAAGCGGAACTTCATCGCTTGCAGCAGCCTTTCCACAGACAAGATAGTCTATGGCTTTTCTGAGATCTTCCAGGATGGACTGCGTGTCTATCTCCTCCAGGTCAGGTTGGTCAGGGATAGCATCCATGGCAGTGTCATTGACGTTCCTTCGGGCTGCTCAACCCATCGCTGCAGTTGATTTCCTTAGTCTGTGATGTATTCGCCTGTCTTTGACTTAAGAGGGAGCGGTTTTTGAGCAAGGAATGTGGAGCTGTCGCCTTCTTGATGCCCTCATATATTTCTCTTGCATACCCGGTGTCAGAAGCTGTCTGTATAATGTTACAAAAGGTTAAGCAAATAGATGTTGGCACAGTGGCGGGCGGTCTTCTGGGTGTTGTTCCTTGCTGTCCTGAGGGTTTGAAATGTTCGTGGGCCAAGTGCGAACTTGTATGCCAGGATGGCTTTTCTTTTCCTCAGTCACGTACTACATCTCCTCCCAGTTTGCCTCATAGCAGTCGGCATTCATCCGTTCCCTCTTCCCGTAAACTATGATGGCTGAGTTGCACACATAGTCAAAGAGATGGGACAACATGGAGTTTATGGTGTCATTGTGTGTCACTTTGGAGAGATCTTCATTCATTACTCATGAACTGCTGTGTTTTATCTGGGTTGCTTGCACAGCAGAAGTTAATGCGAGGTTGACGCTTCTGTACATGGTACAGCTTCTTGGGTAATATTCGCACCTTACTGGCCACAACACGATGGCCCGTGTTGCAGTAGGCATCTTGGTACCTGCGGGTGAGGAAGACATCGGCCAGTTCCGCACGCCTGGTGATGACGAGGTCTAGCTGGTGCCAGTGGAGTGAACGTGGGTGTCAAAGTGACACCTGGTGAATCTCCTTGCAATGGAGACAGGCAATGTGGATCTTCAGTATGGAGGGTTATCTGTCAGTAGTAATAGGGGACGATAGGGGGACAATGGGAAATCCAGTCAAAAACAGCTTGGGATACTATAGGGACAAGATTTATAGGGACAATGGGAAATCCAGTCAAAAACAGCTTGGGATACTATGGGGCAAAACAGCTTGGGATACTAGGGGGACAAGGGAAATTGAACATGGTGGGACTGTATAGGGACAAGAAAAAAATAGAACAGGGTGGGACTGTATAGGGACAAGGAAAAATGAAACATGGGAAATAGGATTGGTATAGGTAGAGGGGACTGTAGAGGGACAAGGGAAAAAAATGGCGGCAATAGAAAGCTACTATCTTTTCGAGATTTATGAGTGGCCCTGAAAAGGACCGTTATGTGTAATGTTAACAGTATTTTGTTAACATAGAGGGCATCTGACAGATCTTCTTCTCTTCCTTAAACTTCTCCTTACTAGGGGTCCATAGAAGAGAACTCTCTTCAAACAACCTTGTCTTTCTTCGTATACCCTTCTCTTCCAATAGGCTGTCTCCGTCATATGAATTACACTCCACGCTGATCTGACATACATGGGTATGTCAGTCCGAAACAGCATACTAGACACAAGGGTTGACGATTCAATGTTAGTCCACATTTTGTAATGCGAAACAGGTGAAGCGAATGCTGTGTACTGCGGCTATTTATAGGGGAAGAGCGGATCGAAACGGATTGAGTGTATCGACCAATCCAAACGTGCGTTACAAAAGTCAGTCACAGCCATCCAATCGGAAAAGAGCAGTCTGTGACGTCACCTTTTCTATATAGAGGTACTATCGCCTGTGTTCAGTCAATCGATGAGACAGAGTTGTCAATAATGGCGGACACTAAGAAGGCGATGAATTGGGATGAGTCAGGAGTAGAGACAGCAAGTCATGGACCAACAGTGACTACTAAAGTCATGACAAATCTACATCCAGAAGAAGTAGATTTTAACTGGGATATTGTGGATTTTTTAACATCGCAAGAGTTTATTCCGGCACCTTCGTTGCCTTCTGCATCTTCTTATGTACACGTCGATGATTTTAAACAAAGAAAAAAAGAAGAATTGGAGCGATTTTTACAACAACAGAAAGTAGAAGAACAAGCTTTTCTTATACAACAGCAGGAAGAAGGAGCAAGAAGGAAACACCAGGAAGAAACACTAACATCAGTAGTAGAGAAGAAAGAAGACCAAGGACAGAAAGAAAATAGTGAAAATCAAACAGTCACGACGGTACTTTGAGATATTTTAGCTGAGTTAAGGAGTCTGAAACAAATGTATCAGACTTCTTTATCACGACCGAAGAGAAAAAGACCTTCTCGAGCTAAACAACCCGATCTCTCTGTGACTACGTCTACCATTCCACCGTTAGTGCTTTCTACCAAATCATTGACAGGAACCACCAGTCCCGAAGTAGGCCTTGGTCGTGGTAAAGGCTTAAGTCATCTCACGAAGATTTCGTCCCGTTTCTGAGTTTGTTTTGTTTTAAACACACAAAACACCAACGGTCATTTTCAGGGCCACTCCAATTATTTCGAAAAGAAAAACTATTTCAATTGCCTAATTCAATGAAAACTCAAAAGTCCTTTTTTATTATTTTTTTTTTAAAACCCATGATGTACGTGTGAGTGAATGAATGTGTGAGTGTAGGTTCTTATTCTATAAAATCAAAACCAAGAGACACTTACGTTTTTCTCTCAGGTTTATTCTAGTACAAACGTTACAATTCAATATCACAACATAACATAACACAATACCACTTTAAAAAAGTTCATAGGTTTTCTTCTGTTTCACTCTTTCTATTTTTTCATTTTCTTTACTGTCACAGCTTTTTCTTCATCTTCTTCTTCTTCTTCTTCTTCTTCTTCTTCTTCTTCTTCTTCTTCTTCTTCTTCTTCTTCTTCTTCTTCTTCTTCTTCCTCCTCACTTTTGTTTCGTCTTTTTTCTTGTCTTTGTGAACGTGACGGGGTTCTTCCTTTTGGGGAGGGTACCTCTTCCTCCTCCTGTTCAGAATTCCTTTCCCCCTCCTCTTGCTCCTGTTGTTTCTTAGGGCAATTTGGAGACCAATGTCCTTTCTCTTTACAATAATAACAGGTATCTTGACTTTTGTCTCTATTGTACCCTTTTCTGTTTTTGTTACGATCTGAGCATTATGTAGCCCAATGTCCTTTCTTCTTACAGATATAGCAAGTATCTTGACTTTTATCTCGATAGGAGGAAGAGTAGTCCGTCGGCTGGTCTGACGAAAACTTTCGTATGACCCCACGTAAAGCTCTGATGAGAAGTTCCACTTGTGTAGGTTCTTCCATCGTTCTGGTCAATGTGAGAGTGAAATGAATACTGAACGGTTAGACACTGACTCTTTATATATATATATATATATATATATATATATATATATATATATATATATATATATATATATATATATATGTATGCACCGATCTGACATGAATATATAGGGGTTATGTTCTTTAAAAGGTAGTCATTTGACTTTTTACAGACAAGATGAAAAGACCACATCATGTTGTCGAGAAAGAAGAAGACAGTAAGAGACAGAAACGTAATGTATCGCCAAGCACAATAGCTGATGTCTTGGCTGAAATTCATGCCAGTGATTTTGAAGATGACATGAGTGAGCCCGAATTTACACCCAAGCAATCGACGTCCAAGCAAAGTGCACCACCCTTAGTAAACCCTGAAAATTGCTATCACATTCGAGAGACGGAAAAGCGTTCCGCTCGAAAATTTAGAACAACGGCTTACACGTATGCCGTAAAGTTTAAAGATTTCAAGTCCAATGTACCTTTGGAGAATACAGAAGGGTTCATTACAGAGGTGTGGAATTATGTGTTAACTGCATTGAAACAGCAATGTCAAGTCAAAGAAGACGATCGCTTGAGACTTTCTATTCAACACGATAATTTAAAGTCTCCCGTTTGGATCGAGTTTACTAGCCCATCACAATTAACACCTTCCAAAGTCATCGACAAAATTCAACATGTGCAACAATCCAACGACAAGTTTCGCATCACCGATGGAAAAGCCACACTGTTCATGACCCACGTGTCTCTTTCCCAGGGGGCCGGACGACGCAAAAAAGTGTTATTGGTGGACAGCATGAAGCGAAGCCTCGTCCGAATTAACAATCCTCAAGACAAGATGTGTTTAGCCCGTGCCATCGTCGTGGGACAAACGTATGCCAACAAGAACGAGACGATAGAATGGAAAAGAACCTGGACAACTATTTGAAAATCGGGTCGAGCCAAACAAAGAAGTGAAGCAGAACTCCTGTTACAGCAAGCAGGGATATCCAAAGACGTTCCTTGCGGTATTCCAGAAATGCAAAAATTGCAAGACGTCTTGGCTCCACGTTACACTTTGAAAGTACACCCTCAAGAAGTGCGTGGTCCTCTTTTGTTTCGAGGCCACGATTTCAAAGACGGAAAATACATTCACGTCTATCATCACAATGGTCATTATGATACCATTACCAGTATCACTGCATTCCTGGGATACGGTTACTACTGTGAAAAATGTGACTATGGTTATAACAATCGAGAACAACACAAACATTGTGGATCAAAATGTGAGGGATGTTTGGCCTCACAACCTTGTCTGGACAAAGGACAAGTACGAGTGCATTGCCCTGTGTGTCAGCGCACTTTTGTCAGTCCTACCTGTTACCAACAACATTTGAAGATGCCAGGTTCACAGCAGAGAAATGCTTGTCAGCTTCTGAGATTGTGCCCTACTTGTGGACAAAGCATACGTTCCAACAGTACCAAGTTTCACGTTTGTCGAGGTAAGAAACGATGTCACATTTGTCGCCAAATCGTGGATTTGGAACACGAATGTTTCATTCAAATATACCAACCCCAACCAGAAGATACCCAGAAGAAAGGAAATTTTATCTTTTTTGATTTCGAATGCATGCAAGAGACCGGTATTCATATTCCCAATTTCTGCGTGGCTCACCGTGCGTGCGAACAGTGTATCCAAGAGCCCATCTTTAGTCATTGCTCTCACTGTAGCAAGATTCCTGGAGGACGTGAAAAAATATTTCGAGGGTCAAACACCTTGGTCGATTTTGCTCAATGGATCCTAAACCCCATCGACGAGACGTGGAGTCCAGAAAACATCGAACGTTACGGAGATTGTCATCGCCATGCCACGGTCATGGCTCACAATTTCTCGGGATACGATGGGCAATTTCTGCTTAGATACTATACGGAACAAAGTACCGAACGTCCTCAAGTGACTTTAAACGGAGCCAAAATCATTTCTATGCAAGTTGGACAAGTGCATTTTAAAGATTCGATGTGTTACTTGGCCATGCCGTTGAGTCGTATGCCTAAAACGTTTGGAATGACAGAAATGGCCAAAGGTTATTTTCCACACCTTTTCAATACCGAAGCCAATCAACATGTCGTTCTACCCCATTTGCCTGAGGCTGACGACTACGACCCCGATAACTTGCGCACCGAACAACGAGAAGCTTTCTTCGCTTGGTACCAGACTCACGCCTCGGACCCTTTTGACTTTCAAGAAGAAATGTTAAAGTATTGTCGATCTGACTTGGACATTTTACGACGTTGTTGTGGAAAATTTCGAGAATTGTTCATGGAGCATGGAGGGATCGATCCTTTGAAAGAAGCTTGTACCATTGCCAAAGCGTGTTCTTTAGTGTACCGAAAACGCTTTATGCCCAAAAATACTCTAGCAGTCATTAGTCCTCAAACGACAAATTTTGTCAAACGTCAATACTCGGTCAAAGCCTTACGCTGGCTCCATTATTTGTGCGACAAGGAAGACAAATGGATCCAACACGCCCGCAACGGAGGAGGCGAAAAGACCATTGGAACGTATTCAGTGGATGGGTGGGACTTAGAAAACCCTCAAATCGTGTACGAGTTTAAGGGATGCTTATTTCACGGATGTCCCCTATGTTACCCTCAGCGTAACACCAAAAATCAGTTTTTACAACGGACTATGGAAGATTTGTACCAGTTCACGTGTCAGCGTCGTTTGAAGTTAGAACAGCAAGGATACCAGGTAGTGGAAATGTGGGAACACGAGTACGATCAGCGTTTGAAAACCGATCCCGAGTTTAAACACATCGTAGAAAGTTACAAGCTGGTGGACCCATTGAACCCTCGGGATAGTTTGTACGGAGGACGGACGAATGCCACCTGTTTGCTGTACCAAGCGGACGAGAAGATGGGAGAAGAAATCAAATACTTGGACGTGTGTTCATTGTATCCTTACGTGTGCAAATATTGTCACTTTCCCGTAGGGCATCCAGAATTGATGACAGAACACATTGACCTGGACCACATTCGACAGTACAAAGGATTAATCAAGTGCAAAGTCTTACCTCCCACAGACTTGTACCATCCCGTTTTACCTCACCATTGCCAAGGAAAACTGATGTTTCCTTTGTGTCGCACTTGTGCTGAAATGTGCAACCAAGACCAACCTTGTCAGCACAGTCAGGAAGAACGTGCCTTGACAGGAACGTGGGTGAGCGTGGAATTGTTTAAAGCTCTGGACCTGGGATACCGACTGTTAGAAGTGTACGAAATTTATCACTTTCCCAAGACACAACAATACCGCAAGGGCAACGAGACACAGAAAGGTATTTTTTGCAGACTACGTGGATGCCTTTTTAAAACTAAAACAAGAAGCTAGTGGCTATCCTTCCTTGTGTCACACTCCCGAAGACCAAAAGATATTCAAAGAAAAATATAGGGAGCAGGAAGGTATCACTTTAGACCACATCGAGCAAAACGAAGGAAGGCGATCGTTTGCCAAAGTGATGCTCAATTGCTTGTTGGGCAAAATGGCACAACGACCGTCTTTACCCAAGACGGAGTATTTGTCTGAACCTTCTCGCTACTTCCAGATGATTCACGACCAAACCAAAGTCATGAAACACGTAGACGTCATTCGTGAGGACTTGATCTTAGTCAATTACGAAGAAGAACTAGACTTTATAGAAGCCGACAAATTTGGCAATGTCATCATTGCGGCTTACGTGACAGCCCACGCTCGCTTAAAATTGTACGAAGTGTTAGAACTGTTAGGAGATCGTGTGTTGTATTTTGACACGGACAGTTGCATCTACATTCACCGACCGAACCAGTGTAACCCTATCATCGAAGGAGCCCATTTAGGAGCCTGGACCGATGAACATCCCGACGACAAGATTCTATGTTTTGCAAGTGGCGGTCCTAAAAATTACGGCTACGAATACCGTGACTCCCAAGGAGAAATGCACACCGAATGTAAAGTGAAAGGATTGACTCTCAATTATCGCACCAGTCGAGTAGTGAACTTTGACGTACTTCAAGAAGCCTTACAGTCTGGACAGGATGAAACGTTTCAATTAACCACCCACGAACCGCACAAGATTGTCCGTTTACCCACACATCAAATCGTTAGCCGACCTTTGGAAAAAGTCTATCAAATTGTGTACCAAAAAAGAGTACGACTTCCCAATCACTTCACTCTACCGTACGGTCACGTCGAAATTGGGCAGCATATAAAAAGAGACATCGTCCAAGACCAATAGTTCATTTACCACTACACTGACCAAGCGAAAAGAAGATGAATCCATTTGAACAGACATCATTCAAATTTGGGAATTCTCAAGTGGAGTACGATGCTAAACCTTGCGATTGTAGTGATGCCAGGCGCTGTGACCTTAGCGATTCAGCAGGATATCGTGGGAACTTTGCTATGACTACTACCCCTATATCTACCCTGGAAAGTGATGCTACACGTGTCAAACCTGGGGGATGTGAAAGCGGTGCCACACGTTATCGTGGACTCCTAGGAATTTCACCGTACCTACATAAACCTGAAGTGAGGAGAGTCGAATATTCGTTCCCGACAAGTTTGCCAGAATACTGTCACTTTAAAAGTCGATTCCAAACCTTCAAAGATAAATGGCCAAAATATCTGCCTGGACCAACTCCTGAAGAATTAGCCAGAGCCGGATTTTTCTACTTAGGCGAAGGGGATAAAGTCAAGTGTTTCAGTTGTGGTGTGTCCATTTACGAGTGGGAACATAAAGATGCCGCGTACCTGGAACATGCTCTATGGTCCCCGAATTGTCAATACCTACCTTTAGTAGGAGCTAGTGATTAGACGTGACACTACTGCTCCATGTCGTTGAACAAACCTAGACCAGTATATAATATAAAACATAACATTCAAGGATTACCCCACGAATTGCAAGAGAAGATCTACAAAGACGTTTGGCAAAGCCTTGCGAAAGAAAAATCTCAATGGGTGACTGTAGAACTTTTGTGTCGTGAAATTCATAAGAGGAAAGTGACAAAAATTAACGAATGTATTAGATTTCTCTATTTTTATTTTAGTTCGTTTACACCTGAAGATGTTTTGATCCTTTTTCACCGTCACATTAATTGGTAGTGGGACAAGTGACACTACTGCTCCATGTCGTTGAACAAACCTAAACCAGTATATAATATAAAACATAATTTTCAAGGATTACCCCACGAATTGCAAGAGAAGATCTACAAAGACGTTTGGCAAAGCCTTGCGAAAGGAAAATCTCAAAGGGTGACTGTAGAACTTTTGTGTCGTAAAATTCACAAGAGGAAAGTGACAAAAATTAACCAACGTATTAGATTTCTCTGGATCAAGGGTGTTTTTTTTGCTCTGTTTCCAATTTACGTCTAGTACGTTTACATCTGAATATGTTTTGATCCTTCTTAACCGTTACCCTGAATGGCAGCGTGATGAAATTACAGGTTATATTAATCACTTTCGCTTTTGGAGGAGATTTGATTCTGTGCAGAATATACACTGATGAACTTCGACCTAAAGAAGAATAAAAGAGAACGACCATGCCACAACTTTTATCACTAGTGATCCAACAGATTCCGTGGAAGGATATCAATGAGAAGATTCACACAGTGAAAGATTACGAACACTTATTGCAAGAACTGTACCCTATAAATTGGGGTCGACGTGTAGTGAGTGTTTTAGTGACTTGCTTTCTGGGATTTCATTTACCTGCCGATTCTTTGTGGGTACTTTACGAACACTATCTATCAAAAAAAGACAGTATGGTGACACCTTTAAATGTCCACGAGAGACTCATTCTGTTCTCTGTTCATACCATTACGCTTTCATCTGGATACGTCTCGACCTCTACAGGAAAAACAGATTCGGCAACTTTTTCGTACGGAAGCAGTGTACGAAGATGTGTGTGTAGCTTGTGATTTACACCCTCATTGGACAGATGTACGTAACTGGAAAAGTTGGGATTTTGAGGCTTGGACAAACGAAACATCCCATTATGCCCAAGCGTTGTGTTCGTAAAATTCATCGTCGAGTGAAAAAAGTCATTTTTAAACCTGTGTTAGTGACAGTACCAGAAGAAGAAGAAAAAGAATCTGACACCCAGGACAATCCCTCTGTTCAAGACAGAACTGTCATGGACATTTCCCCACAAAGACCCTTTCGAGAAGACACCTATGTGACTATACCTCATGTAGAGGAGACTATAAGAACATTACGCACTACCTCTAGGAGACGTTCGTTACCCAAATCATGTTGTACAGTGCCTTGTTTATATGCCACTTTGATCGCTTCCCTGTGTTTTTTATTCCTGTATTTATCCATTTGGTTATTATGTATTTTTGTTTTTCGTGTTGTTCGAATTTAAACATGTCTTGAAATAAACGTGTCTTGAAAAAAAGTATAAAAACCTCTTGTCTTGTCTGTTTTTTGTGACAATACTGTCATACCCTACACGACTATGGCTCACTCTGCTATTTCTACTCCTCCTTCCTCCTCCACATTCAAAGTCATTGACGAACACTTAGATCATGCTAGTTGGAAAGCCTTGTATCTTCGTCATTCTTTTAACATGTTAATCGCTGGACCGAGCGGTTCAGGCAAAACCGAATTTGTCAAATGTTTGATCGAACATAAACATCATTTGATCGATCGTCCACCTCAACGTATCGTGTGGTGTTACAAAGAGTGGCAATCGTCATACAGTCTCTTGCAAGAAAGTCAAGGTGATTCCATTGGGTTTGTGGAAGGCATTCTTAAAGAAGACGAGGGGATCGTGTCTGACCGTAGTCAAACTCATTGGGTTATTTTTGACGACATGTTAGGAGAAGACGAAGAAGAAATTAAACTGTGGTTTACACGTAAAGGGCATCACCGTAATGCCAGTGTCATTTACATTACACAAAATTTATTTCAACAAAGTAAAGCCCATCGTACCATTAGTCTCAATGCTCATTATGTGGTCTTTTTTAAAAGTCCTCGAGATAAATCACAAGTGCAAGTCTTAGCCAAACAGTTAGGAACACCTTGGCTAACTCATGCGTACGAAGATGCCACTCAAACGCCACACGCTTATTTACTCGTGGATTTATAACCCACTACCCCTGATTATTTGCGATTTCGTACCAATTTTTTTCACGACTGGTGTCAAGACGGAGGACCTGTCGTGTACACGTCCTCGTCGTCAACATAACCATATGAAGCACTAAAAGATTTATAAAAACCTTGGGTTACTTTAACCTTGTCTCATACATCGTCAACATGACATCCCTTCAGTCTCATCTTCCCATCAAATTGATTCGTGCCTTGTACGGAATCAGTCGCGAAAAAAATCCACAAAGACGTGCTCACGTCTTAGATGCCAGTCTCAAAGAAGTCTTACGATGGTTTACGGTGACAGCACGTCAAATACTGCAAGGCATCATTCACATTCCACATCAAACCAAGCGTTTTTTTGACAGAAACAAAGTAGCCTTGACGCAACTGGCCGATCCTCGCATCGACACTCAACTCAAAAAGCAAATCATATTGAAACCTGGAGGTAGCGGTTCTCTAGGAGGTGTCATCATTCGTTCCCTTTTAAAATGGGATCCCAATGCTCCCAAAGTTCACCCCAAGAAAAAAGAAAAAGCCAAACGAACCCCAAATAAAAAGAACAAGAGTACCAAGACCAAAGCACAGAAAAAGAAAAGTCCACAGAAAAAAGCGGTCCCTCGCAAAAGAGGCACTTCAGCCAGGACGCAACCTTACCTTCGTCAACCACAACCTGTAAGAAAAGATCTACAAGGACGTTTGGTAGGGACTACGTTGCCAGTAGCCTCAGGGGTTTCCACTTCTCCGTTGCGGGTGATGCCAGCCAAAGCCAATTTGACACACGTTTTTCCTAATTTGATGAAACATTGGAAATCTACGTCTCCCAAAACGTCTCCTCCACCGATGACACCCTCGTCCACATTAGCGGCAGTAGCAGCTGCTCACAAAGTACCTGCCCCTAAAGTCAAAGTCCAAGAAAGATCTGGTATGTTAAAGAGTTTACTAGATTTGTCCAAACAAGAACTGTCCCGATTGAATAAGTTACGAACTCCTTCACGACGTGTGTTACCTGCCATGAAGTTGATACGACGCAAAGGTAATCAGTGGCGTCGCATTCCAGTATAAAAATGACTTAAGGATCACAACAGGGATCGATATTTTCTGTACCACTGCTGAACACTCAAGAATGCCTCCTCAAAAACGTACACACTACTACCGTCGACGTTCTGCTACCCAAAAAGGAAAAGGAAAAAGACAATTTTGTCATCCCACCAAAAGCTTAAAAACCAAACATCGACGTCCTTCCCTCCAAAGGCGTAGTCCTTTAAAGAAAAAGCAGAGTCACCAAAAGGGAGGATCCTTTGACAATTTTGGGAAACACATTGTTACCTTTTTGACGAAGCGGTAGTTCCCCCCAAAAAAGATAAAAGGGTGTGTGTTCCAAGCCATTGCCACTAGTGATCATGTGAAACGAACAAGCAAAGATGGCACCTCGAAAAAACATTCTTATTCACCCCACAAAGGAAAGAAAAGGAAAGGACGTTTAGCCAAGCATCGACACGTTCTTCGTCAAAGAGCGCAAAAGAAAATACCCATTCGTCAAAAGAAAAAGAGAAGTCGACAAAGGGGAGGATCTTTAATAAGTAAATAATCAATTCAGCTAATAACCGAACTGGTATCTTTAGCCCTGGTTTTGATGATTTAGCGAGGCATGCCGCTGCCTTTTTGAGAAGCCAATAGAAAAAGAAGATAAAAGAGGGTGAGTATCAAGTCTTTGACGTCATTATAATTCTGGAACGAACAAGCAAAGATGTCACCTCGTAGAAAACATTCTTATGCACCCCACAAAGGAAAGAAAAGGAAAGGACTACCTCCTCGTTTAGCCAAACACGGAGACGTGTTGTCCGTCCTGTCCAAAGCCTCACCACCCATGCGAAAACAAATCATTAAAACGGCCTCCAAAGATGTCATCAATACCATGTGCGAATGTTGTTTGAATGTTTTGAAAGGCACGATACCTTTGTCTCCACACCAGAAAAAATGCTTCGCCAAACATCGGCACGTTCTTCGTCAAATGGTCCAAAAGAAAATATCCGTCGGTCAAAAGAAAAAGATGTTGGTGCAACGTGGAGGATTTTTATCCATTCTTGCTCCTTTGTTGGGAGGATTAGCGCAAAGTGTGATGACCGGTGTGTTGCCAGGTTTGATACAAGGGATGGGTAGAAGATAAAAGGACACTATGGAGTACCATCATCTCAGACATAACCTTTGAAAGCTCATGGAAGGACCAAAACTGACTTTGGTTCCTTACAAACGATGGATGGAATACCATCGTTGGCAAGAACAACGTACCCCTCATTTACCACCCAATCCGGATTTGAACGAGATGTCCCAATTACAACACTAATTACAATCCTTGATGCATCGTCACGATTTATCCGAAACCGAAAAATCGCAAAAGTACGGTCAACTCTTGAAACGACTACAACTCTTTCATCGAAAAGCTGTGGAACAAACAGCTCAACCCACTTTGTCCGATTTAAAGACTCTAATGAATAACCCGTTACCCTCACTCTCTACAGCGGTTAAAACAGACGTCACCCCACCATTACCCAAGAAAGAAGATGAACCCCATGATCTCTTCCAAACACCCACTACCACTCCCCTTCCGAGTAAGATTGCCACTTCCTTGTTAACCCCTTCCCCCACTCCCCAACGAGAAGAACTCAAAACCTGGGTTAAAAAGATGATGGCCACTCCTTCTTCGACAGAAGTGAAAAAGAAAGAAAGGAAATCAGAAGTAAAAAAAGAAAAGAAGACCAAAGAAGCTATCTCATTACCTCCACCACCACCACCACCACCAATACCCTCGACGTCAACTCCTGTGGCACATCGGACACGTAAAACCGTTTCCAAACAACCCCCATTTCGTCCCACCCAAAGCAATATCCTCGAAGAGTGGGTCACTTATTAACTAAACCATGGAGAAGGTATTAGCCAGCATTTACTACGATCCAGCTCACCCTGCAGGTAACGGAGGCATTCAAAAAATTGTATCGTGCTGCCAAAACTCGCCTGAAAAAGCTTCGTTTACCTGAAGTACAACGATGGTTACAAGAACAAGCGACGTACACTTTACACAAACCCATTCGACGAAAATTTCACAGAAGTCGCACTCAAGTGGAAGGCATCGATCATCAATGGCAAGCCGATTTAGCTGATGTCTCTCATTTAGCCACTTACAATCGTGGCTACAAATATTTGTTTTGTGTCATCGACGTCTTTTCTAAATTTGCCTGGGTCGTACCATTGACATCCAAATCGAGCGGAGAGTTAGTACGAGCTTTGCAACTGGTGTTGAAACAAAGTGGTCGTCACCCTTTTCGATGGCAAACCGACAATTTCTGAACCAAGCTTTCCAACGAGAATTAAAGAAACGTGACATTCATTTTTTCACCACCGAAAATCCTGAAACCAAAGCCAGTATCGTGGAACGTTTTCAACGTACCTTGAAAGAACGCATGTGGAAATATTTTACGCATCAACACACTCTCAAGTACATCGACGTCTTACCGCACTTAGTTCAAGCCTACAATCAATCTTACCATAGAAGCATTGGACGTACCCCACAAGAGGTGACACCCGACAACGAAGTGACTGTTTTTGAGCGTCTGCTTGGTACGTCCCGGACATTGGTTGTCCCTAAGAAAGGTGGAGAAGTGTTAACCCGGGGAGATTGGGTACGCATTGGCAAGACCAAACGCACTTTCGACAAAGGTTACTTACCCAACTGGACCACCGAATTGTTTCGTGTTACTGGACGAGTGCGTGATCGTCATCCTACCGTCTATAAATTGGAAGACATGAACGGAGAAGTCTTAAAAGGAACGTTTTACTTGCCTGAGTTACAACGTGTCACCAAAAAAGAAGACGACGTGTACGACATTGAAAGCATTCTCGAACGAAGAACCCGTAAAGTTGGAAAACGGCATGTCAAAGAAGTCAAAGTACGTTGGAAAGGATATCCTCCTAGTTTTGATTCTTGGATTGACGCATCGCAAGTCATCGACTATAAAAAGAAGTAACCATTATGCCCTTCAATACAGTTTCAGCAACCACAGTGATTACTCCTTCACCCACTTCCTCTCTGCAAGATTTACAAAAGCAACCCTTGTGGGTGTGGTGTGGAGAACGTGTCTCTAAAACGCAAATCGTCTTTTTCTGTTAAATCTTTGTGGTGTATTGTGTTATCGGTGCAGCCATTTCTAATTTGAGTTTGCAACAAGGAGACAAACAATTGTGGACCATTTTACTCAGTAGTTGCATCGGGTATCTTCTTCCCAATCCTTCCCTGAAATACTCCTCTAACAACGGGAACAACAATAACACTATTGGGAGTCTTGCATCCAACGTTAGTCATTCTCCTGACAGTCACTCTTCCAATCACAATCCTCTGTTAGACACTCCTTTAACTTCGAGTGACTCCTCGGACAAAAGAACATTGGAAATATGAACCACACTATTAACCAATTTTACTTAACGTTACCTAGTGACAGTTCCATGGAGGTGTTTCCTAACAACACGTTGTGCTGTTACACGGCTAAATTACCTCAAACCATACATTTGGATCAAGATGCTCATTGGGAAGTGGCTTTAGCGGAAATGATACACCCGACACAAATTAAAAACATCGTCGAAAATCAAAACAATTTTACAGTAGAAGTGTATGACAAGCAATTGCAACATGCCTTAGACGAACGAGGCATCCCTGGTATGGACACCAAGAAATCAGATGGACAACCAACTAAACAACTGTCCACTCATGTGATCACCATTCCAGCAGGCTACTATTTTAGTGGTCAACATTTAGTGACTACGATTGCCAACAGGTTCTATGCTGTGTTTGGTAAACCCCTGGAAAAAATCAAAGAAAGTGTTACCTTTGAATACATTAAAGTGGCTCGTCGTCTCATGATCAACTTTTCAGAGAAGAAAATAATAGCCATTACCTTTTGTCCTGAAATGTTTGATATTTTAGGTGGACACCTCAAGATGCTCTCGAACAAAAAGGAAATACCAGGCATAAGCAGTAACATGGATTTTTCAACATATTTTCGATTCCCTGTAGAAATGAATCAAGGACTCAACTTGATGTTTGTGTACTCCGATGTCATGGAGTACAACGTAGTAGGACACACCTCTGTACCGTTACTACGTGTCATTCCTTTCAAAGTGGATACCACTACCGCTGACGAAGAAGGTGGAAATACCTATCATGTTCACCGCGAATTTGTACAACCTCATTATTTACCCGTCAGTAAGTCGTATTTCGACAGTGTCAACATTACTATAAAAGGAGAACTAGGACAAAATATTCCATTTACCAAAGGGAAAGTCACAGTGAAACTCCATTTTCAAAAACGATTCTCAAACAACTGAAAAAGTGATGTATCCTGTGTACCAAGGAGTCACTCGACAACGAGGACATGGTTTAGGAGATATGTTTAAATCAGCCTTTCGTACCGTGGTTCCTATTTTAAAACCGATGGTGACACGAGGATTGCACACCTTAAAAGATGCCGCATTGACTCACGGCAAAGATTTCTTCACAATGTTTGCATTGACAAACAAAACCCCAAAGAAGCTTTTTTGAGAGCAGGCAAAAATGTCTTGCTTCAAACGGGTAAAGAGATTTTGGGTCGACGAGAAAGTCCTATAAATGCCCTGAACGGTACCGAGTCTGACATTCCTACTTCCCTGACGACACAGCAAGGACAAGGTAGAAAGCGACGACGAAGACACCCTTTCAAAAGTCTCCGTACCTCTAAAGTTAGAAAGACAAAGAAAAAAAGAACCGTTCGAGACTTAGACATTTTTGATTATTAAAAGTAAAAAATGATGCACCAAGAATCTTGTGCCTGTTCCAAGTCGGAACTGGATCTCTTTACCATGCCACCCACGATGATGACCATGCAAGAAGCCCAATGGGTTGAATTTCATCCCGTCTCCTCTTTGACGGATTCAGCTCCCATCGAGTTCGAAATCAAAGGACAACCCGAAGATTACATCGATCTCAACAACAGTTACTTATATTTGAAACTGAAAGTAACCAAAACGGACAACACCAATCCAGGAGCCGATGCCCGAGTAGCTCCTGTCAACAATTTCATGCATTCCTTGTTCAGCGATGTGGATTTGTACATGAATAACAAACTGATTAGCAGTAGCATGGATACTTACCCTTACCGAGCGTACCTCGAAAATCTCTTGACGTACGGAAAAGAAGCCAAGAACACTCATCTAGATGCTTGCGTGGTATGGAAACCTGACACAGCAGATAAGTTTGATGACACAGCCTTGCCCGTAGCAGCTGTGGGTGACAATCTTGCAGATCCTCACAATGTAGGTTTTAACGACCGTCGAAAGAAAATTTTGCAAGGACGTAGTTTAGAACTGTTCGATCGTTTGCATTTGGACATGTGGTTTCAAGAAAAGTATTTGCTGAACGGGGTGGATATTCGCTTGAGACTAAATCGTAGCAGTGCTGCTTTCCATTTGATGGCTCATGCCAACGAATACAAAACCATTATCCAGGAGGCCAGGTTATACGTGCGTCGTGTAGAAGTGTTACCTAAAGCGGGAAATGATATCAGTCACACTTTGAGCAGAACGACAGCCAAGTATCCGATACTACGCGTGGAAGTCAAAACTTTTACCATTGCCACAGGACTCCGATCTAAGATCGAAGATCATCTGTTTCAAGGACAGTTACCCAAACGTTTATTCATCGGTATCGTCAGCAATGAAGCCCTCAACGGAGCCCACGATAAAAATCCTTTCCAGTTTAAACACTGTGGAGTAACCAAAATCGAAGTCAGTCGCGATGGTAAAACTTTGTGTACCCGTCCCTTCGAACCCAACTTTGGAGAACAGAAGAATTACTTGAGGTCGTACTTGTCACTGTACGAAGCCACAGGACAGTTAGGAACCAACACCAGTCACGGTATTTCCTACGACGATTATGCAAAAGGTTACACTTTGTGGGCTTTTGATTTCACTCCAGACCAAGGCAGCGACGAGGGACATTTTCACCCTATAAAATCTGGGCAACTGCGTGTGGAACTTCAGTTTGCACCAGCTCTTACCAAAACGGTGAATGTCATTCTGTATGCCGAATTCGATAATACCATAGAAATTAACAGTTTGAGAGAAGTCATTCTAGACTATTAGACACTATGGAAGACCCTTGCCCCTCTTTGAATAGTGGAGAATCCATGGACATGGAATGTGAGGTTACAGAAAAAGCAGACAACCAAGACCAAAAAGAAGAGATAGTAATCATGCAATCCAGATGGCCAGAACAAGAACAACAGTTAGTGGCTTGTTTTGCACAACACTTGGAAGATAAAATGAGAGACATGATTATGAAAGATTGTTATGGATGTCAAATCGATCATCCCAGTCAACTTCAACACGATAAATGTATGATGATGAGTCAAGAAGAAAAATTGGACGATTATCT
Source organism: Unio delphinus (assembly GCA_029339505.1). NCBI lineage: Eukaryota > Metazoa > Mollusca > Bivalvia > Unionida > Unionidae > Unio > Unio delphinus. The sequence continues at coordinate 3,065,080 of JAQISU010001240.1, read as the reverse complement.
GAACGAAGCTTGGAGTCTCATCTCAGAAGAAGACGTGTTAGAACAGTGGTATAAAGGCTTACGTGATCATTCCTCTCCTCCATTGTTTGCTCGAGAAATTGATCGCATCGAAACTCTCTTAGCCAAGAGTAAAGAGACGAAGCAAACCATCAGTTACTTGTCAGACCGTTTCAAGCAAAAAGTTTGGATCGAATTGATGACTTATCATCATCTGTGAAAAAAGGAAAAAAACAAGGCTACACAAAAAACAAATGGATACCTGGGAACTTTATTATCTTTTGAACCGTAGTTCGTACACTGCTTCTTGGAATCCTGTCGTGTGTGCTAAAGATGAACTACCTCATCGCAAACCTCAAGAGAATCAAGCTTATGTCATCAACACAGATGATAGCCATCTTCCAGGAACTCACTGGGTAGCTGTCTACTTTCCTCAAGAGGGTTGTGTGGAGTATTTTGATTCGTATGGATTGCCTCCTTTCGAAGATGATATCATTGACTTTATGAGAAGAAATGCCCAGACGACACGATTCAATAATGTGAAATTACAAAGCACAGATTCTATGGTGTGTGGACAATATTGTGTCTATTATCTGCATCATCGCAGTCTTGGATATTCTTTAGAACATTTAGTGACTTATTTTGATCGTCATTCGTCTCGAAACGATGACAAAGTAGATCGATGGTTTTGTGACCATTATAGCTATCTGTTGTCTTTAGCTAGGAAACGTAGTGTACATCAATGGCCTTATGAATTCAAACAGTGGAAATCTCACTTTAATTCGCAACGTTGTCAACCATGTCAAAGATAATGTATTAGTGTTGTGGAAGAAAAAATGTTTGTTATTTGAAAAAAATGTTTGTTATTTGAAAAAAAATGTTTTTTATTTGAAAAAAATGTTGTGTTTTGAATAAAAATGTTGTGTTTTGAAACCAATGCGTCTGTCATTTGTTTTACATTTTTATTCATATAAATGTTCTTTGACTTTTCTTTCTATCCCTCACATCAAACTATCTCAATGTTTCCAAACCCTAAACCGTCAAGGGGTGTTTTCCATCACGTCCGCGCTTGAACCATATAAAGCACGGGTAGTCTCCAGTCTGGCCATCCATTGTTTGACTCATCCTCAATCGAAGATGTATTCAAAACTAGTTAAGCTGGACGAAGCTTACGTCACTCTACATCGTATCAGACACAATCTGATGTCAAAGCCTGAAGAGATAGAGAATGTGAGAATGTTACAAGTAACAGAAGACCTCATAGAAGGACTCTTCAGAGAAGAAATTCAGAAAGAGAAAGAAGAATGGACTGAGAAGTATCGCCTTCTGAAGCAGCAGAGAGAGCAGAGAGAGCAACAGCAGCAGCAACAGCAGCAGCATCAGCAGCAAAAACAACATCAGCAGGAACCAGACAGAAGTTTTGTTGACTGTCGTGTGGACACGAAAGAGTTCTCTTTCTCTTTCCGAAGAAGTAGACCCTATCCTGTAGCCAGACGAGGACGCAATCTTAGACGATAAAAAATTGTCGTCCTTCCTCGTAAACACAAAAAACAGCCCTTTTCAGGGCTACCCAATATTCTCGAAAAGAATTAATCATTCAATTTGCTCATGGTATGCAAGGAAGTTAGAAAAAAAAAATAGAAGTGAGTCTATAATTACTGTCTCTTTTTACTTTTGTTTGAAGTGTGTCTATAAACCCAAGGTATTTTTTCAAAAATAACTTGTTCAATGTATAATGGATATGAGTCAAGTAAAAAAGTGAGTGAGTGTTTTCTTTTAAGTCCGCGTGTTTTGGTAATGATAGACATAATGTAATTTTTTGGAACGTTAGGGGGTGTTTTCCATCACGTCCGCGTGTTTTTGTAATGATAGACATAATGTAAGTTTTTGGATAGTAGGGGGTGTTTTCCATCACGTCCGCGCTTGAACTATATATCAAGAAGCACTCGTCAGTCTGGCTACCATTCCATGCGGATTCATTCAGCAAGTGGACTTCAAGGTGACCGGACCTCTCCAGTACTGATATGATAGCCGGCAGTGAGAAAAGGCGCCATTAGACCTGTAAATCAAATAAAAATGCAGTCACAAGAGCGACCTAGGTGTCTACCCACTACGGTGACGGGCAACCGAGCCGGGGTAGAAATCACCCCACTGAACCAGACTACAGCGGTGCTGCTAGAGGGAAACCCAAGACTGTGCAGAAAACGGATACCATGCCACGTGGATTTCAAGATGGCGACCAGTGTGCGCTACCATTACCATCAACGGTGGGCACATGCTTTGAGGGGGGAGCCAAAAGGAATGAAACGTGGCAATGCCATAACCCAATTTCCACTGCACAGCCAAGGGGGAACAGGAAAACCAGCCGGGACGGAAAAGTACGGAACACGGAATAGTACGGACTGGCTGACCTACCGCACCGCAGAAACTCCTTGGAGAAAAAGATGACAGCATAACCAGCAAGGTTTTCATTTGCCTGAATGATAATAGGGACTCATTTGGCTTAGAGTTTCCCTTTTCGACTAACTATATGGCCCTGAAAAGACTAATTTGACCTTTTTTGGCATCGCCTGCAACAAATTTATAACTAAATCCCCCTACCATTGACTACACTTTTATGTGTCGCTTAGACACTTTAGTTAAATACAATAGGGACTTATGCATGTACGCTTTAGTACTAGTCCCTATTTTGGATAGGATGTTTAATTAATAATTTTTATAACTCAGATATTTGGTAAATTGCACAGGTGGCTTACACACTATTGGTTGTTAGGGTGTCCATTAGTATAACTGGACTGAATTTGACATACAAAGCGTGCTTGGCGCTTCACCACCTTGCTCCATGCTGCAGTAAATTCTCGTGCTTGCACGACCATATTACGCAGCCCAAAGCGATATGAGAAAGCCAATTTTCTCTCGCTTTCTTGCTCTTGCAGAGGTAGGCACATACAAAGAATACTGTAGGGGTGGGTGTGTGTGGGTTCTATTCCTACCCACCCAAATGGCCTTTCAATCACACCGTGTCAATACAATGTTGACCAGATGTGACGGCCAAATTAAATAGTGAACTCTGTTCACATAAACGCCCAGTGGGTGCGCGGCACAATTCCCACCCACGGGATAATTAAATAACCTTCTTATGAAGGATAAAACAGTGCTAAGAGCCTCACGGACGGAGCACTTTAAATCTATTATTCAATTCAATTCAGTCTGGCTACCATCATCAACATCATACCAGCAGTTGAACACCGAGCAGGACGGACCGGGACAGCGGGCTCTCAAGAGTGAGCATGGGACAATGGATAAATGCTACCCATTAGGAGTGACTAAACAGAAAGCACCCAAGGAGTAAGCAAGGAGCAGAGACTTCACCATTGTAAATCCAGCCGCCAGAAAGACCGCTGTGGAATCTTCTACTTCGTTGACTAGAAATGGCACCACGTGGACGAACAAGATGGCCGCTCAAGCACGACTCTGCATGCGTTTGGCAGAGTCACTACTGCTTGGGCGAAAATGGCGGAACTCCATGTGGACTAAACCTTTCGACGAACCAGATAACAACGGAGTAGAAGACCAAATTGCAGAGGGATAACAGGAGGCCATAGAAACACTGTGACCACCACCGACTGCACACCGACGTCGAAGCCTGCTGCGGAGCACAGATCACCCTCAATCTCGCTGCTTTCAATTGCCGGAAAAATAGGGTACTCATTTGGTATCGAGTAGCCCTCTTTGACTAACCTTATGGCCCTGAAAGGAATAATTTGACCTTATTGGCTACTGCAACAAATTCATAACCAAAATCCCCTACCATTGACTACACTTATATGTGTCGCTTAGACACTTTAGTTAAATACAATAGGGACTTACGTATGTACGCTTTAGTACTAGTCCCTATTTTTGATAGGATGGTTAATCAATATTTTTTATAACTTAGATATTTGGTAAATTGCACAGGTGGCTTACACATTATTGGTTGTTAGGTTGTCCATTAGTATAACTGGACTGAATTTGATATACAGGTGAGCGCTTGGCTTTCATCACCTTTACTCCCTGCTGCCGTAATTTCTCGTGCTTGCACGACCACATTACGCCGACATAAGCGATATGAGAAAACTAATTTTCTCTCGCTCCACTGCTCTTGCAGATCGGTAGGTAACAGAATGATAGGGGTGGGTGTGAGTAGGTTCCATTCCTACCCACCCTATGGCCTATGGCTTATGGCCTTACATTCACCCAGGCAGTACAATTATTGCCCGTGGTGACGGCCGAAGTCACACCCAGAGGCAGTACATGTATTGCCCAGTGGTGATGGCCTAAGTAAATAGCACTCTATGAGTGCATAAATGCCTGCAGGGGATGTGGCACGATTCCTTCCCCTCAGGATAAAGTAAATAAACCTCCTTTGAGGGATAACACAGTGAAAAGAGCCCAAGTGGACGATTCACTTTAAACCTATCATATCAATCAATCAATCAAATCAGTCTGGCTACCCATTCAGGCGAAGACTGCAGACCGAGTAGGACGGCTTATCTGGAGCGGACGAACTGATGACGTCAAGGGGGATTGCGAAAGCATGTTTCCCGGGCTTTCACAGCTAAGGACGAACCGAGACGTTTTTACTTCTCAACTACGGAGAGAAACATCTACATATACAGCGGTGGACTAAGCAGCGGAACCATTTCGGATTTTTTATAAGTCCCTTTAACAAGTGGCAGAAATTGAAGATATGGAGAAACTGGATAGCCCACTTAAACTATTTGTAGAAGAATAATGAGGGATTTTGAAGTTGGCTGCACCTGCATCGATATACTGGAACCATACTACAACCAGCCATGGGAATCTAAGTGATATGGCGGACCTGAGGCGCGCTGACTGGTGATATCAAAATACTGAGTATCCCGCAGGTTGCCATAGGATGATATCATCAAGTCAGCGAAATACTACCTTGGATAACCAGTGTATCGATGAATTACTGCTGTCTACTGATAAATCATCACCATCGGACTACTCGGATAAAGCAGTACAACGAAAAGATATTTGCCATTTATCTTTTCATTCGCCTGAATAATAGGGGACTCATTTGGTTACGAGTACCCCTCTTTGAACAACTATTCCGTGGCCCTAAAAATCTAATATGACTTATATTGGTACCTCCAGCAAAATTCATAACTTAAACAAACTACCATTGACTACACTATTATATGTCGCTTAGACATTTTAATTTTTCAAAATTGTTAGGGACTTATTATATGTACGCTTATGTACTAGTGTTATTTGAATGATAGGACTTTAAATAATAATTCTTCAACTTAAATATTTGAATAATTGCACAGGTGGCTAACACAATATTGGATGTTAATTTGTCCATTAGTACAACTGGACTGAATTTGACCTTTAGTATGACCTTGGTTTTTCAGGTGTGGGCTGCGTCCTTTGCTGTGCTGTCTTGCTGTTGGCGTGCTCTGGTGTGTGCTGCTGTGTCAACGCCCTCCTGGACCTGGGCCTTTTCCGCCTTTGCCATTTCCGACTCACCAAATTACTAGCGAAATGAGGAAACATTTCCCCTCGCTACCTTACAAGCTTGATTGGATGATAGGGGTGGGTGTGTGTAGGTACTATTCCTACCCACCCCCAATATAGGCTTTCATTTCCCCTGATAGTTACTTTTTAGTAATTCAGGGGAACGCCTTAATTATAGTGCATTTAAGCACTTTAAGGGAGGGAGTAACATCCCTCCCACCTAAATGGCTACCGATATGGTAGCTATAAAAGTTGCCCATATGCCCCTAGAGGGCGGTGGCAACTCAAAAACACCCAGTTCAGTCAGTCTGGCTACCCATCGTTGACACATCAACACCAAAGAAGATGAGCAGACTCAGCAAACTTAGAGAACTTCAAATGCACTTGGAGAATGCGAGGCGTCTCCTGGACGAGCTGGCTATGGAGGCCTTAGAAGAACAGGCCAGAATTGAAGAAGAAGAGAAGGAGAGAACAAAGAAAGAAGAGGAGGAGAAGAAAAGGCCGATCTTGCCTCACCGCATGATGAGACAAACAAGTCAAGTCAAACCTGTGGTGAGGACACCTTCACCGCCAGAACCAGCTCGTCCACTACAGACACAACCCCCACCGCATCAACCACAGTCTCAGACGCAACAACGACAGCCGCAACAACCACAGTTTCGGAATCGAAGGCGTAATGAAGAGACTTTCACTATCCCTCAAAGTGAAGACTGGGATAGTGAAGCCACTCATTCTCCCTCTGCACTCCCAGTCACAAGAGTGAATTGGGAGAATGATTGGAGTAGGAGATGTGTGTGTGGGGCTAGACCTGGGAGATGCCAACATTAGCCAGGTGTATTTTAAAGTTCAAAAAACAGCCCTTCTCAGGGCTACCCAAATAACTAGAAAAGAAATACTATGTCAATTGCCAATGAGTATGAGAGAGGAGTAGTGTGATTATAAACACTGACTCTATTTAGATGGTATATGTTGTGATTTTGGATAGTAAATAATTGCGTGTGTTTTGGCTGCTTCCCCGTGTGTGGTTAGTATAGAGTGTGATTTTGGATAGTATGAATTTCGACTTATTCATCCAACTTCGAGACAGCTGGTTTGGGATTCTTGATGCAGAGTATGAAGTGGAAAGACTTGAGGAAGAATTTCAGAGTAACCTGAGCTTTGTAAACCAACTGAAATTAGCAAGAGATCTATTAGAAGGTATGATAGAGGAGGAAGACCAGAAATTAAGAAGACGTATTAAAACAAAATATATACGAATAGGAGACTTGAAGCAGGCACTTGATCATGTCATCAAAGTCAGATGTTTTCTAGAAGAAACATTACATCTGATAGAGTGGGAATATGTGAAGTGGGGTCTAGACAGACTAAAGAAAGGAGAAGCAATGATGAGAATAGTGATGGAAGAGCAGGTGATCCAGATTAAAGAAAACTGGTCTAAGGAGAGAAAGGAAAAAAAGAACAAAAAGAAGAAAGAGGACATTGATCTACTAAATCTAAGCTGGATGAGAGTTCAGGAAAAGTTTAGAGCTATGGGACATCCCAATTGGATTCCCGAGGACAAGAAGAAGAAAACGGGGATCATTGGTAAAATTAAAAGGTGGTGAAACAGCGACAGAAAATAAAAGAAGAAGAAGTATCCAAAGGTCCTTTTCAGGGCCACTCATAAATTTCGAAAAGATAGTAGCTTTCTATTGCCGCCATTTTTTTCCCTTGTCCCTCTACAGTCCCCTCTACCTATACCAATCCTATTTCCCATGTTTCATTTTCCCTTGTCCCTATACAGTCCCACCCTGTTCTATATTTTTCTTGTCCCTATACAGTCCCACCATGTTCAATTTCCCTTGTCCCCCTAGTATCCCAAGCTGTTTTGCCCCATAGTATCCCAAGCTGTTTTTGACTGGATTTCCCATTGTCCCTATAAATCTTGTCCCTATAGTATCCCAAGCTGTTTTTGACTGGATTTTCCATTGTACCCCTATCGTCCCCTATTACTACTTCTGTCAATAATGGCAGTCTTCCGTGCATCGTCGATCTCTTGTAGGTCATTGGTCAATCCAGGACATATGATCCTAACGTTCCAGGTTGCAAAACGAAGAGCTGAAGTTTTCTTTTTTCTTCGTTGAGTCATTCAGGGTGTGGAAATTTGTGTACCACTTGTCGAGATGGATCTCTAAGTTCCACGTACCCAGTGAAGCAAGCAGGCTATGGCGGGAAGCACCTTTCTGGCTAGAGGCTACCCACCTTAGGGCGGGCGGTAGCTGTCCAGTGAGACCTGGTGATCTCTCCTACCGTTAGAAGTAACTCCTGGCGCCATGCTCTACGCCAAATAAAGCTTTGGCTAAGAACCGGTAAACTGCTCCTCCTCGTGTTGTGCCGACGCCGTACGACGACGCTGCATTATTCTCTCTAGTGGAGTTACACAGTCTGGGCAGGGTGTTATGGAGAATCAGCTGTTTTCCATGCAGCAGACCCCCACCCCTCTTCACGCAGCATGATACAGCTTGGCACCAACCGCGTCGCAGTAGTTACTGGAATGACGCTGAAGTTCATGTCAGACAACCTTAGGGACTCCATCTCCGGATTTTGTTAGGGATTTACTCTCTTAGTATTTAACATGAGTGTGTATAGTCCTAATGAAGCAAGATTTGGAATCGGTGTTTTCCTTCTCCTAGATGAGCTACCGGCCAAGCTTTACAAGTCCCATCTAACCGAATCAACTGGTTTTAAAGTTCCAGAAGCCCGTCTTCACATCTTCTCATTTTAGTGGATCAGGTTGTCCGCCTGATTTCAAATCTTAGCCACTTGCGAAGGCCATGGCCTGGATTTTAGTTGAGAGTGGCGATCGGAGATGCAAGACGTATGGAGCATTTCTGGAGTGGGTGGCTTGTCTCCCACTCCCTACCCGGCAATGTCAACATTAGACCACAATAAACCAAAGACCAGAGGAAATATTCATTTGAATTCAATAAATCGAAGAGAAACATAAATGAAGCCCGAAATAAATAATACAAAAACAGAAGGGTTCACACAGGAGGCAAAGATGTGTCGGCCTTTCACACAAATGTGCACTCAATAATAATAGAGTCAAATGTTCTCTTAGCCATTTCGGATTTCAGCACTTTTTCTAACTGAGGATCATATGTATCTAGTAATTGTTCTCTAAAAATGGGCAATAAACCTAACTATTCAAAACTTGAATGGATTTGTAAAGCAAGGATGTGCTCGTCAAGTAACCGCTCTAATTCTTTCAAATGAAAACTGACATTACCTTTCTACCTGCTCCTTTTCTCTCTTAAATTCTGTGCCGTTCTTGTTTGCCTTTGTATTTTCCGATCTGTATCTGTCCCTCTGTCTCTTTCTGTATCTCTTTCTTTCTCTCTCTCTCTCTCTCTCTCTCTCTCTCTCTCTCTCTCTCTCTCTCTCTCTCTGTCTCACTGTCTCTCTCTCTCTCTCCAATGGAATTAGTTTTTGTTCTTTCTATAACTGCATGTTTTTCTCTCCTTCCTCTTTATCTAACTGCATCTGTATTTCTAAAACAAAATACATCGTTGTAGAAGGATATATATGTATCTAGGACGTTCCACCCCAAGACAATCATCATTTTTTATATTTTAGTTGTATTTGCTTTTATATTAGAGTCTGATCCAAACTTACTCATCTAATCCAAGGACATTTATCCAAAACAATATTTTCCACCACATATTGGACCTACATATTCTTTATTTCTTGCTTCGTTACAAAAAGCTTTTGTCACAAAAAGATGATATATCTTCTGGCAAGCTGAAGAAATACATGATTTATCAACGAATCTAACTGTTCTTGGGTGGTATGAAATATAAATCTCCACCATAAATGACATCGTCAATAGTGTGGTGATATCACAACACACTTCTAAATTGTGAAAAAAAACCTCGAAATTATAACACTTGCAAGACATAGGAAATTCAATTTTCAAAACCAAAGTTTCCAGAAAGATATCAGAGTCATTCATATGCCGGACGAACAGCAAATTTTCTTTTACCAGTTTATCTTCTTAAAATAGTAAAAGTAGAGAGTGACATACGTCAAGCTATATACATTTTAAACAAATATATTTATTTCCCTAGAATAAAAAGTTAAAATAAAACATACAATTTAAGGTATTGCCAGTTAAATCCCATATTAGTGCAGAAATACCGACAAAATTCCTAGTAATTTAATTTCCTGACTTTAATTCAGTAAACATTCCTCATAAAAATCAACAACTGAAGTAGATGACGTAACTGTGATAGCTATTAAAGTGTTTATGTGTCAACAGCCTTTTGTTGAATTATCATCATCCTCATCATCATCATCATCATCGTCATCATCATCATCATCAGTCTCTTGACCTAGTGTTGTCGGAGAGGCACTGTGCTGCTGACCATCTGACCAGTTCCCTCCACTTGTCTCGATCATGTGTTAATGCCTGTGCCTCTGCAAAATTTTTCCTGGTCCATTGTGTGATGTTGTCACTCCACTTTTTTCTCTGTCTACCTCTCCTTCTGCCACTTTGGACACTGCCCTGCAGTACGTTTGTGAATAGACCGTTAGTTCCAATGACATGGCCATACCATTTCAGCTTTATATTATTCACAGTGGTGAGGAGGTCTTCATAATGACCTACTTTGTGCCTGATGGTGTTTCACACTTCTTCATTTGTGATGTGGTCCATGTAAGAGATGATAAGGATGGCTCTGTAGCATCTCATTTCAAGTGGCTGGATTCCTCGTTATAGTTCTGATGTCACGGTCCAGGCCTCACATGAGTACAGCAAGATTAAGATGACTAGTGCTCTCAATAGTCTGATATTTAGTTTTCAGACAGATATTTTTGTCTCTCCAGGTAGGTCTTAGCTTTAAAATAGCTGCCGTTGTTATTAATTAGAACATAACTAATTCCTACCCCAAAAAATAAAAGTACTGGTCACAATATATAATACAACGTGAAAGTTCCAGTTGATAAATCATGAATGACCAATTCCTAACAATTATTAGAATGTAATTGTATATACGTGACTTCAGGTCACAATTAGCAATATAGTATAAAAATTATCTCATGAAAAAGAACCTTCTGAAATGTTCCTGATGTTAACAACATCAAAGTCATAACCGCTAAAAGTCACTTAGGAAAAATCAAATCCCTGACCCATAAAAACATATTTACTTATTTTATTAAACAACACTTTTGACATTACGCTCATAAACACAGAGAATAATTTAGCTATGTATTAGTTGTTGACATAAAATGAAAGAAGACAATTTTTAAAGTCAATCAGGGCAGACAGATTTAATCTTAAGTTTGGACAAGGTCAAATCCAGCATACAAAGATACATTACAATAAAACTACCAAGCAATTAAATGAAATATATATACATAACAGTATCAAGCGAAGGTACGAGGCATTCTCAATTACAAAATAATACAACACAGAAGCAAACATAATATTATGTAGTGTTGTTTAGGTCCTACAATAACCACATCAATTTTGTTTAATATATTTTTGTTACAGATTTTATTTCTTCCATAAAGCTGCGCATGCTTTCTCAGCAAATATATTTTATATACACTGTTAATGCTATTCCATAGCTTATTCTTAAAATTTCGTGACGTACGAACTGGTGAATAAAATATAAAACATTTCCAAGATTAATACGAGGCATTGACTTGAATTTGTTTCTTACTATCAACTTTAAATCGATATTTAACTACAAGTCATCAACAAGATTGTATTCGTCTCATATGGTTTTAGTCGTTCATCAAAACTGACCCACTACTGGGTGTTACTAAACGTTAAGAACGATCTTCTCAAATAAATAAATAAGCTGAAACGTACCACATACAAAACGATAAAGCATATGCAGTCAGAGTAAAAGCGAAGTTAAATAAAATACAAAACACATTTGCAAATGCGCACTTTTCAACATTTGCTGAAATTTGACGGTAAACCACGAAACATGGCACATTTTCCACTATAGTCTCGTATCCTTCTTAGGTTTTGTGCCTTTAACACCGGAACACGAGATCAGCAATTACTCAAACAACATTGCCTTATTTTGTCGTATGTGTGATACTGACTTCTTGATTGTGCACATCATATAGGTGTGAAAATATACATATATATATATATATATATATATATATATATATATATATATATATATATATATATATATATATATATATATATATATCCACACACACACACACACACATATATATATATATATATATATATATATATATATATATATATATATCCACACACACACACATATATATATATATTCACACACACACACACACATATATATATATATATATATATATATATATATATATATATATATATATATATATATATATATATGCGTGTGTTTCATATAATTCAGCAAGAACTTTGTTTCCCAAGACCACAAAGTAAAAATGAAAATAGTCCTTACAGTATTGACAATTAAATCCACAATAATCGCAAAATAATGGTTCAGTCAACAGCACATATGAGCAGGTTATAATCCTAATGAATAATTTAAGTTCAATCAGATGTTCAGAGAACAACAGGTAATTCTAAATTAAAGTGCATTAGTATATACACATTACAACACAATGCGAACATGAGGAAAATCATAAAAACATCGTTTCTTGAAGATTCTAAGTTGTCACGAAGATTATGCCCGTACAATAAGTTAAAAACAGTTTAAAACATAGCATGACAAATATCAGGCAAACACGTTATTCACAAGGGGAATCCAATCTCATTAACTCAAATCGACGCAAATATGTTTACCAACATCAAATAGTCTATAATTATAATCTTTATATAGATAGATAGATAGATAGATAGATAGATAGATAGATAGATAGATAGATAGATAGATAGATAGATAGATAGATAGATAGATAGATAGATAGGCAGGTAGGTAGGTAGGTATGTATTTAGGTAGGAAGACAGACAGACAGACATACAGACTGACAGACAGACAGACAGACAGACGGACGGACGGACAGACAGACAGACAGACAGACAGACAGATAGATAGATAGATTGATAGATAGATAGATAGATAGATAGATAGATAGATAGATAGATAGATAGATAGATAGATAGATAGATAGATAGATAGATAGATAGATAGATAGATAGATAGATAGATAGGTAAGAAGGTAGGTAGGTAGGTAGGTAGATAGATAGATAGATAGATAGATAGATAGATAGATAGATAGATAGATAGATAGATAGATAGATAGATAGATAGATAGATAGATAGATAGATAGATAGATAGATAGATAGATAGATAAATATATACTTGGGATGGGTGGATTTGGGCATGCGAATTTCTTTGGATCTACAATTCACGTGTTTTCTTAACTCAGAAAAATTAACCTTTTGCACCTGATCTAATATTTCTTTATTCTTCTAAACCAAGAGCAAAAACAATGTAACCATACTATTTCCTGGCTGGAAGTTAATTTCTTATTCAACACCATCTAGAAAATTACATTGTAGGTGATATACTTCTATGTGGTATACTTCTATATATATATGCATGTCTGTCTGTCTGTCTGTATGTCTGTATGTATGCATGCATGCTTGTATGTATGCATGAATGCATGTTTGTATGTATGTATGTATGTATGAATGTATGTATGAATGTATGTATGTATGTATGTATGTATGTATGTATGTATGTATGTATGTATGTATGTATGTATGTATGTATTTATGTATGCATGCATGCATGTATGCATGGATGGATGGATGGATGGATTGATGGATGAATGAATGGATGGATGGATGTATGTTTGTATGAGTGTGTGTGGGTGTGTGGGTGTGTGTGTTTCACAATTCATTTGGAAAACTATTTCCTAAAAGGTAATAATTTACTCTTTCTTGTTTGTTACTAAGACATTTTATTACAATAATATTAGGTTATTTTAGGTTTTAATCTCCCTCTCTCGCCATCCGTTTTTCATTCATACTGTTTTCATTTTATGATGCTAACGCTATCATTTCGATTTCAAGTATTCTTGAGTAATTTATGAAAAACTATAAATTTCGTTTTTACAACCCGTATTTATAACTTTTCTAATCTATTATAGACCCCTTTGGAGACTTTTAACCATGACGATAATATTTTCTTAAGATATAACATACAATAGATCATTGATGAACTACTTCTTTAAAAAAAACTTAGCAAGACTGCCTGTCATGCATGTAATTATTGAAGACACTCTCACTATACACCTATATTACATGATCTGTACGAACCAGTTGTACTCATGCTGAATTAGTTGTGGGGTTGTAATGGCCATATATTTTACTCGCTGTTCCGAAAGCTCATCAACACCAAGAGTTTTCATAATTTCCAGCTGGAACATAGTGAAACACATGTATATACACTTTTGTCTGGTTACTCAGCAAACAACGATATCTGTATATGCCTATACATGAGATGCTGGGTTATAAAGTATGTATGTATGTATGTATGTATGTATGTATGTATGTATGTATGTATGTATGTATGTATGTATGTATGTATGTATGTATGTATGTGTGTGTGTGTGTGTGTGTGTGTGTGTGTGTGTGTGTATGTATGTATGTATGTATGTATGTATGTATGTATGTATACACACACAAACATGCTTTAGTGTGGAAAACTCATTACTGAAATTACACACTTGTCCGGATGTATACTTTAAATGGCAGACCATTTTATTTGTTGTTGTCTTTTGTTGATATTGCATGTTTGTTACTTTGTTATTCGGTGTTGGATTCCAGATTGGCCTAAAGCACTCAAAGTTCCGCATCACCGCCATCTCACATCTGTATGCGTGGGTTTGAGTCTCAGGCTCGGCTTACGTTGAGACAAGAGAAAATTTGAGAGAGGCTACGTGTGGGTTGTTCATCGTCCTCCACCATTGACAATGGACCATTATCTGACCTATATTGTGCTGAATAATGACGGTAAACCCTAAAAAAACAACAACTTGTGTTGTTGGGTGGTTTTTGTGTCAATTTTGTTTAACCTTAAGTTTATTATATTTTTTCCTTAAGAGAATCTTGTGTACACAGCAAAGTCAAGTATTGTGACGATATCGAGCTGCACACATACACCCTTACATCCCTACAATAAAATGAAAAACACTTATCTTCTCCCATTCATTTTCCTTCACGAACTGTATCGTCAGAATATAAAGTATAGATAGATACCGAGAGCACTTGCAATGTTCTCTAACAAACGTTTAAATTAGATCTTGAAACTTGTCTCGACAACTAAGAAAGTGAATTTATGACAATACGAGTACCCTTCGTTTCTCCTAACTTCCAGACTGCCATCAACTACTTCAAATGTCATTACATGTACTGGACCACTGATGAATAACACATATCTCAAGACGATGGCTAATAAATCCGTTGCAGATTCTTCGTATCAAATGTTTTAGAGATATTGTCGAACCATATGATCTAGTAAGTGATATTTTAGGATAAAGTTTAAGTAGAAAGACCTACATAGCGTCTTATTAAATTATAAAGAGATTTATATAGCAAATCTGATGATAAAATTCACATAGTATTCCTTAATCTTATGCTTAAAACATCTCTTTACGTTTAATGCGTTGATAACTTATTTTATTAACTGAAAACATAAAATTAATGCGTTTGAATGTATTGTAAATGAGTGGGGTTTCTCGACAAACTTGACTTTATTATTTAGAATGTTAACCTGTAACATTTACCCTGAAATGTTGTGGAAGGTAAAGTGCATAGTCAGTAAGCAGTGTGTAAGAAAAGAGTCTACTTACTGGCAAAACTTACAAAGTATGGGAACTATTTAATCGTTTAAGACTGCAGATTAAACCCAATTATATTTTCCATACACCAGTTTCATAAATTTCAGAGCTCAAGAGTAACTCCTTATTTAAAATAACTACAAGACAGTTATGTAACTGCAACGTTGCTATAAGCATAAACATGTCTAAACACGTGTAAATGTTCGGGGTTCTACACTTTGATGAAATGCCGAATGTACAATGTATGTCTTTAAAAGTATCCATTAGTTATCTTTTTAAATGTTTGAAAACAAATGGAATATGTAATAATACATAACCACATTTGTGTTACGTTCCGAATCGGGTTGGAGTACTCGTTCGATACGACGTAGGGACATAATCTCGTCCTAACAGCCTCGATATTCCCAAGCTGTATAGAAGTTGTTCTCTCCACCTGTTCTTTCCAGACGACTACACTGTACTTAAGGGCTTACTTATCAATGTAAGGAATATTCAAGCATTTTTATAGTTAACATCATGGAATACAAGAAATGGGATGCTATTTAAACATCAAACGTTTATTACAACTACAACTCAAGAATGCTGAATATGCCTGCATTGTAAAAGACTACAAGCTGGTCACGAGATCTTGCACAAGATAAAGGTAATTAAAATCACATTGATGTAAATGCAACCTTGAGTGCCATTAAATTTCTTTGAAATTTCCTTCAACGACGGCATAGCAGCGATCCAAGCCAATATTTAATCAATATACATTTTTTACCGGAACTAAAATATAACAGAAAAGAATGTTATTTTATTTATACTAACTTAATTGGCACAAACGTAACCAACATCAATTGATTTGGGAGAATTGGTACACCATCCTCGATTACGAATACCCAAATACACCTAAAACACCTGAACTAAATGGTACGCTCATATCCAGAAGAATTGTTTACTGAATTGTAACAGAGACATGTGCGCATTGTCCATGGAATTTAAATAGTGTTCACAATACAAATGATACAAATATCAAAGAAATTGTCCGGACTGCGCTGACATTTCACAGGTTGATCTTTAAAATATAAATGAATTATTTGTGAAGCAATTCCCTCTATATATACATCCAAACTTGACCTAGATAAGATTCACTATCATACAACATTCCATGAACTTGTTCCTGGAATATTCTTAACACAACAAGAAGTTATATATAACCTAAAATCATGGACTAAAGGTAGCTATGTAGGCATGTTGTTTACAAATGGCCATTCCGCTGAGTTTGATTAAAATAGACTGATATAAATAGGTGCGATGTCACAATTTAGGACGATATCTTTGATTTTTGTTTGGTGCCGAGCCAATTATATATTTTAAACCCCCGTGTCCGATTGTATTTAATAAATATAAATCAAGATCGACATTCTGTACAATGTTGCTCATTACCATGCTTACAAACAATTGAAATGTCCACAGATGTGCAAGAACACTCCTAACATTCTTTTGAATAGTTGACTTTCCGTCAACACATATCCTACCTTTCTCTTCTAACTTGAAAAAAAATTAATATTTATAAAAGTAGTCGTATTTATAATGTAGTGGCACAAAGAAAAGCCCTCAAAATTCATTATAATGTAGATTTTCGCTCGCGACCAGATGCACTGGTAACTGATTGCATACATTATGTGCACCCATCCACACTGTTTTATACTAATGACGTCTTGCGTCTAATCGATTAATTTCATTTGAAGTGCAGCTGGCTTCTTTGTCAAGAATTATCCGTAAGGATGAATGCATGTTATGCGCAATTATGGGTTGAAAATATCTGATTTCTGTTTAATTCTGCAAATTTGAAAATATTTATATAAAAAGTAGTGAGATTATGAGGACAATGTAAATTCATAATTTAAATTGGTATTAAATGGCATTACTGATGTGAAGGGAACTAGAGAGTAACCTTTAGGCTTCTGTAAGGTACAATGCAAGTTAGTTTGCACAATTGATCAATAAAATTAAAATAAAATATCAAGACGGAAGAAAATATAGTTCTGTTCTCAAGATCCTATTACATTTAAAACAAAAGAAACTAGTACAGTCCAATATGGGCTGGCAACTCCAACCTACATGTAAATACATGTGGATGCTTACTGCACGAATATATTCCAATATATTGTGTTAAAGTATTAACAAAGGTAAATTTAACAAATTGCAGACTATAGTTTCACTGGTGCATACAATCTAAAATACTTTTTAAATTTACTACGTGATTTTGATATATTTTTGTTGATGCGTATTATTGTCCTAAATGTCGAACTTCCACTGCATGTAACGAAATTGAAAAGCGAATATTCGACATGGCCTACATACTATTCCACATTTAAGAAATAAAAAAGTAAATTAAGATTAGCTGCATTGATGAGGCGTATACCATTGTATCCAAACAAATGTTTTAACACATGCAAAGTTGGGGCTTTGACAAAGAGCTAATTGTGCAGGCACTATATCCAGCCAAAAAAAAACATTTCAGCACCACCTACCGAAATAAAAGTCAAAAGAAATTGTTGATGGAATATCGTTCATTTTCACTTAAAATCCATATTGCCGTCAAGTACTGAAGATTTTAATGATGTTATTTGTGAGTTTAGTTTAGTATAAACTATATAGTAGTAGCCTCACACAGCAAATAACATTATGTAAGCTGTATGAGTCGGCAACTGACAGCTTATACCACGATCAAATGAAAGCAAAACATTAAACTACTGTAATTGCAATTCTGTTTAATTTTATTAGTATGCCTATTCTAAAGCTATTATAGGCCATTTTAGTGCTTAATGTCAGCGATATCAGCTTCGTTAAGCGCGTATGCTACGGAGCTATTTATAGATCATATATTCACAATCTGCAACGTAATAGGTCCGTCAATATCAAACTCAAAATATATTAAATTTAGGCGATCTAAGGTTTTGATCATTCCTCAGTATGGACTTGATATGTTATCTAAACTGGCAGATGTGATCTGAGTACAAGTTCACTACTCAAAACAAAGGATGTGTTGTTGCTTTGTTTGACATTCGAATGACTCTAGGATTTGATGCTCTTATTGTTCATTGTGACTTGGCCGAATCTTTATCATCTATAATTGTCAGTAATATATATTCCTTTCTAAAAATATATTTTGTGTTCGTTAAAAGTTTAGGTTACCTACATCTGCTACTTACAAATGAAATTAAGACTATCAGTAAATGATTATTGTGATTGGGTTCGATAGCAAAATAGTGGAAGACATCAGACATGACAGTTACGAAGTGGGAGTAGCAGGATTTGTCACGACACCCATACATCTTAACTATTAAGTTCGGCGTCTTACATTGTAGGACTGTGAATCGTTATTCTGTTTGTCTTTGAACACCATCACACAATCGTTATCGTGATTTACCTGTAATTTTTAATTCAATTGTAACGAGCCGCAGTGAAAGTGCTGTGCAATGCCACAGTATTCACCTTGGCAGATTTCGAATTTCCCAGCTTTTTTTTTCTACTCTAATCAAGAAAGAATTATTTATCTTCAGAACAATTAAACAGATTTGATTCGGTCAAATCAATTTATTAAATTTTCCAAACAAAATATAAGTGAACCGTTTTTATTTCGTATAAAAGACATGTGGAAATTGTGTCATGTTTCATAATATACTGACAAGTGGTTGAATTGTGTCCTTGCAATGTTCGGATGTGCAAATTTGCACACATTTGTAAACAATCTATTTACATATTTTTATTACAGATGTTAGTGTAAAGTAGTTCTCGGTACAGTTTCTACAGAAGTAAAGGCAACTGGGTCTACTCACATGGTTAATTTCTGATCAATTGAAATCATCCCTACATATATCATCTTATTTAAATGCAATTATATAGGTTATTGACATTGCATTGACAAAATAATGGTCCCGATTGCTTGTGGCAGCTGATGCCCGAAACCTAAGTACAGCACAATAATATACACAATTTGATGTTACGAGAATGACATAGTATATAGCCAAAGAGAAACAACGAAATATTGATGCGAGAAACACATTTCTATATGAGTAAAAATGATTCAGTACATCAATAAAAACTGAATGTACAATTAGGATACAAATGATCAAGATACTTCCCTGGAAGGTTGTCTTTGTGGTCGACATGGTATTTTTAGATGATGCTGTCATGGCTGGTGATGTACTTCACA
Organism: Unio delphinus; assembly: GCA_029339505.1. Lineage (NCBI taxonomy): Eukaryota > Metazoa > Mollusca > Bivalvia > Unionida > Unionidae > Unio > Unio delphinus. Next base: position 3,045,545 of record JAQISU010001240.1, on the reverse strand, counting down.
AGGTAGATTTGGAAAAGCATCGTGCGCCATGACTGAACAGTATTCTTTCCACAGCCTTACTCTACGCTTAGAGTCGTACGCCGCGATTTATGCAATATCTTGTCCTTTGGTCTCCATGATTGTATTTGGTGCCACTCCGGCTTTAGAGAGTGTGGCAATGTTGTTTTCCTGACTGAAAAATTCGTGATTAAAATCTAGGTTTGCAGCAGCAACCTTCATTAACATGCACATGGTATTGTGTCCCATCGGTCTTGGGTAATACCTTACAATAAAGGATTGACATTCATTTTGCAGTAGCTTTGTTTCACGAGAGTTTAAGTATGGATACAACCATACTATTCAGATTGAATAAAACTGAATGGTTTATGTCAAACAAAACATGCCTATTATGGACCTGCTGATTAATATGTTGTACCCAATGTTAGAATGATGTGCTCTCTCTCTCTCTCTCTCTCTCTCTCTCTCTCTCTCTCTCTCTCTCTCTCTCTCTCTCTCTCAACGTTTGTATTTTTCTTGCAGTGATAAGTCTTTGCAGTAGACCAATTAAAGCTACATTTTTCTTTCTGATTTTCAATGAAACTGTCCACGTCACTTGGGTTATGTGTATATCTCCTCCCTTCACCATGATGTTTTCTTCAATCAACTGAATAAATAAATCTGACTCTTCATGATTCATCTCGTATCATTGTTATTTCGACAGAGACAAAACTAGTTCTTCGAACGCAAGATCATTAATACCATATACGGAATACGTGAATAAGTTTACTTAACTCCGGTCAATGACGCTGAATATTGACAACAATGTGACACAATTGAGACATTTTTAAAGTTTGTAATAGGTTGAATTACTCAAGACTACTGGCCCACTCCAAAATATATGCTTATGTTTCAGGACGATATTCTCATATTAAAAAGATAAATTTTGCCGAGATAAAAAAGTTTAGCTGCTAAGATTAAATCATCTCATATATCAATAATGGTAGAATAATCAATAACTACCCGTTTGGCACGAGAAGGACTAGTGGCGATGAAGAAATTTATTATAGTAATAATAATAATGACGTCTTGGTATAGCGCCTAATCTTTAGAAGCTCTAAGCGCTTTACACCATCTATGCTATGACTACACCACCGAAAAACAAATGACAAAAGCAATGAAATTCGAAAAAATAAAAATATGCTGAAAACATTTAAGATACAAAACATTATTAGGTCTCAAAGTTTGACCTTGCAGTGGAAAAAGGTGAGTTTTTAGTACACTCTTAAAGGGACCACTGTGTCTTTGTGTCTAATTTCAATGGTCAATTCGTTCCACATGGCTGGGCCCTGGAATGCACAAGAACGTTGTCCATATGACTTCGTTTTCTTAATGAGAATAATGAGTATACGATTGTCAGGTAAAGAGAGTAAGTATCTTGCTGGTGTTTACAAATGCATGAGGCCGGATAGAGATGTTAGACTGGAGTCTGTCAGTGAAACATAGCACAGAGAACAAATTTTGTGTTTGCTTCTGTATCGCATTGATAGCTAGTGTAGGGTAAAGAGTAGTGGTGAGGTGTGCTCTGATCGAGGTAATCTAAAGATGAACCGTGCAGCTGTGTTTTGAACTTTATGAAGTTTCTGGAGTAGATATTATGACGAACCAGACACAACTGAGTTACAATAGTTCAGTCTTCAAAGTACTAATGAACACACAAGTGTTTTAGTGGCATCAACTGAAAAATATTTCCGAATGGAACTGATGCGTCTCAATTCAAGATATGCAGACTTGATTGACATATGTTCATGACATATTGGTGCAATGTGAGAGTACAGTCTTGAATAAAGCTTAGGTTTCGCACTGGCTGTGAGAATATAATGTTGGTGTTGCTGATATTTATTGCCTGAGGTAAAGGATGTGAATGAGAAAGTCTTTGTGTTGTGATCAGAATAGCCTAAGTTGTATCATCATTCATCTGCAGCTTGCTACATGTCATCCATGATTTCACATCAGAAATGCACTTCTCTACACCATGGACGGTAGCATCAACTTCAGTTGGGTGGCTAAACTTGTATATTTGGGTGTCATCAACGTACAATTGGTGACACACTGGGTGATGATCTATGACACTTGAGAGCGGCTGAGTGGATAGAATTAATAGAAAAGGTCCAAGAACAGACCTCTGTGGAACACCACAACATATATCAACTGAGCTCGAATGTATTCCATTTGCAGATACAATTTGTGTCCTGTTGACTAAGTAGAACTTCAACCACTGTAAGGATATATTCTGAATGACAAATACAGAATGAATGAGAAAGTCTTCGGTGAGAAGATGAAGTAACATGTCATGGTTTATTGTGTCAAATGCTGCAGACAAACCAAGGCGGGTGAGAACTGTAATCTGTCCACTATCCAAAGCATAAGGAATGTCATTAAATACTTTCAGAAGAGAAGTATCCGTACTGTGGCAAAGGCGATATGCAGATTCTACATTACTAAAAAGTCTGTCTTTGAATTCAAATGAGATGCAAGTTAGGTTAGAACCTTTTCTACGATTTTTGATATGAAAGTTAGATTAGAAACTGGGCGGAAGATCTTTAAATCGCTATGGTCTAGTGTTGGTTTCTTCAGCAGAGGCTTTACGATTTCAGTTTTGAAAAATGATGGGAATTTCCAAGATGAGAGAGATATTGATAACATCAGTTAGTGAAGGCAATATTGCGTCTAAGCACTCAAGCAGCAGTGATGTCGGAATTTGATCACGTTTACAAGACTTTGGTGCACTTTTCATCACGATAGTCCATACTAAATCAATACAGACAGGTTCAAATGCTCCTAATGGTTATCGCTGAAATTCTGTACCATACCTGTATGGTGACGAATCAGTTGAAATTGTGCTGTGAAGCGAATCTCTAATGGTTTGTACTTTGTCACGGAAGAAATTTGCAAATTAGTCGGGAAAGGTCGACTGAAGAGAAGGTAGTTGGAAGTGGTGTACATTTGTTTCTTGACATTACTTTGTTATTTATCTCGAAGAGCTCTTTGCAGCTGGAACTCTCCGTTATCTTGGTACTGTAGAGGGATAATGTTGCTAAATGGACTATGTATGTGACGTTTTTCTTAGCGGCTTCATAGATTTGTTTATGACTAGTGAGTCTGGTGGAAAGCAAAAGCCTCCCTGCTTTTCGGCAATGTCTTTTAGTAGTGCGAAGCTGGTCCCTAACACTGCTATATCAAGGAGAACAATTTTGTATTGATACTTTGCATTTGATGGCTGGGACATATTTTTCAAGCAATGATAGCAGGCAGTTATCAAATTGATCCGCTGTCGCATGTAATAAAGTTGTTAGGTTTTCTTGGATGTCATGCATGAATTGGGTTCTATTTATCATACAGAGGTTTCTCTTAGTAGCAAATAGAGGTGGATGGTTAGGGACTGATACGTCAAGATGGCATATAATTAATGCAGAGGTGATCTGATGCGAGTTGGTGGGATACAAGGGAGGATTGCAGAGTATCATCATAAGGTCTATAAAGAAATCATTCTAAAAGGTGACCAAGTTTATGGGTGGGATTGTTAACTGACTGTTTAAGATTGAAAACATGAATGGAATCTTGGAGTTTTGACGTGTATGGGTTTCCAGGACAGTCAAAGTGAACATTGAAATCTCCAAGAACAATTAGGTTGCCACCTATCGAATTTCCATACTCCAGAAGATTTGGAAACTGCTCCTAAAAGAGATTCAGTCAGCTTGTGTTTTCTACTAGAAGGAGGGCGGTAGAGATAAAAAAAATGGATTGACGTTTGTTCCAGTGTGAGTGTTGTTTTGGACTTGTTCAAACGATGTGTGGCATAAATTGACAGTTATGTTGTACTTAAGGCATTTGATCATGGAATTCATTGTGATGACAGCACTTCCACGGGAACGACATGATGGAGTAATCTCTGAGTGTTAAATCCGCACACTTGGCTTCATCGCCTGATGGTTTTAACCATGTTTCTTTCAGGAAGAAGTCAATATTCTGTTCGCTTTTCCGGTGATCCTACGGATTGGCCATTGAAAAATGCAATACGTAATGGTATCCCTCGAACAGCTGACACAACGGTTGAAGATTTAAAAGAAAATTGAACCAGGTTATCAAAATTAACGGCAGATTTTTAAATTGTTTATCAGCTATGGACGAAAGGGAGATAACTTGAATTCTTCTTCCTGTTCTACACTGGCCAGCTTTGAAACAACGTTTCTTTTCTCGCTTCCGTTTACATTTAGGAAATGATGAATGTAGTTCCAGTTCGTTTAGTCTTGAGCACAAAGGAAGTATCAAGAGCCAAGGTGTGGTCATTTAATGCAATTAATGAGGGTCCATCATATTGTAACCTGTTGACTTGCGATCACGTGATGGCGGTTTATTCACAAACAAATGACGTTTTAAGAGTGCAACAAAACAGTTGAGAAATATTATAATTGGTCTCGTTTCCAAAACAAGGAGATGAATTAACACATACGAACTGAAAAGCCAATGCGTAATGAAACACAATAATGTAGACAAAGATAGACAACAAGCACAGATATCATGGAAAATAGCACAAAATCGGAAGAGCCATCCTCAAGCAGTTAAGCGATGGCGGCCATCTTTCAGATCAATTAATAACTGTCCGTGAATCTGTCACTCAAAACGTACAAAAAAAACAAGAATCTCAAGTTGAGTTTGCAGAAGGTTAGCAAAACTTGTTTAAACCTTTTAAAGCAGCTACTAAAGACGTTATATATGGAAAAGATGGAAAGCTACAAAAGTCTTCTTCCTGAACTTGAAAAATAGCAAAACGTTCTGAAGAAACATGGAGACTTTTGCAAAATCTTCCTGGTCCAGTACCTCAACCGGCAAGAATTCAACCGGCCGAACCTCAATCTGGTCCGGAAAAGAAAACTGATAAGAAAATAGTCGAAGAATTACGTAATAAAATCTACTGAAGATGCATTATCGAAAATCGATATACTGATCCGAAAGAATTTTCAGGTTTTGTTTTTACAAGTTATGAAAACAGAAGAAGAAAAAATGTTTAAACCGGAACATGAAAAATATATTAAAAATATGCAACACTGGGCTGATATAGTGATAGTGAGATATGGGGATATAATGGAAAGAAGAAGGGCGGGTGAGGGAAAAGAAAGAAACAAAACACAAATGTAATAAAGCCTAAATAAGGGAATAAAGATTTTAAAAACAATATAAAATCTCTCTCTCTCTCTCTCTCTCTCTCTCTCTCTCTCTCTCTCTCTCTCTCTGGGCCCTGAATGTCCAAATACTCTGCCGCTCTCATAAATATATATATATATATATATATATATATATATATATATATATATATATATATATATATATATATATATATATATATATATATATATATATATATATATATATATATGCAGTGGCAATAAAGTAATAACGCTGTTACTTCTTCAGTCGAACCCAATCGTAAAATGGAATGAGGTAGTAACGAATGACGGGTGTCCTCGAGAGCCTTGGGCAATCTTCAATATCAAAACACCACTGTTTCAAAAGCCACATAGATCTCAGTCGCACTAATGCATCGTGTACACATCGGTACAGGTAAGTAAATAGTTTGATGTATGAACGTTTCACAATATCTCTCTTTCTCACTCTCTCTCTCTCTGTCTGTCTGTCTGTCTCTCTCTCTCTCTCTCTCTCTCTCTCTCTCTCTCTCTCTCTCTGTATGCAGCGTATTGGTGACACAATATTGTTCGAATTAATAATGTAATACACCAAACAACAAAGAAAGATCATGATATGCCGTGACATAATAAGTCTGCATATCAGTATCCATGCTGCTTATTCAACTTATTACTCCTAAGAAACAACGACCCAGATCTGATGGCGCATTATGCTACGGTTGATCTGGGTATGTGTATTTTGGATTCATTTTATAAACGATTACATTTGGGTTGCATTTCTGCTTGCTAATCTCTATAGTCACAATATTAATGTATCAATGCGTTGTAAATGCGGAAGCTTTAAAAACAACTTGTTTTTAGCAATACATTTGAAAACAGAATGCATAAATGTCTTTCATTTTCAATTCTATATTCACTTACATTGTATGCGTTCACGTAAATTAAATGGCAACATACAATTTGTTTTCAACTACAAATTATTTCTCTCTCTCTCTCTCTCTCTCTCTCTCTCTCTCTCTCTGATGAAAGAGATTGTGTTACCATTTAAAAGTACAATGATTTTGTAATGTAAATTTGTTCATTTAAACGTCTTTCCTTAGCTAATGAATACTCCCGTTTAGCTCTAACCTAATGAACTGTATGTTCATCATCACTTGAATAGAATGACAGTATATATCCATGATCTAGTAACAGACAAGTGGAATCTCTACCGAGGTAATCAAGCTATACCTACGTGGTCTGACGTCGATGTTTCAGTTATTTCCAAAGACCAATAGTTGTCAATTGAGGAATCCTTAAACGAAGAACTACCAAAACAAATGTTTCCCTCTGCTGAACTAACAACCACATATTTACTAGACCCTAATTTTACACATGTATGGTTTTACATGTTTTCCATTTGCTTTGCCCATCCGTAAATAAACCCACCCCAACCCCTATGTGGTCCAGGAGTACTTCACTCCTTGCACACGAAGTATAACCAAGAATCTACTAATTTCTATATCAAGCTAATAAGCATGTATATCTGATAATGTCATAAGAATTCTTTAAGATAAGAATTTATTTAGGGGTAAATTTTACGAAACTAATATTTGCTACCCTACAGCCTTTGTATAATTTACGTTATGACTGCTACTTCTTGTAATTGAATAATTACTCAGTTTCTGACTGTATTCCTTACACAAGCATTATATACTCCAAACAAACGCGCTAAAACCTAATAGTGCTATTAACAGAAACTTAAATAAAACATTAAATGGTGTATTACAATACGTATAAATATAGGACTGGAAGTACATTTTACTCATTTGCACAACCTTCCTCCTTCCTCTCTTTTTCTCACTCCTTATCTTCAGTCTCGTGAAAAGTAAAAGTATTCTCGCTTCTCATGCAAGAATTCTATATCAAGCGTCCTTGATAAGTCGAGAAAAGACAATAAGTTTTTGGTTTGCAACCTAAGAAGTTTACCTTACTAATCCATTTGAGACTTGGAGAGTTTCAAACGGCCAGAAATATTTTATCGAGATTATTCATGAACTAGTGCTTTCAAGCTAATAAATACGGAATGTTCCTCATACACAATCTAATCTTCTTGTTACCTATCGATCAAAGGATAAGACAAGCAAGAAAGGTTTTGAATACATGATCAGTACGACGCAAGAGTGTTGACACATATACATCACAACTAACTCTCCAGTACACGGATATATCATGTATATAGTTGTATATAATGTAAATATTATATGTACTCTCGTTGAGCCTATTGGATTGTGAATAGCATTCCACAAGGGTCCATACGGGAAATGTGCCGTCCTATATATATCTTAGCTAAGATATAAATTTTGTGTCGTCATACACTAAACACTCCTTTTGAGGTTCTAAACCGTTATTTGGTGGGTTAGAGGCTCACAACGGGGATTGTGTTTCGTGCGGCCCTGGGCCCACTCAAATAGGAAGGCACCCTTGGGGCCCACATGGGGTTGTGTTGTCTTATTATGTGACTTCTGGACTTCTAGCGTGTGAAGGCATTTAGGAGTTCACATGGGGTCTTTCATATATATGTATTTCTCTGTCTTGATAAGATGTTTATGACACCATGGAGAAGCTCGACCGAGTGCCAAACTTAGAAGAGCTCAGCAAAGCAATTGACCACCTACCAAATGACAAAGCACCAGGTAGTGACGGCATCCCGCAAAAAGCTATTACAAGTGGGACACCAACACTGCTTCAACCACTGCACGAACTACTTTGCCTCTGCTGGGAGGAGGGAACAATCCCCAAAGACATGCGTGGTGCCACAAATGTGACCGTTTACAAAACCAAGGGCGACCGCACTGACTGTAATAATTACAGAGGGATCTCGCTTGTGAACATCGTTGTTAAAGTGTATGCCCGCATCATACTAAACAGGCTGCAGTTGCTAGCAGACTGTGTGTACCCAGAATCCAAGTGCGGCTTCAAAGCAGGCAGGTCGACAACAGACATGATCTTTTCCTTGCGACAACACCATTAGAAGAGCAGAGAGCATGGTCAAAAACATGATGTTTATCGACCTCACCAAGGCCATTGACTTAGTCAGCAGGAAGGACCTTTTTGAAGTTCTCAGTAAGATAGGTTGCACGTCACACAGCCACTCTCTCTCTCTCTCTCTCTCTCTCTCTCTCTCTCTCTCTCTCTCTCTCTCTCTCTCTCTCTCTCATGCGACGATGTCTCTGAGCATATGAATAGTGGTACATTGTCAAGACTTACTAAACAACAGAAATGGGAAAGAGAGATAGATGATAACATACAATCGTATTGCCGGTAGCAATGTAAATGTTTGCATAATAATTATTGAGATCAAATGACAATAAATTCAAATGTTTTTTTACCTTTTGCTGATTGGTATTTGCACTTAGTTTTTAGTTCGCATTCGTTTCAATAAACTGGCTATAAGTGCCTACGTGTTCATTGAACATGTGCTTGTAATACTCAACTTTCTTGATTTAAGCAATATTTCATACTTCAATCATTAGCGTGTTTTATATGTATTTAATTGATTTCGATGAAAACAGAAGTTCGAAAACAAAGGCAACTGATCAATTTTCAAAAATGATTATGATTAGCCGAATAGGACCAGGAACTATATTTTTAAGCGGACACACATAACAAGTATGTGAATGGTACTTTTACTCTGTCAACCCACCTTTGACTGCAGTCATCCCTGTTGGAAATGAGCGTTTATTTGAATGTGATATCTATAAACTATATGTATATTATGCACGTATAATGTATCATTAACATACAACTCATGTTTCTTTATTTTTAACAAGAAACCTCGGCAATACTCTTTAGCTTTTAATGTAAAATGTATTGGAATTTTGAGAGACAAAAATGTACCGCAATGTCAATACGTAAATTGTATGCTCATATCAATAAACTCCTGTTTTTAATTTATATTATCTTTACCAGATCCTCATCAAAATGATCTAGCATAGATATGAACCAATCTAATCTAAATTTCCACCACAGCGTGACTGTAGATAAAGCTAGGGGGATGGTATGGTATGGTTATGCCACATATTTTTCAAAAAGATTCTTTTAAGCACACATATGTTACCTTCCTGTGGTCGAATTTTGTGTTGGTTTTCATTTAAACCTGCTGAATACTGTAACATCTCGTATACTTGAAAATAAAATACTCTCCTTGTCCAGAACGTTGTCATATTTTAAAGTTTGGATTTTATTTTGTATTGCTTGAGTCTGCTTACTTCACAGCCAGTCTTTGCCCAAATCTCAACTGTTGATGCTGGATCACTCCATTGAAGTATTCCTGATGTAGATTTGGTAGGAAAGCTACGAATTCAATATTCAAGTAGTTTCAGTGAATTCCATTTTTTCATTGCGGATGTGGTGAGGGTATTCTCTGACCACTAATCCATCATAAATGCTCAAATATCTATAATGATGTGTGAAAGGTTTGAGGAATACCGGAACCGCCGATAATACACTCCATACCTACATCGCCTCTTCTATACCAATATAAATTTATATATCCCTCAGCAAGATGTCGTTATATTGAGGATATTATGTACAGCCACATACTGGCTCACTCTTAAATCGGGACTTCCTGTCTGAACACTCTTCTCTAATAAACCAGCTGTAGCTCCGCATATAGAACAATCAATATTAGATTTCTTTGTAATAGTACAACTGTAATCATTTCTAAACCAAAAACGAATTTGCACATCCAACGTTTGGTGCATAATGTATAAGTTGATGTAGTTGCAACGGGGTCGGACCCTAAAACTTTTTATAGGCATATGTTTGTCAAACCATGGCTTTCTACGAAACCGAAAAATAAAATGTCAAAAAACAGAACTTAGGCTTCAAACTTTCATGACGCATATATGTTGTAGTGCTCTCTCTCTCTCTCTCTCTCTCTCTCTCTCTCTCTCTCTCTCTCTCTCTCTCTCTGCTCTCTCTCTCTCTCTCTCTCTCTCTCTCTGCCTCTCTCTCTCTCTCTCTCTCTCTCTCTCTCTCTCTCTCTCTCTCTCTTGCTACGAATTAAATCATAACATATTACAATAATGGTAGGAGAATCGTTAACAGCTAGATTAACTCGAGCAGAGAGGGTGAAATCTACAACTTTATAGAGGCGTCTGTTTGTCAAACCAAGTCTTCCTACGAAACCGAAAAAAATAATTAGCAAATCTATCAGCGCTTATGAAATTATCGTGCATGATTTTAAAAAAAGCTCTGAACAACTATTTATGTGCTCGCTTCGCTTCGTTGTTTAGAAGTCACCTACGTTACCGGAAATTAGGTTCGTATTTTCGTTTTGTGTAATCTAGTTTAGTTGCCTTACGCGTGAATTAACGTTTTTCTTTGTTTCTTATTGTTTTGATAATCTCTGTAGATGCATCAATACAAGGTCTAGTGGAGAGTAAAAGCGTGATTAATAAAATGTATGATGCTAAGGACGAATTTAAAAAAGATGGCGCATCTCATACCTGGTCAACATTTCGAATCAGTGGTGGTGTTGATGCTACCATAAACGATAAACAAGCAGCGAGTATCATAGTGCATCTAAAACATAGAAGGTATTTTATCAGAGTGAAATTTATTATACGACCAGAAACTGGAAACTGGATTTATCGTGATAAAGACGACCCTATCCTTGCCAAAAAAATAACTGTCATTGTAAGTCATTGTGAGTCAAAGTTTCAAACCAGTACTATTGACCGGAATCGATACACCGTATTACGAGCGAGCGTATACTCTGACCACTGTTATTTATGGGATTTATTCGATAAATGAAAAGCCAAATATTAAAAATCTAAAACCTATGAAAATATCTAAGATAAATTGTGTAGCCGAACGAGTAATATAGCAATTTACAAATGCGATGCGTGGAAACGGTCTGTAAGGTCTTAGACGTAGCAAGATAAACAAATGGGCTTTATCAGTCAAGGATACAGATGCTACAATAAAAGATGTGGCTGAGCTAGAAAAACATTAAGATTCCCAATGACTATAACAACGATAACAGGGGAAGTATTATATGAATCGAAATATAAAAAACGGATCTCCAATAAGTATCATCGATCATAATGTGCGCGAGTGGACTAACGAACATCAATATTTCACCGAGATAGAATTGTGAGATACTACACGGAGAATTATAAGCGAAACATGTTTGATTTTATTTACGAGTTAAGTAAAAATGATCCTGTGTCCGTGTGGTCGTTTCAAAGTTTTGTAGACGAAGAGGGTAAACTTGATCAATTTGTAAGACCCAACGGTGAAATATACCGTAAGAAATCTTTCAATGGCACGATGAGAAAACTTGCTGATAAATCTTAAAACAATAATACCGAGCAATTACTAACATACTGTTTTACAGTCCCGTCAATTGTAGCTCACTTCGCCAGAGAGAGAAATCTGTGGAAACCAACACGATTTGATTGTGGAAAAACAACACAAGTGATCGAATTATATAGAACTATGTCAGACATGATTGAGCTAATACCTACAAACACACACGCCAGAGAGCTGAAAGAGAGAGGTGTTATTTCCTGCACTTATCACAGTTTCTTTCGGTATAAGGATGACGCATGGACTCCTGATCGAATGGTTGATAAATATATTCCAAAGATCATTATTAGGGATGAGATATGTACAGTCTCGTTAAATAAATTGAACGTGTTTCTCACAAATACAGCGGTGATAATGTGCGGCGATTGTGGTCAACCACCGCCATTTGTCTGTTTGTCGCCTCTTTATTGGTTGAAGAAATTTGTAGATTATTACGAAAAAATTTAATACTTATCATAGACCGCTCGATACAGAATTAAGCAAGTTCAAGAAATTAATCAGATCACAGTCAGATAAAATCAAATGTGAAATAGCACGTAAAATAATTTCAGAAATCTGGTTAAACGATTTTTTTGGAAGCGTGGAGACCAAACAATTTGATAGTGGCAAGTAGAAAGATAGTCAGAAACTCACTTCAACAGCGATTGTTTCAATTACATAAAGAACAATTTCCAACGCTGCCAATGTCGTTATATTATTGATCAGCTTATACACGAAGACAAAATGTCAAAGTTGATATTGAACAACAGACTCTCGTATTAAATCATATTGTTCTGGTCGTTATCAATGTTATCGAAGATGCATTGCACGCTGACAAATCTCCCTGGACGCTTAGATCGCAGGGGTTAACCATCTCAGATACAATTGTTTGGAGCATAGATGATCGCATCGTGTGGTCGAATTTACTTTATCTCGCAAAGTCACGAGTTAGAAAAATAAACCAACTTCGTAGAGTCATTTTTAATTTTAATGGCAACACCAACAATGCAATTGTCAGCGTTGATATAATAGGAAGAAAACAATCTCACTGGTTATAAACAAAGCGATTAAAAAAAATAATAGCGATTTTGATATGTATGTTGATTTTATAATATAGCTGAAACAACAGCAGAATAATCAAAGTGCGAATTGTAATTGTATAATGATATGGTGCTGGTCTTAAGACAAAAATCCACACCAGTTTACCGCAGACAGAAAAGACAGCAGTTGCGGTCATACACGAGAAAATGTTATGCTGACCTGTCTTGAGTGTAAGAGACGCAAAGGTGGTAGTTAAGTGATCGCGGTGGTAATTGTGTATTATCGGGTATCACTTGCAACTGCTCACGTGTAAATCCTCACTGAGGAAGAGTTGAACCTAATCAATAGATGTCGAGTCTATCCGTGGATCTTGTTATGTTAGACATTTTGTGTGATTTGACACTCCAAATAGGATCAGTAGCTCTGTTTTTACCTCCCTCGAGCTCACCTGGTTCATATAAATTTCTTATAGTCACATTACCGAGTAATATTTGTTTCGAAAAATTATTTCGTGCAGGTATATATTTTTTGGATTGCGTTATTAGGTTTCATATTGATTGTTCGAGTAATTTCATTATTTAATGCAGTTATCATACCTGGTAATCTTGCAACCCATTCACACTATCTATTGTTTTGAATAAATCAATTCGCGTATTGATATCCAAATAAACGCTCAGCAAGTGTTCGATTAAATTTTTCAACAATTGCCTGATCGCGGTGTATTGAAGTATATCCTCGTCTGATGGTGACATTAAGTTACTTCATTAATGATAACAATGCACCTTGAAATTCCTTGCCTGGCTCAACCTGTATCAGATTTGGCCACTTCAATGGTCCTCGTCAATAAATTCGTTCAAACGCAGAACATACTTCTGATGCTGTCTTTATCAATAATGGCTAAGCTTCTTTGTACTCTCGCAAAATCAACTACAGTTTCCGCGTATTTGCAAGTCCATCTTTTGACAGTATCATATGGAAGGAATTTTTTGGAACGATGACATCAATATGTGCAGAGTGAATTTGATTAGGTGGTGATAGATTAATCTGCCATATCGCTTGTCTTGATTACGAATCTGCTGTACTAACTTTTTTTACTTTTGCTGCTTTTGGGGAGTTTATTAATTGCTGATTTACCCCTCCAGTATCATCTTGGGGAATAAAATAAATAGATTCCATAGTATTATTAATCAGCTGATTAATTACCAGCACGGGAATTTCCACTTACAAGCTCTAGTTTACCCTTCATCGTAATTCTTACTAACCAATTAGTTAATTATTCCTTGAAAGATTTATTCGTAATAAAATTGAACGCTTGAATCATTTTCACATCTGCGATATGCCTATGTTGCAGATTGCTACTTTTATAAGCAACATCATAAGCATGACAATCCTGATCAGTTTCATTTATAAGATATTCACCAATACTTGGTTGGTCTTTGCTATCAAGTTGAATATCGAGCCTGGTTCTAGGGCCGTAGTAATTATATCCTGAAAGATGTTTTTCTCCTGAGTATTTGGCCCATGGAATTCCTCGGAAAATTGTAAATTTTGCTGCAATATCACTTCCTCTTTTTCAAATCATCACCCAATTTTGCAGAAATAAATCTAGATTTATTTGTACCAAATTATGTGCACCTGCCAATGATCATTGATCTGGGTTGTTTTTTTTTTTTGTTGTTGCTGTAATCTTTTTTAAGTCATTTGTACTAGTACGCGACTTACATTTCACACAATATAGATCCATAATTTATTTATAATAACATTAATGTAATTGATTTTTTCTGCAAGATGAACACGAGAACCCGTTAAACACCATATGGCGCTACCAAAGTACATCAGGGTGATTATCATAAGTCAGGCTCGAAGTGGAAAAACGCAGTTTTCACTTAATCTGATAATGAGATGGTTAGAATAGGACAGGATGTATTTAGTGGCACTATCTGTAGATGATCAAAGATGTTATGATGTTTTTAAAGATTTAAAAGAAACTGCAAAGACAAGAAATGAAGCTGATGATCTTATTGAATCTACCATTGATATCAATGAAGCGAGTTTAAAATTTATTATCGTTAATACATTATTGTGACACTGCATATAATTAGAACTTACTGGTTATTGAACGATTAAAAATCCAGGTAGAGCCAGTGGTGTAAGCGAATAGAAAATGTATCCTTGCTGAGCGTGATTTGATTTCTCGAGATTTATTTGGTAGATTCCATCACTAACATAACATACTAGATTTAATGCGATCACCGAGGATATATTTACATTTTCAGTTGATATTTGTCTCCCACCACCGTCTGCGTCATTAATATGCTTGAGGATACCCCCTCCATATTTATTTCCTCGCAGCAAGTATCAAGGAGACTTTTCATTGACAAGATTGCTGACTGATTTCTTTAGTTGTTCGGTTGCAAGTTCAGGTATTACAAATGACTGCAATTGTTGTTCTGTTATTTTAAAATAACTGAGAATTACATATTACGACTGTTCTCTTGTACCGTAGCTTTTATAATACTCTTAATGGATTACGAAGTTACGAATTTCTTGATTAATATACTCGATATCGTCCATGATTTGATTTACATGTTGAATTATTTCGATAAATTGCTGTTTTAGGTCATAAGAATAATGCTGTGTAATACTCGCAAATAAATTCCTTAATTTATAAAATATGCGAGCGAGTTCTGAAGCACGTCCAGGAGTAATTGTGCCTGAAAAAAATGTTAATACTCCTGTCGGAGAACCAGGCTATTCGGTGTGTCATGTTCAAATAAATTTTAAAAGATCTTAACGAATTACCATAATCAAGTAAAAAAATAATGAGAAATAAAATGCTTTTCTGCTATTGGGTTGTAATATAAATTTTTTCACATCTGTGGTAAAATCATTAAAGGTTGATTCAGGTATTTATAAAGGTGTCCGAGGAGGAATTTCAGGCCATCCTAGCACTGTTCTGATCGATGACTGATAAATATATTCAACATAGCCAGGTGAGTTTATCTCAATCGCGGCTAATAACATCGGTTCTTAGACTGTTATAGCTATTTTTGATTCAATTCCCGTAATGGATTTTATTCTATGTTGGATTTCTTTATTGATCTGTTCGATTTGATAATTACCGGATGGTATAGAAACAACGGTCCAGCCAGGGTTTCCATCCTTATTGTTTTATGTGCTAACACCAGAGAATTATTCGGCTGTTGAACCGCGAATGATTTTGATTTAATATTTGGCCAGCTGTGATATACTCTTGATTTTCTTTACATGGAAAGTTAACGCTGAATTCAGGGTTAGTTGAGGTTAATGAGATCATGGTTGTTATTGACGGGGCTGTGTTCGCAACTATCTGTTGAAGTAATTCCGTCATCATTATTATTGTTATGTTTTTGTAATTTTGATGTCGCTGTATCGTAGATTTTAATCATTACCGATAACTCGTTATCTGATATAATTGTATCATCGAGAGTAGATGATATCAACGAGGATAGTTTAGAATATGCTGTCGTTGCGATATGTAATTTAAAGATATATATATATATATATATATATATATATATATATATATATATATATATATATATATATATATATATATATATATATATATATATATATATATATATATATATATATATATATATATATATTTATTTATTTATTTATATATTATGACTGCACGTGAATATATTGTTTTTGGCAATGATATTAAGAAACACCTTAAATTGTTGTTGCTGCTGAAACACAAATTATGACAAATACAGGAATCAAAATTGTTATCTCTGATATAAATATACCCATTCCAGCAATAACAGTTGAAAACGAATATACGATTATGTCAACACGGGTAATACGCCTGCGGTATTGTTTTATTTTACCGCACACACGTCAACGAGATTTTTTAGTTTAGTTTGTAATTCGGGCACTTGACCGTATCTATATTGCTGGAAATTCATTATAATTTTCACTTAAATCAATTACAAATTATACATGCCATGTGATTGACACTGATGCTAAATTACCACAGCTGGGGGTTAATTTAAATGTTTCAGTGAATCCATATCCTATTATTGCACTAACAGTATTAATTCCCGTGAACATACTTGATGACATTAAATTGTAACATAATATATAGATAACCCTGACCTCCGCGGTAGCTATAACGATGTAATTTCGAAGTTTCCAGATGAAAGATCATTGTTGCATCGAGTACACTGTATTGATATTTTGTGTATGCGGTGTCTTGATGTTATCACGCCGCTCAGCGAGTGCAGAAAAATCACTAATGATATTATCCTGTGTTTGTTTATTCGTATCATTAGTTGTTTTAATATCAGAAAGTTTAATGGTGATATTTTTCGGTTTCCCAAAGAAATTATCCACAGTATCATCAATTTTTTCTAAAAATTTTTCGGAGATTTTCAAACGCGTCTAAGTGTATATCATATTCGGATAACAGCGTTGATTGTTTACCGTCGGTGGTATAATATTCACTCCGTTGCGTTGATAGATTAACGTCGATGATATTATATTCGGCTCGCGACGTTGATAATTTACCATAGACGACATCTACGTAGTTTTTGTTACCGCGTCGGTGTCCGATGTTGGATTACTAAGTGCGGTTATTTATTTGAGTACATGTTGAGCTCGCCCGTCATTGTATTACCAGATTTCTTTACTCGATCATTGATACGATCCAACACATTTGGAAAAAAACAACCTGGTTTAATCTTACCAGTGGAATCAATCACCGCTATGGAGTGTTCGGTTACTCCACTAATTTTAACTATAATATCATCCAAGGAAACATTACTCGTTTTTAATTTTCCATGTCTATCATGAAATACGACTATTTCGTTTGGATCAACACTGGGAAGATTTAACAATTCGGATAGTTCATCCTTGGTTGCCGATATTTCGCCAGTTGGTTTGTTTAGGCTCGAGAGAGATCTCCCGTAAATATCAATCATTATACTTTATGATCTCTCTAAAATGTGATTACTCGTATATTCGTGTTTGGTTTTATAGGGAGGTTTAGTCGACGATGATATAGCATCAAGTACATTAATTACTTCTTGGCCGCAGATTAGTGGGTCGGTTATTGTCTGTGTTGGTAGCGTTGAATACCAGCGAGAAATTTTTAATTGTTCTATATAATACATAAATTCCTTGGGTGGTGCTTAATCATATGAATCAAAATAAACGATTCCACGCGGATCAATCGTGTATGCAGCCCAGTAAGTTCCAGGTTGGGTGATTTTATCGAGATTAATAATACCGTTTTCAATGTTCTTTGGTGTGGAATGTAATTGATCGGGCATAAAATCACCTCTGAAGTTTTCAATTCTTAATTTGTTTGAGCAGTATCAAGTAAATCAACATTTGACAGTGGTTTTAGTAAACCGACCCTGGCAACCTCAGACTTTTTCCGTTCTACCATGAATATGGCATCCATGATAACCTTAGACCCTTTACTTATTTTTATATCCTCGCTTCGTTGCTTTCTTTAGTGCCATTCCTGAGGTTGTTCCAACTGCTCCTAACGCCGCAGCTTTCGTGACTGCGGGAGCGGCTGCGGCAATCAATGCTCGTATGTCGGCGACAAGTGGAAATATACCACCTCATTTAATTGTATCTTTGATCGCGCCCGCAGAGTGAGTAACCTGAAAACTTTTTTAATCTTTATTACATCATTTAAATGCTTAATCTGACATGCTGTCAGTGCTAGTTTATTCTGAACACCAGTGATCTGATTGTGTTTTAACGATATTGTAGTTCCACATTTGTTTTAGCTGAATCTGATTGAAATTTTTTAATCTGAACAGGTTTCAGAGTAACACTAACGTGACTATACGAAATTTATAATAATACGAATGATCTATTTGTGTTACATATTTTCTACTGGTGCATCAAGTACCCTCATTCGTCCACCAACACCTTAGATTAACATCGATTTGACGCTTGGTATAAGAGATATTGCTCCGTAAGAACCATAAATGGACCTGACACGACAATAGGGGTGTGTGTTACACGATCTCGGAAGTGTATATCAACGACGGTTTTGTTAAATCTAGATGTTGCAGCGAAAAGAAATAAATCGGATATCGGTTTCAAAATTCTAATTGTGTGATATTTGCAGACCAGTATGTATATCAAGATCACGTCCCATAAATGTCAGCAAACGATGATATGCGCGTGCTATTTGGTTTTGATCGTAATTAAGTAAAATATCTTCAGATGGTTCTTGTTGACCGTTTATTCATGACGAGACTTCAGAAATACCCAGTTGGTCAAATATCATGTGACTTCGCGTTTGTGAATTGAATCGCGTAATATTCTGTAGCGCAACAAATATATTTCGAGGCGCAAAAAATACCTTGTTGTGATGCCATGTGCTATGAAAATATATCGTTAATAGTACTCTGAATACTATCTGTCATAACTGTTAGCCATGATAGCAATGATTTACCACCTGTATCCATGAATAATGGTAATCTTTCCTCTGAGGATATCAATGGAGTCATTAAAGGCATCCATAGTTTTAGTTTTTGTTATATTTACTTTACCATCAGCAACACCAGCACCATGCCCGATTGCATCATTATCATCACCTTTTCGGACAAGGACTATTGTGTGTTTCGCTCCAAAGATTACTTTTCGTACATGTCTACAAAATCCAAAAATATGAGACAGTGAGATCGCACAAGAAAATAATCTACGCTCGCCTTGCAACATCTCTGTACGTGTTGCAAATCATGTTATAATTGGCAGCATTAACATCACTAATACTCTCAAAATCAGCATCTTGTTTCGTAAATCCAGCTGGTGCTGGATCGATTGCAGTAACTTGTGTTACCTTTACCTTAAAATGCTGAACATTTTCAGCGTGATCAGTAATAACCGTAGAGAACATCATAGATGGACCAGCCGATCTTGTATAATCATCAGAATATCTTGCTAAACCAACTATTGTTGTAGTAACATCAACATTTTTTAAATAGATTCAATCTGTATTCCATTAATTATATATGTAGCGCTACTAAACAGTATCATAATTCCGTTATTGACAAAACCAACCTGGGTATTTGCGTCATATGGTGTATTAGCTGCAACATTTATTACAAGTTCCCCTTCTATTTCAATAAACGCTTCAGCGGGTAAGAAATATCTACTAGTATTATGAATTTAAAGTTCAATTCTTGATCGACTATTTGGCTGTATTCTGTTATAAGAATAAAACTAATAATCGCGTTCATCTTTGAGAACTGGTGTGTCAATATCAAATGATGGGTCGGATGAAGATTTGAACATTTTATTAGATATTTCGCGATCTAAATCGCGATCTTAAACCACTTCTTGCTATTACATTTGCAGTAAAATTTCCTTGTGCATCAGATCATTGATTCATCAAGGCGGCTAGTTTTTGATCCATGGTTTGATTCATCATTTTACTTACATTCACGTGCATAAATTCCGTGGATGGCAATTTTACTGGCGGCAATTTTATATGTTTTATATCACGGTTTCTACATTCTTTTTCTATCTTTGAAACGCGTAGCAACAATATCGATAACGTCATCTGAATTACTTGTATCGATTGTTGTTAAAGTATCCTCAGTAAATTTATTACGTAATTCTTCGACTATGTTTTTCATCTTTTTTTGGACCAGATTCACGTCTAGCCGGTTGATATACTTGACAAGAAAGATTTTTGAAAAGTCTTGATGTTTCTCCATTTCTCTCCGTGATTTTTTCAAGTTCAGGAAGAACACCCATTAATAATTTTTATCCTTCTCACTTTCCATATATAACCTCTTTAGTGGTTGTAGTAACGGGTTTGAATAATTGATATGTGCCTACTACAAAATCATTTCGAGATTCTTGTCGTTACTATTTTTATTGTCTGACAATCACTGACGGGAATAAAATTCCTAATCGCAGCTTGTCGCTCTCGAGCTAATCTAGTTCTTAACAATCCTCCTACCAGTAATGCTATAATATGATTTAATTCGTAGCAGCAGAGAGGGCACGCCCACGAATACGCGTCTCGAAAGTTAAAAGCCTTAGTTCTGTTTTTGACATCATTTTCATCGGAACTGTAGGAAGCTTTGGTTTGTCAAACAAACGACTCTAAAAAGGTGTAAGGTTCGCCCTCTCTAGACACGTTTCCAGTCCCTGGCATAAAGCTGAATATTCAAAACTCGAATATTGCATGCAAATTTGGAAACGTGACCTATCGCATCATCTGCAAGAAAGTATATCCTGCATTATGTTGAGGATACGTAGGAAAAAAAACTAACCCTCATATATCTGATTGTGTTACACAAACAAATATTTAAAAAAGCACCTAGAACATTTATTTTTGCCATACCACACATTTAGTTACAATGTTAAAACACGTTTGCCCACAAATCTACTAAATTCAAGAAAATAGAAAAATGAGATAAACTGAATCTGATCGTGGGGAACACTATAACCAAACTGTTTTATACAGGAAGGACATCTTAAAAAATTTTGATATATAACATCATTACAATAATAGTATTTGACAATAAAATCATCTGTGATAATATTTCGATTGAACTATCTCTACTAATCAGATAGGGCACAACAATGCAAGGATGTTCTTGAAATGCTTTGTTTCATTTTGTTATCGGTTTCTGTTTGATCAATCGATCAAGAGAAATCGGGTAATAATAAACGAACTTAAGTCATTTCCAGAAGTTCAAAATCGAAATTTCATCATATTTCAATAAAACACGTAGATTATGAACGGGATTTTATTTATTCGCTGCTGTGTTGCGTGTTTGTGCCTTTCGTGATATTTCGGTATTATTAATTCGGATTTACTATGTACAGATGAGATTTAATTATTAGGCCGACACGTTGGTATGTCTGCTACGCACGAATGATTATACCACTGACACTAATGTCATTTTATGTGACGTTTGCATGGTAGAAATAATATATCGGTCGATGCTTACAGGCAATGCGATGAATGTTGCTTATCCGATGAATGGGGTCCGAATATGAATGTAAATTAGTCAACGTGTATGGTAATTGTCTGTTTATTCGTATTTATAATTATGTCAGCATTATCAAAGAATTTTCCTTTACAATTCAGCGATATCCATTTGTGTTCTGCTTCGAGGACATTTATAATCCTTTATATCACAGAGCAGAAAGAATAATTTCTTTTCGTGCTCTCAAACCAGATATATTTCAACGTGTGATACAAGCAAACAGAATATTTCAAATATTGGCGATTTGAGTAGCTTAAATATATCGAATATTTGCTCAGGAAAAGAAATCAACCTTTCGATTGTATCAGATGAAAAAATGCCCCCCCCCCCCCCGCAGCCTTTTTGTAAAATAACTCCAATTTCACCAATATTTATACAATGATCATACCAAAAATCATCAATGGAACACAAAGGTTTCTTTTCGATGACAAAATCTATTCCACTATTTACACTGGTGACATATTGTAAACTATTTTACTAATGTGACCACTAAGCAAGTCCACCTAAGAGAAACAGTCGAGACAAATTGGTAGAAAGTTGACAATTCAAATAACTTCGACTAAAAATAATTTCAGTGCTTCGAAGGCAATGCAGTTTTTATGTATTAATCAAGGACAAAAACGCGCATTGTTCATGTTGAAAGTGTAACTTCTTTTGGTATATATATAATTAAGTATTGCATGGCATGCCGAGAAATCTGTATTTCACGTGTGAACATATAAAGATATCTGGAGAAGAAAAATGAAAAACATTTTTCAATAAGGCTCTTTACGTAACACTGCATTTTTAGCATATTATTGACTTTATTATGCCGAAGAAATGGACGTTAAGTTCCTTACCAAAGGAAATAATTAGGCAGCTGACATTGGTCGGTATCGAATCAGCGCCCCTTGCATGACAAGTTTTAATGCACTACCTACCGAACTACTCTGTTGTTTCCTGAATAACTTGTAATTAATTGTATGTCTAAAAACAATCTGTTTCAATGGAAATATCGACAAATGATGTTTGTAGTTGTCCACTAAGAAATAACTAAATGATAATAAATTATACTTTCGTTGATTTTAGGTATATCCAAGATGACGTGGCAAGTTTTCATTCCACTAATATGGTGCTTGTATGTGGTTAGAAGTCAGTACGAGCCTTATGGCGGTAAGGAGAAGTACTACGGCATCTAGTCTTTAGATATTATGACACTAACAAGTACTTAATTGTGTGCTGTCAGGAACCAGTACGATATTTGTATGAGTACAACAACTAAACAGTCATGCCATTGTCAGTCTAGATATCATGACAGTATAAAGTGTTAATTGCTTATTATGAGAACGTTGTGAAGAAATCTAAGGACACGTTTAAAACATAATATTATAATTCAAGTGGATTTAAGTGCATTAGTCTTGGCGTATTTAGAAATACCTATATTTTTAAAGTGTTATTGAGGAAATAATAAATAACGCATGACAACTATACATCATTAATATATATCCAATGTTATTTTCTCTAATATTGGATGCATTTTGATGCAGAAAATGTTGCATATAGAAAACCTGCCAACCAGTCTACTACATACGAAGCGTACAATGCGTCACTTGGAGTAGATGGCGGCATATCCACGAACTTGTTCGATGGAACATGCAGCCACACGGGGGAATGGCAGAATTACTCTTGGTGGACTGTGGATCTCGTTGGTTTTTACTGGATCAAATTTATCAGGATATACCAATGGACTCGTAAGATCACTTTAATATTATGGAATGTTCTTTAGTTAAGATTTTTTTAAAGTCTCTCTCTCCCACACGCACACACACACGCACACACACACTTGCTTTAACATCCGTAAGGTTCCTCGCAAGACTTACATTAACGATATTCTCCCCTTAAATGTAATATTAAGTCACCATCAAATCTAGGATGAATGTCCTTTATGTGTATTGTGTGTTTCTGAGCTGATGAGTTGATATCATTAAGGCTTAATAACAATTCAGGTGGGCTTTTTTTATCTCTATAAGTAATCATAATTTTCGCATGAATTCGATCCTTTATCATAGCCAAGATTAATAACACAATAAATAATAAAATAATTGTATAGTGACAAAGAACAAGCACATCTAGTATTAATCACACTAAATTGGTCTAAAGGTGGGACCTAATATTCTTTTAGAAGTCCTCATGAAAGTTTAAAATCTGGAAACCAGGTTATTTTAAATCAAATGTTATCAAATTGTGACAGGTGTTGAGAGCAAAACTTTTACAAACATGTTTTGTTGGCCAAATATTATCATATATTTTTATATAATTCGTACTAATATAACCTTTTCGAATTCTTCGTGTGCATAACCAGTGTCCTCCAAGTGAAGACTAATTTATCAAAAATTGCTTTGCTTAGCTTAAGGGGGAAAAAAAACTTTTGTATTAGTAATAAAGAGCAGTCATACTTAGCGACGCCTTCTACCGTTATTGCATACCTGGATTTCTTTTTAAAACACGTACCATATACGGACCTAAAGTACGGACCCTCCTGATGATCTGCGGCATGATGTCCCAGTGCTAGACATCACTATAAACTGCCACACTGCAGGCATCGTTGGGATATGACGTACAAATTGTTAAACCTACGTTAAAATATCCAAATCACAAACACATAGTATCCACAAGAACACATTTTAAGATTACAGTACATATCTTTAAGCAGATAGCTATATTCAAGGTCCTCTGTGTGTTGTCCATTATCTGTTTTAATCGGCCTCAGTAAGGCATATCGATTAAAAAACATAAAAAAGATGCGACAGATAGGAAAAAGAAGGTATTTTTAGTTGCACAGAATCATCTAACTTAGGATGGCGGTATAGTTGCCTATGGCCTATGTGGAATCGTATCATTTAAATAAAGGTGAATGAACTTTTATCTCATGGTTGTATACTAACAATTTAATGCATCCTGATTGAGGATCCAATTTAGAAGACGTCATTTACATCTTTTAGCTCGCCTTTGCAAAATACACAGGAGTTTTTTCTGCGAGTCGGACGTCGTCAATTTTAGCGTATTGGTATCTTTACAGCATTTTAAACATTGCCTTGAAAGTTTCTTTTATGATCTGAAGGTACAAACTAGGACGGAATTGACTTTCAATTCGATGCCTGGCCTTTTGTATTATTTCTGATACAATCTTACTACTAATTCGTTTGAATTTCAAATGAAACGTTTAACATCAAACATTGCTTTTAAGAGTATTCTATTTAGAGTGCACGTTACAGTTTGTGTTACGGTTTTATTTATGGCTCACATGCAGAATTCATGTAGTTAAGCCTCTAAGTAATTTTATTCACATTTACATATGTTCGATTTATACCCAGATGTGTCGTACATATCTGTGTTCAAACGTTGTATGTGTAGAAAGAGGATTCATTCAAGTTTCAGTTAAGTTACTGATCATCACAGATATGAAGGAAACGTACATTTATAAATTATTTCGGCATGTTATAAACATGTTCATGCCATTATTCGCTATTCTTTTTTTTTCATATTTGTCTTAATTTTATTAGGAAACTTGGTGAAAGGAAGGCGTTGAACCAATCGTTCTCTTAATTTTGAGGCCTCCTGGTTTGTGTCGCATTTATTTAACATAAATTTTTGTGCCTGCCCAACAACAAATGTGGATGGGCATATTGAGTTAATCTCTTCTGCTTGTTCGTATATCAGTCCAAACGTAATTCTGGAGATTATACATTCATTAAGGTTTTTATTTCTCAGATAATCTTGCTTATAGGGTCTATCTTTTTATTATTTGGATTTCGCGTGAAGAGAAGTAAATGGTGCAGCCAAAAGTAGGTCAGTGACTTTGAGAATTTAAAGATGTGTTGTATGGAACTTGGATTATACCTTCATGTAGCTTTAATAATTTTAATTTCTAATACATCACACATAGCGAGGATCCGAATCACATGTTTCATATATCAATATCGCTGATTAAGGTACGCGTGTAGCTCAGATTATAAAGACATATTTCTGGAAGTTAATAAGTTTGTTACTCGGTGATTGGTACGATGTGAACATTCAAGAAGTAGGAAAATGTGAACTGTATTTCACTATGTCAAGTTTTGCTAAATAAACTCTTGTGTATCTTAATTATGTTTCATATTATGTCGCTTGTATTTAATGTGTTCCAAACCCTCTTATGGCAAGATCGTAAAAGTGCATCAATCGACTCGGATAAAAATAGTTGAACCAACATCCTTCTTGATTTCGTGAAGTGGCTCTTGGATTAGACTTATGACTGAAACAAAGATGTTTTGATTGTTACGAAAACTTTCACAAATAGATTACATGATCGCTCAAAATATATCGTGGATACACAAGTGTCATTACAGGATCGTTTAGACGAAAATAAGAATTATAGGCTATGTCACTGAGTGTGATTCATAACAGGTTAGAAATGGCTAAATTGACTACAGGATAGTTTCCTCATTATTTTTGGCGAACACAAGCATGTAGTGTCAACCCGTTTTTCCAGTGCACAATTATACAACCCCAAACAATAAAATAATGGAACAGGGGTTATGCTTCCTTTTAATTCTCTAGTGGATTTAGCCAGTTGTGCATCTTGCACAGTGAATTAAACCTCTACAATTTTTAAAGATTGCGGAATCGTGCGTCGAAATAATTTCATGCCCGAGAATACGCTAGCTATTTCGGTACCCCAAACGTACAAATCGGTACGCCGTGTGGATTCGACAACGCTTTGCGTTACACTACTTTTATTAGACCAATGGCTATGATTTGGAAATTGCACAGTGTATCAAAATTGTTTTATGGCACGGATCTGATTCATATTATCATAAGAGCTCAAATCTCCATATGTTAGATTTTTCAGTGAAAGATCGGAACTAAAGAGCTTACCAACTATGCAAGTACTTTGAAACCTAAGAACATCACATCGTACAAATATGGGAACGTGGATATAACTATTTTTGGAGAATACAACCTGAATTTTTAGACAACCGAGACAGGTTTTTTCGGATATATTCGTTGTAACTTTGAGTTAGTAAAAATAGATTCGATTCTTTCACCGGTGACAACACAGTTTGCCAAGATCGTATGCACGTGAACTATACTCGCCAATAGGTAAAACAAATTAAATACAAAATTCTTCCACCCAACAGCCCGCTTTATCCCTGTAGCGCAACGTAAACCTGGTGTTTCCAGTGTGTAGTGACATCTGACACTTTTCCACCACCAAACAGAATACCAAAATAATGATTTAAACGTTGATTCATGGAGGATATTAAAGTGGAACACTTCAAACTCAACGACGACGTATGTTTGCGAGGTGATATTGAATCGTTTGCGGGGAAATATAATTCATTGTCTGTTGATGTGTCAGTCAGAATTTGCAAACATGATTATTCCAGGTTTTTTTTTAAAATGACCTATAGTTTTCGCCGAATGACATGTTACAGTGGAACTTCAATTTCGAAATTTATTCAGTAGTGAGTTGAAACTCAAGTATCCAATGTACAGAGGGGTAGGTAGAAAAGGAGAACATATTTGGGGGAGTATGTTTAACTCGCATTGTCACACCGACTGTGGAAAATTGTTCACTAGGGACCGCATGCATCGAACATCAGATTCTGTCGCAAGAAAAACAATTTGTCCAAAACGTGATTTTTTATAAAGTAAATCACAAACACGCATAAATTATTGCTGTTACAAATGTGCTGGTCCATACAGAATTTTCTTAACAGTCTGTAAAATCACATCGTATGTCTTTGAAATCATGTGATCTCTTTACCATTCCACCTGCAATTATAATGATGCAAAACGCTAATGATTAGAATTACATGCAATGTCAGCATTATAAAGTCTCAACGATAAACGTCACACGTACATATCAGACGTGTGTGCAGCAAAATCTTTTAACCAAACTATACTCACAAGAATGACTTCAGATCTTATTTGACTCTTAAGCATCTGGATAATTGGGTACAGTCATTACACACTGCATTATATACGATAACAATGAAATGCATCATTGTTTATAGGGTTTAAATTGTACACTCATGTAATGATAAGGGTCATATTCAAACTATAGAATCAGGACACCTTTGTGTGAAACATTACGTTTTCGCATAACCACGGCAACATATTAAATGAAACCTACTTGCAAAATTACATTGAAACCAACACTTTTAGAGACGTGATCCATGGACTATTGATCAGCAACATAAACCAAGGTAGCCATGGCACAAAACCAAAGTTTCGGAGAAACGTGAACTGACGACGAATGATGAGACAAAGAAGCAGCATTGACATGAAGTGTTGAGCAAAATGCCAAATACAACACGGCATATGTTTTATAATAGATTTAAAGATGAGATTGAGGGTCCTAAAACTCTCTTCCAAGAAAATATAAAACTTCTTACAAGATTTAAATCAGCCATTGACTAGCAGCGAGACGATGCGCATCAAAGCCTTCTTGCATTAATGTACACAGATCCTTACTGTTTAAAGAAATTTCAAGGTTGAAATTATTGTTTATCATTGAAAGTATGTGATACAAGAATGAATACCTGGTAATTTGAGTATCTCCTTGCACACAGTTTATAAATATACCAGTGGGATCCAGTACTTGGGCTAAAGATGGCTCTCTATATAGACAAAATGAAGATCTTCGAGTCTATGTGATCAGAATCAACTATAGTCATCGACAATTACAATGCCGGATACCTGTATTCCGCACGACTACATATTGGAAATTGTTTATGCCTATAGATGATCACTTTCAAAAACGCCACTCTTACTCTGAGCAGCAGAGAGGGTGAATCCTACAACGTTTTTAGACAAAATTTTGATTGAAATCTTAAAACGAGCCTTCCTACGATCTCTTTTTAACCAAAAAAAATGTCTCAGGGACAAACCCTACAACGTTTTTAGACAAAATATTGATTGAAATTTTAACGAGCCTTCACTACGAAATCTCATTTTAATTAAAATAATAAAAACGGAGACTTTTACGATTTTTTAATTAATTTTGGTCGCAACGTTGTTGTCACTCACCCTCTCTGCTGCTGAACTTTCAGTTCTAGGTTAATAATTTTTGAAATTGCAAAGCAATTTACGATGAAAATCACTAAGATTTCACAAACAGACTAATCGCTAACACCTCATCTTGTAGATCAATCAGATTATTGGACTGGTCAGTGAGTTTGAAATTAATTCTGGTTAGCGAATTATTATGACACCGCAGATAGACTGGATTAACCGGAGACTCAATTATTAAAAATCCTGGAGGGGCTATTGGTGCAAATGAATACAAAATATATCCTTGCTGAGCTTGATTTGATCGCTCGAGATTAATTTGATAGCTTCCTTCGATAACATCGCATACTAAATTGAGCGCAATCACTGAGGATATATTCACGTTGAACGGAGCGATATGTCTGCCGCCACCGTCTGGGTCATTATTATGTTTGAGGATTTTAATTTCCGGTGATGTTGTTTTTTTCCATGCATCATGAATTATTTTAAAACCAACATTGATGGCATCACTGAGAAATTTTTTTAGTTCTGGTACGTTATATCCTGGTAGTTTAAATGTTGGAATATCCTTAACGGGGATACCAAGAGTTAATGCAAACTCTGTTCTCGACTTGGGGTGATCATCATCTAGTATAATTTGAATAATTCGTAAATTAAATGTTTCCATATCGTCGATAATTTTATTGCATATTTTTACGACGCTGATAAATTCATCTCGGGTGAGAGAGCCGGATTTAATGGATATTAACAACAGTAAAAAATCATATTCCATCGCTGTGAAATTTTCAATAATTTTAGGTTCGTTAACAACATAATATCCCTCTTGACCCCCCCCCCCCTCCTCCTCCTCTTCCCCAATTGTGGAGTAGAAGAAATAAAAAAAATCTTCACTAGATTGGTAATCTTTATAACTTTTTATTGGATTATCGGGGTTTATCACGTTGGTGATATAATCAGACTTTTTAGGTTCGGGTATATCAACGGTTTCCCCCGGGGTGGTAATTCAGGCCATCCTAGTACGGTTCTGATCGAGCTGTTATAGATATCTACGACGTATCTTTCTGTGCTTATTTCAATTGCGGATGATAGCGTCGGCTCATGAACCGTTATAGAGAATTTTTGATTCTTTTCCAGTAATTGATTTTATTCTACGCGCGAATTCATTATTGATTTGTTCAATTTGATATGATCCGGTTGGTATTGAAACGACGTTCCAGTCTGGAGTCCCGTCTGGTTTATTCTTATTCGCGAAAACCAAGGAATTATTCGGTTGTTGACCACCAAATAATTTTGATCTGATATTAGGCCAACTGTGATACACTCGTAGTTTTGCTAGCGCTATCTCCTTCACAGGGACTGGGCTAGGAAAATTTACACTAAACTCGGGTTTCGTAGATGTTATTGATATCATACTTGTTTGTACTGGGTTTGTATTTTCTACTATTCGTTGAAGTAATTCTATCGGTGTTGTCATAGTTGCTATACTGTTGTTGTCTCTCTAATTTTGACATCGTGGAATCAAAAATACTGACCATCACTGAGAACTCAGGATCTGATATCGTTGATGTTATTGATATCATTCTGGTTTTTGGGTTCGTGTTTTCTAATTCCATCGGTGTTGTCATCGTTGCTATACTGTTGTTGTCTCTCTAATTTTGATATCGCGGAATCAAAAATACTGAGCATCGCTGAGAACTCACTATCTGATATATTTGTATTATCGAGTGACGACGATATCATCGAGGATAATTGCGAGTACGCGGTTGATACAATATGAAATTGAATTAAGTAATCTTGCAGTTTACTCTGGCTGCATGATGATATCTTTTTTGTTATCCCGGTTGATATACCCGCGATTGTAGCCACCGCAGAAATGCAAATTGGAACTACAACCGGGGCAATCATTGTAACAGATGCTAGTATTATTCCGGCACCAGTGAGAACGCTTGACACCGAGTACATAGTAATATCAATCGCGGTGATTCTTCGTCGGTATTTTTTTATGTTTATTTGATACTCCTCGGCGAGGGTTTTGAGTCTAGTTTGAAATTCTCTGACCTGATAATAGCGACATTGCGTTGATGAAATCATTTTTATTTTAAATCCGCTAGCGTTTTCAATTGTGAAATCTAAAGGATTTTCCTTTCAATTTAGTTATTTACTTCGCATACGAATTCTAAGCACCAGGATATTTTTGATCTAACGGTGTTATCAACCGCGACAATCTCAAATTCTTCTTCACCTCCGATAATTACTGTCGCGGTGCCACCAATGTAGGTTTTACTGCTTACGATGATATCAAATTGCTTGTTAGAGATTAACGTCATCCTGTAGATTCCATGAGGCCACTTCTCGATATTGACCTTCAATTTAGCATTAGATTCTTTTACCCAATCAAAGGTCCCATACTTTACCCTTTCAGAGGTTTCTTTTAGTTTAAGAATATCGTCGTAAACGTCAAGATAGGTTTTTTTGATTTCAGCGAGAGTCGGGCCTGTCAACGATGTGGTTTCAGAGACAGGTGTTCTCCCTAAAAATTTATCAACGATGGTATTAAGTGTTGTTTGTCTCACAATAAACATATTAATATCTTTGAGAGTCATTGTAGATGTAACCGGGACACCAAAGAAATTATTAGCGACGTAGGCATTATGAGTATGCTTGCCGATAAACTCGTTGATTTCAGCGAGAGTCATGCCAACCACAAGCGGGGTTCCAAAAAACTTAACAACGACGTCGTTAGTGGGTTTTTGTACTTTTTCAAGATTTTCTATTAGTTTAGAAATATCATTGTAAATATCAAGATAATTTGCCTTGATTTCATTTTCATTCATCATCCTTCCAGCTTCCTTGTTAGCGAAGAATAGCGATAGAAAGTTTTTGATTTCAGCGAGAGTCATGCCAACCACAAGCGGGGTTCCAAAGAATTTATGAATGACATTTTTGCAAAAATTATTATAACCTCGTATATGATCATCCAGATTACGGTCGTGGGTGGCAATCGCGTCGGTGATCGTAGACACAAGTGCGCCTGGTTTAAGTCGTCCGCTGCTGGAATACAGTGCAATAGAGTTTTCAGCGGCGTCGTGTTGTCGTATCAAAATATCATTCAACGACACATTACTGCTTTTTAATTTACCCTGGTGATCTTGAAATACAACTATTTCATTGGGATCAACATCTATTAAATTTAACGTCTCAGCGATTTCATCTTCGATTAGTTTTTTTATATCCTTGTTAGAATCACCGGTTCCAACGCCATCGGGTTTAGGTTTCAGAGGTCTTCCCCATATATCAATCATATTATTGTAAAACTCTCTCTCTCTCTAAAAAGCGATTGCTGGTGTATTCATTCACGACAACATGAGGTGGTTTTCCCCTTTGGTTACCCAAGGAGTTAGAAATAGCATCAAGAACATTTAATACTTCGCTGCCGCATATTGGTGGATCATTCATTTGCTGTGTTGGTAGCGTAGAATACCAAGTCTTCATTGGAAAAGTTTTTATATAACGCATGAATTCCTTCGGCGGTGCTAATCCATATGAATCAAAATAGACAATCCCACGTGGATCAATAGCGTATGCAAACCAGTGAGTACCAGGCCCGGTGCTGTTATCGAGATTAATGATACCGGTTTCAACGCTGTTGGGTTGTGCCGGTAATTGATCTTTCATAAAAACACCTCTGAAGTTTTTTATGGCGAGTTTTTTAGCAGCATCAATTAAATCAAAATTGGACATAGGCACTAGTAAACCGGTCCTAGTCTTAGACCTTTTCCGCTGTACCACGAATACGGGGTTCCTGGTAGTCTTATACCCTTTCCACTTTTTTTATAACCCTTCCCCGTTGCTTTCTTTAATGCCATTCCTGCCGCGGTACCAACAGCCCCTAACGCTGCCGCTTTAGCCACCGCTGGGGCTGCTGCCGCAATCAACGCTGGAATCGCAGCTAGCAACGGGAATATACCGCCTGTTTTTTCCATGTTTTTGATAGCAGCCGCAGAAATAGTAATCTGAACACCCTTTTTTGCTACAAGTGCATCATTGAAATGTTTTACTTGACGAGTTGTAAGCGATAATTTATTCGCCCCGCCAGTCATTTGATTGGGTTTTAGCGTAATTGTGGTTCCACATTGCTTAGCTGATTTGGATTGCAATTTGTTTAATTGACCAGGTGTCAACGACACATTGATATTACTATACGACATTATACGTAATAGATTAATTCTAAATAGAGGATTTCAATTACATGTTTTCCACTGGCGCATCTACCACTCTGATTCTTCCTCCAACACCTACAAGTAGCATTGATTTATCGCTGAGAATGACAGCAACCACTCTATAATTAGCAATAGCACCACGAGTCACATTAGCTCTAAAGTGTATATCAACGACGGATTGTCTTGTTAAATCGAGATGTTCCAGCGAAAAGTAATAGATCGGATATAGATTCTTAAAATCAAATTGTGATATTTGCAAACCAGTATCGACATTTTGATCGCGTGCCATAAATGACAACAATCTATGATACACGCGTGCAATATGATTTTGACCGTAATCAAGTTGCACATCTTCGGATGGTTCCTGCTGGCCGTTTATTCTCAGTGAGACGTCTTTAACACCTAATGGATCAAATATCATATGACTGAAACGTTGATCGCCAACTCGTGTGTTATCCTGTAGTGCTACAAATATATGACGTGGAGCTGAAACACCTTGTTTTGATGCTAGATTCCACGTGAATAACCCGTTCAGATTTGATTGTTTAACATCTGTACTCACGGTTAACCAACTTAACAACGACTTTCCTCCTTGGTCCATAAATGATAGTAATCGTTCTTCTGCAGTGATTGATGGAGTCAACACTGGCATCCACAATGATATTTTTGTTAAAATAACTTTACCGGCATCAGCATTGGGATTTGCATTGTCTGCTGGAATCCTCCAAATTGCGTCATTATCATCACCCTTTCGTACAAGCGCTACTGTATGCTTCGCCCCGTAGATAACTTTTCGGACGTTTCTACAGAATCCAAATATGTGATGCAGTGGAATCGCGCATGAAAATGATTTACGAGCCCCTTGCAACATTGAAATACGTGTTGCGGCTCCTAGATTGAAATTAACGTCGTTGCTTATAATCATATCCTCGGCATCAATATTAGCAGTGCCAGCATTATTCTTTGGTCGTCTTACAACAAATTGAATTCCTCCAGCGGTATTTTTAACATCTTTTGCAAACATCATAGAAGGTCCTGCTGATCTTGTATAATCATCAGAATATCTCGCTAACCCGATTATTGTTGTAGCCACATCAACATCGCGATCTATAGACTCGATTTCTTTTCCATCAATGAGGTATCTTGCACTCTCAAATAACGCCATAATACCATTATTGACAAAACCGACTTGAGTACCAGCTGGATACGGTGCTGGTACAGCAGCAGTATCAGGAGCTGTTACAAGTTCACCTTCTACTTCGATAAACGCTTCAGCGGGTAGAAAGTATTTACTGGTATCATGGACTTGAAGTTCAATTCGCGATCGACTATTTGCGTCTATTGCATGATAGGCGTAATATTGATAATCGCGTACAGAATCATCCTTGCCAACTGGGGCGTCTATATCAAACGCCGGATCATGTGACTTTTTGAACATTTTATTCTATTTATCAGAGTCTAAATCGTGAAATCGTAAACGATTTTCAACGACGTGGTTTTTTAAAGCCGCTTCCTGCTATCATATTTGCAATATTGCTTTGGTCTGGAGTTATCAACGATGGTAAAGCCATCGACGCTAGTTTTTCGTCTACTGCGTTATTTATTATTTTACTAACTCCTGCAGGCATTTGCGCTGTAGACGGTAACGGTTTCTTTTTTCGTGATTTCACCAATGATGTTAATTTATTCTTCGCGGCTGAAAACGCTTTCCCGGCAAAATCTCCAACGAAATCTCCGATTTTGCTGGTACCCTTATCACGAATAACATCAATTGCTTTCATTGATAATTGTTTAGCTAACGGCATCACTTTTGGAGCCATTCTTGCAAATAACCCCGCAATGGTATTACCTAAACCATCACCATAGTATGCTTTATAAACTGGAAACCGTGAATTAACTACATAGACGGGGGTTGGTTTATCATGATTGTAATGTATGATCATTATTTGAAATCAGAAACAATTTTTCAATTGGAAACGCTAGCGTTTTTATTCAGTCCCGGTGATTAATCACTGTGATAATCTTCCACTAACTCGCCAATGAAATCTCGATATGTGCTGATATCTATGATACCGCCTTGAAATAAACGTCTACAGATATCAGATGCTTCATTAATTATTTCCGGTGAGTTGTTTCCAGCTCGGAAACCTCCTACAAGAACTTCTAATCGTGATATATCACTGAGAACACTACCAGGACATGAAATCCAAGGATTTTCCCTCGAAGAGTTTCCAACGCTAGCGTTTCCAACTAGACAATTTTCCCCTGAAATCCCACTCCCGAAACTTGCATCCATTTGGGGTTGTAAATAATCAAGAGGATCATCATCAAGTTCTTTTTGGTTTTTTTTGTCTTCGTGTTTGTCTTCGTGTTGGTGTTTGACGTTTTAGGTCTTGTCGTTCTTCTATTTCTCGTTGTCGCTCTTCTATTTGTTCTTTTTATAATTATTAATTCCCCTTTGAAATTCCTTGTACCCCATCTCATCATTATTCAAACGACCAATCCCTTTATTTATTTTATACAAATTATCGAACCAATCATTACTTGATATTCTATTATTCTTATACTCGTCCTTTAAAAAATCTTTTTTTGAATTATAGCTTTGAGCAGCAAAATCACCAAAAGCTTGATAATCCTTTGGTTTGGATAAATTAAATTTTTTTATTATTGTTTTAGCATTATCAGTAAACTTATTCAACAGAGAAACAGTCGTTTTTTTCGGATTAGTAGGTAGTTCAGTTTTTTCAGTTTCCGTTGATATTTGTTCAGTTTTCGCTGCTATTTTTTCAAGTTCACCAATAAGAGATATCCCCGTCTCGGGAACATCTCCCAGTATAGCACGCTCTACCCCTTTCGTTGCTGTGGTTACTGGTTTAAACAATTCTTCAGACCCCACAGCAAAATCCGTTTGTAAACTCTGTCGTTGTTGCAGTTTATTCCTGACAGAGTCGCGAATTGGTATAAATTTCTTGATTGCATCAAGTCGTTCACGAGCCAATCGGGTCGTTAATGCTTCATTGACCATTATTTGAAATCGTAAACAATTTTTCAATTGTAAAACAATTTTCCGAACCTGACCTAACAGACGAAAACACTTCGACACGTCGGATGATTTTTAACACGATCATAGAAGCGTTTTAACGGCGTTATCAATCATGGGGAAAGTGTCCAAATTGTATATAAAATAATTAATATCACAATTTCCCCATTTTTTGTTACCGCAGACATGTCAGATGATTTTTAACACCATCGTGGAAGCGTTTTAACAGCATTATTAAGTTTGGGGAAAGTGTGGAAATTGTATATAAAATAATTAATATCACACTTTCCCCATTCTATTTTTGATCAATCTGAACCGTCCATTATTTTTTTATTCAGTGTGTGTGAAATATTTTTTATTCACTGATTTTGTTGTTTTCAATCAAACAATGCTAAAAGAAATGAAAATGTCTCTGAGGGTCGGTCACAATCAAAAAATGACAAAATCTCTCTGAGGTCGGTCACGGACAAAATCTCTTTGAAGATCGGTCACGGTCGAAATTGTTCATTTTCTTGAATTAACGCTCGTAGGTTTCTAACTTTAGAATTAACCTCTTTTATCAATTCGTATTCGTTACCTCATTCTTTTCGTATTCGTTCTACGATAGTATATAACGGAGCGAACACACTTACGTCACTGGAGAATGCAAGAGAGTCCCGAATAGAATTCTGAATTCTTTTGATGAGCGCGTATTGCTTTGGCAGCATATATTTATTGTTGTTAACTCCGTATTCTATATCCTGAAAATCTGACATGATTTGATCAGGATTTAAACCTGATAGTTTGATATCCTGATTTTTCAATTTTGAAATTTCATCAATAATGCTATTCATTTTTTCAGAATTCATTATTCTATAACAATTATATATTTCTAAATGAAAAATATGACGCATCAGACATAACTATATTTAATTTTCTGTCCGCGATTTTTTGAAAACGCAGATCGATAAACCCCCTCTGCAACAAATCGTACTGAGGCTCTACAAATATCGAAGTACCCACTGGCTTCATATATCGATTGAAATATTTTTTCTTCGTTAGTTGTTGTATTCAAAGATTTTACGGGTCTCGCTTTTTTTGAGCAAGTACCAGTCTTTCCTCGTTTGGTATTCTCACTTTGTGTGATAGCTTGCAGATTTGATAAAGAATTATTCTTTGGATTAGAATCCTTGTGATCAATAACAAAACCATCCTCGATTAATCCATGAAAACACTCATACACGAAACGATGATTGTGATATTTTTTCTTTCCAGCACCAAACATCAAATACCCTCGATTAGTCACAGTACCAACTGGTTTCTTCAGTCTACGGTTTCTGAAAGTACCATCACTGGATGCTTCATAATTTGTAATCACAGGGTGTGGTCTGAATTCTTGGTTCATTTATATACTATACTATTGTTTGTCTAATTCATTGTTTGGTCTAATGTTTACATCTTTGGAAAATCTTTCGATGTAGTCTTGGGGGGTTCTTATGACTTTATCCTTGATACTGACATTGTCAACGTCAAGGACTTTTTCAGGGTCATAATTTCTGATTGATTGTCCATTTTTTATTCTTTTGTCATAATAACGCTTCAATTCCCTATATCGTTTACCACCACAGCGTAGACATAACTGCGATTCTCCCCTGACCCCAACCCCACATCGTATACAGGGTAATGGACCAAGGCTTCCACGACAAAAGCTTTGCATATGATACCCACAGAATTCCTTTCTACATGATTTGTTACACGGAGTCGTTGATCCAATCATAAGCCATTTGCAGTGATTCATTATATATATAAATCTTTCATTTAAATGCTTGTTTTAATTATAGTATGAAGAAGTTCGAGAGATTATTGAAAATTAAGCCTTGGAAAAATGCTCAATTCAATCCTGATAAAGAGTTTAAGAGATTATTGAAAATTAGTCCTAGATTTAATCTCGATAAACCAAAAAAACGTCTAGTGGACGGTAACATGAAGGAGTTTAAGAGATTATTAAAAATTAGTCCTAGATTTAATCTCGATAAACCAAAAAAACGTCTAGTGGACGGTAACATGAAGGAGTTTAAGAAATTATTAAAAATTTGTCCTAGATTTAATCTCGATAAACCAAAAAAACGTCTAGTAAACGGTAAACCAAAACAACGTTTAGTGGACGGCAACATGAAGGAGTTTAAGAGATTATTGAAAATTAGTCCTAGATTTAATCTCGATAAACCAAAAAAACGTCTAGTAAACGGTAAACCCAGAAAACGTCTAATGAAGAAGTTTGAGAGATTATCGAAAATTAATCCCTGGAAAAATACTAATTTTAATCTCGATAGAGTCTCTGATACATCAAAACGTCTAATCGGTGATAGAACTATACTGGATAAAATCGAAGAGTGTTTTGATGAATTCTACCGAGACGGTGCAGCACACTGTTGGTCGACATTTCGAATTATTGATGTCGGTGTCAATGTACCAATCATCGATGCTACTATGAACGATGAAAAAGCAGCCGATGTGATTTCACACCTTGGTGGGCCAAGCAATTCTCAACAGAAGTATTTTTTCAGAATAAAATTCATTATCGAAGTCGAAGGCAAATTGATTATCAGGGATAAATTTGAACCAATCCTTAGGAATAAAAAAACAATCACACTGAGTAGAGATTCCAAACCAGGAATTCTAACTGGAATCGACAAACCATACTACGAGAGATCTTATCCTGTAACAGCAGTCGTTTATGGAATATACCCGCTAAATGATAAACCTGATATTACAAAACTAGCTTCTATGAAACTATCTTCGACGTTGCATTGTGTAGCAACACGGGTAATGGAACACTTCACAAATTCATCCCGAGGAAATAAACTAACTGATCTACGACGTAGGAAAATAACCGAA
This sequence comes from Unio delphinus, assembly GCA_029339505.1. Taxonomy (NCBI): domain Eukaryota; kingdom Metazoa; phylum Mollusca; class Bivalvia; order Unionida; family Unionidae; genus Unio; species Unio delphinus. Next base: position 3,006,793 of record JAQISU010001240.1, on the reverse strand, counting down.
TGGGAACTGACAGTGAAACAGAACGGTGCAAAAATTTCTGATATAGCTAAATTAGAAACATCATTAAGATTCCCAATAACCGTTATGACGATAACCGGAGAAGTATTATATGAACCGAAATATAACAAAAATGGAGCGCCAATACAAATTATTGATCATAACGAACACGCGTGGACGGCTGCAGTAACAATATTTCCACGAGAACGAATCGTATAATATATCCCCGAGGAATTTTCCGGGGAGGTTTTCTATGAAGAGAAATTATTCGATGCTATTCACGCGTTGTGTAAGGATGATCCTGTGTCAGTGTGGTTACTTAGAAGTGATGAAGATCCCGAAATAGGATTCGATCAATTTGTAAGACCAAATGGTGAATTATATCGCGTTGAAGAGTTAGATAACAGAATGAGAAAAATTGCAAATGATTTTTCACCGGAGAGTTTCCATGAAAAACTACTCACGGATAGTTTTACTATTCCATCAGTGGTAGCTCACTTTGCAAGAGAAATAAACTCATGGCGTCCAACACGAAGTGATTTTCTCGAGGACGTTAAATTGAGTTGCGTCATATTTGGTCATGGAGGACTGTGGAATACAAAATACTCACGTGATGGTATGATTTCAATTGATATATCCGCGTGTTATCCTGGAAGTTTTCTCGGGTATGGGGAATGCTCTGAGTATTTTAAACGATTTGGACACCCCACGCATGAAAGGACTCGTGTTGCGATTAATGGTCCATTGCCTGATTTTGATTTAACTAGATTCGCTCGTGTGATATCATTCGAATTCGCTGCAGGGTTACATCCGTGTAGTTATCTTTGGCTTGGTAGACACCTATCTGAAAAGGCCTGGATACCAATAGTGTTATTGCGGTATATGATCGATTGTGGTATGCTAATATCGTTAATTGTCAGTGAGGCGAATATATCCTATCGAGCCCAGAAAGAAGTTTTGGCTACCACAACCCGATCTAGATAGAATAATTAGCGAACAGCGAAAACTGTTTCCTGATCTCAGCGAGGAAGAAATCATGAATTTGTCTAAGAAGGTATTTGAAATTAAAAAAGAACAAGCAAAGGATTTTGGACGAAGAATAATCGGTAAATTTACCCAGGGTGGAAGATACGACAATGCAAAATACTCTTCGCGGTTGATCATAGACGTCGCTGAATACGATTTTATTGTAGCGGATTTAACGAAACGGGGAAAACTTGTATCCCGTAAGGATGCTTTTCTATCCAATGGTGAAAAATTAGGTACGGTTGTTACCTACTGTGATGGATATAATTCCCAGTACACACACTTAAGAAGTTCTATGCTAGCCTATGCTTGTATTAATCTATTTTCGATGATAAATAGATTTCCTAATACCGCAGTTAGAATAGCCACTGATTCGATGTATACACACAGTAAATACAAATCAGCTGTAGCGGCATTCACAGATCCCGAGGAAGCGTGGGGATGTTGGAGATTTAAAAAGGAAACACTATATGAGTATTGCGAATCCGCAGACGTTGCCATGGATGATAAATATATTTGTTGTAACCGTATTGAAATTCAATCAGAATTTTCTAATGCACCACCTGTCTCTGATCCAATCTGTAGATACAAGACAGTTTATTTAAACGGTTGTGGTGGGTCAGGAAAGACAACTCGTGCAATCGAATTATTCCGTGGGAAAAGTCCTACGGATTTCACAAACATGATTGTGTTAACACCGACTCACAGACTCGCCAGAGAGATGAAACAACGAGGGGTAAATGCCTGTACTTATCACAGTTTCTTTCGATGGAAGGGTGACAAATGGACTCCTGAGCGTATGGGTGATAAATTCATTCCTGAAATCATAATTTGGGACGAAATATGCACAGTATCATTAGATGTATTAGAAACATTTCTCGAGTGGTTGTTAAACAAAAACACAAAAGTCGTTATGTGCGGTGATCACGGCCAACCACCACCATTTGTTGGTGGATCCCCACATGAATGGCTAAAGGGTTTTGTAGACTATTATGAAGAAATTAACACTGATTATAGATCACTTGATGAACGATTACGAGAATTCAAAGCGCTAATTAGATTACAACCGGATAGAATCCAGTGTGAAATAGCGCGTGAAGTGATTTCAGAGACTCCAATGAATGATTTTTGGGAAACATGGAGACCAAACGATTTGATAACTGCAAGTAGAAAGATAGTCAGAGACGTACTTCAGATGAAGTTATTTGAATTGCATAAAGAAAAATTTGCAACGCTTCCAGTACCGTTGTGTTATAGGCCTTCGGATACACGAAAACAGAATATCGAAGTTGATATTCCAGGACAGAGTGAAAAACAAATTCTCGTATTAAATGATATTGTGCTGGTTGATATCAGCGTCGTTGAAGATGCATTGCGTGCTAATAAGTCCCCGTGGACGCTAGGATACGCAGCGACGATACATTCTTCACAGGGATTGACTATATCGGATATAATTGTTTGGATGGTAGATAATCGCATCGAATGGTCAAATTTAGTCTATCTCGCAGTATCCAGAGTACGAAAAATAAATCAACTTCGAAGAATTGTTTTCGATGATAATGACACAACAATGGATGATATTGATGTTAAAATTATTGATAAAAAACCGGTTACAAACAACAAGACAAAAAAAACAACGAGAATTTGACATTGATGCTGGATTAATAATCACGCTAAAACAACAACAGAATAATCACTGCGCAAGTTGCAATTGTATAATGCGTTGGCAGTATTCGGATAAGGATCCTCGCCAATTTACCGTAGACAGAAAGAATAGCAGTCTCGGTCATATCAGAAACAATGTGATGTTGACTTGTCTTGAGTGCAATAGACGCAACGGCGCTAGTTAAGACCCTGTGGTGGTAATTGAGTATCGTCAGGAATCACTTGGAGTTGTTCACGTGTAAAACCCCGCTGAGGGGCAGTTGAATCCAGTTTATAGATTGGAGGTCTACCAGTTGATCGTGTTATAGTAGATATCTTGTGTGCAGTAACACTCCAAATAGGGTCAGTAGCCCTTTTTGTACCACCTTAAAGCTCTCCTGGTTCATATAAATACCTAACAGTGACATTACTACCAAGAATTGGTTGGGAAACGCTAGAATCATTTTGCAAAATTCCTTCTATTTCCATTTTAGGTATAGACTTCTTTTTAATCGCGTTGATAGGTTTCATGTTAATTGTTCGAGTAATCTCGTTATTCAGTGCGGTAATCACAGCTGGTAATCTCTTAACCCATTCACGGGATCTTTTATCCTGAATAAACTCCTTCGCGTATTGATATCCAAATAACCGCTCTGCAAGAGTCCGATTAAATCGTTCTACAATTGCCTGATCACGATGTAACGCAGTATGCCCCCGTCTGATGGTGACTTTGTGATGTTTCATCGTTGATAAAACAACGCCTTGAAATTCCTTGCCAGGATCAACTTGTAACAGATTTGACCAGCGTAGTGGGCCTCGTCGATAAATCCTTTCAAATGCAGAAGTGACTTCAGTTGATGATTTTGTTTTCAGCGTCTCTGCTTCTTTGTATCGACTCGCAACATCAACTACGGTTAACGCGTATTTGTAACCACGATCATGTGGCAAAAATAATATATCAGCCTGATGAACTTCATTAGGGACAGTCACATCAAAATGCGAGTAATTAATTTGTGTAGGCGCCGGTAGATAAATTTGACACATAGCCTGTTTGGATAACCAATTAGCCGCAGTGGTTTTTTTCACTTTTGCGGCGCTAGCGAGTTTATTGATTGCAGCGTTACCCCGCCAGTATCCTTTTGGAGAATAATAAATACATTCCATGTTGTTATTAATTACCGGCACCTAACATCAATTTGCTTTTCATAACCGGTTTTATTAACCATGAAGCTAATTTTTCTTTGAAGGATTTATCAGGAATAGCATTTAATGCATGAATTAATTTCACATCTGCGAGATGCCTGTGCTACAAATTGCTGCTCCTATATGCAACATCATGAGCATGACACGCCTTATCAATAGCGTTTATCGGTTCTTCACCACGTCGAGGTTGATTTCGATCATCAAGTCTGATATCTAATAGTGTTCCGGGGCCACAGTAGCTATATCCTGGAAGGTGCTTTTCTCCGGGGTACTTTGCCCATGGGGTTCCAGGGAGCTTTGCCAATTTGGCTGCGATATCACCTCCTCTTTTTTTTTAAAACATCTCCGGATTTCATAGACACAAATCTAAATTTCTTTGTACCACATTGTACGCATTTACCAGAAAGCGCTGATCGGTTATTTTTAGTTGTAATCGTCATCAAGTCATCTGTGCCAGTACGCGTTTTACACTTCACACAATATAGATCCATAATTTATGTATAGAGATATGGATATAATTGATTTTTCAGCGACTAAAACAAGAGAACCGGTTAAGCATCATGCAGCGCTACCAAACTCTATCCGGATGATTATAATCGGGCCATCTGGATCCGGCAAGACGCAATTGTTACTCAATTTAATAATGAGATGGATGAAGTGGGATAAGTTGTATTTAATTGCCCCTAGCGTAGATGATCAACGATGCTATGAAGTGCTAAAAGATTTTAACGAGAATGCATCAGAGATTAAAGATGAAAACGTCGTTGATTTTATTACCGATATTGACGAGGCGCCATCAGTAGAAGATCTTGATGGAAACATTAACAATTTAGTCGTATACGACGATGTGATGTTAGATAAACAAAAAAATCTTGCTAGAATATTTTCCCGAGGCAGGCACAAAAACACTGACGTGATATATGTCACTCAATGCTACACACAGATTCCAAAAGTGATCAGAGATAACTGCAATTTATTTTGTGTATTCAACGGAGTTGATACTCATACTCTTATAAATATTTGGCAAACTTGGTGCTGCGGTGATATGGATCATAATCAATTTAGAAATTTCTGTAGTAACGCTCAGTCAACCCCGCACGAATTTGTAACGATAAATTTACATGATCCTCGGACACGATATCGTATCGGACTTGATCAAATATTCGGTTGAAATCTTAGTGATTTTCATCGTAAAAAATTATTAACCTAGAACTGAAAGTTCAGCAGCAGAGAGGGTGAGTGACAACAACGGTGCGACCAAAATTAATTAAAAAATCGTAAAAGTCTCCGTTTTATTATTTTAATTAAAATGAGATTTCGTAGTGAAGGCTCGTTAAAATTTCAATCAATTTTTTGTCTAAAAACGTTGTAGGCTTTGTCCCTGAGACATTTATTTTAGTTAAAATGAGATCGTAGGAAGGCTCGTTTTAAGATTTCAATCAAAATTTTGTCTAAAAACGTTGTAGGATTCACCCTCTCTGCTGCTCTCTGTTAGAAGTAAATATTGTGTCTATAAAATTCAATCACTTAAGATTACACGGATTAGGTTCCATCGTGTATTGGTGCATTTTCTTCATAAAAATAAATCTTCGATTCTCTCTCACCGCTATATTATTTTTGGCGCCATTTCAATAATAGTATGAACTCTTACAACGGTGGTTTCGTGACTGTTACCATTATTTCATTCCGCGCTTCCCCATCCACTCCAGTTCAGAATTTCACGTACATATTCGTTGATTATCTTCGATATGGTTACCCTTTCATTCTCAGTAACTCAGCAGCAGAGGGGGTGAACCATACAACTTTTTCCGACAAAAAATAGATTGAAACCTCAAAACGAAAAATAGAGCCTTCCTTCGAAATCTCATATTTTAAGCAAAAAAAAGAATGTCTCCATTTGGCAAACGGAGACTTTGCGATTTTTCAATCAATTTTGGTCGCAACGTTGTTGTCATTCACCCCCTCTGCTGCTGAAACTTTCAGTTCTGGTTAACAAAAATAATAAATGATTTCAACTGAATATTTGATCAAGTCCGGTACGATATCGTGTTCGAGGGTCATGTAAATTTATTGTTATAAATCCGTGTGGGGCCGACTGAGCATGACTAAAGAAATTTCGAAATTGATTGAAGTCCATATCAGAACACCATGTCTGCCAAATATTTCGTAGCGTATGTGTATTAACGCCGTTAAACACAGCAAGAATATTACAGTTGTCTCTGATCACTTTTGGAATCTGGGTGTAGCGTTGAGTGACATATATCACATCAGTGTTTTTATGCCTGCCTCGGGAAAATATTCTAGCTGGGTTTTTTTTGATTGTCTAACATCACATCGTCGTATACGACTCAATTGTTAATGCTCCCATCAAGGTCATCCACGGATGGTGCCTCGTCAATATCAGTTATAAAATCAACGACGTTTTCACCTTTAATTTCTGATGCATTCTCGTTAAAATCTTTTAGCACTTCATAGCATCGTTGATCATCTACGCTAGGAGCAACTAAATACAACTTATCCCACTTCATCCATCTCATTATTGAATTGAGCAGCAATTGCGTCTTGCCGGATCCAGATGGCCCGATTATAATTGCGCGGATAGAGTTTGGTAGCTTTGCATGATGCTTAACTGGTTCTCTTGTTTTAGTCGCTGGAAAATCAATTATATTCATATCTCTATACATAATTATGGATCTATATTGTGTCAAGTGTAAAACGCGTACTAGCACAAATGATGTGACGAGAATTACAACAAGGAATAACAGATCAGCACTTACTGGTAGATGTGCAACATGTGGTATTAAAACGTTTAGATTTATTTCTACAAAATCAAAGATGTTACAATCCGGGGATGTTTTTGAAAAAAAACGAGGAGGTGATCTCACAGTCAAGTTAGTAAAACTCCCTGGAACGCCGTGGGCAAAGTATCCAGGAGAAAAGCATCTTCCATGATATAGCTACTGTGGCCCGGGAACACGATTAGGTATCAGACTTGATGATCAAAATCAGCCTCGACCCGGCGAGTATCCGATAAACGCCATTAATAAGGCGTGTCATGCTCATGATGTTGCATATAAAAGCAGTGATCTGCAACACAGGCATCTCCCGGATGTGAAAATAATTAATGTGTTAAATGCTATTCCTGATAAATCCTTCAAAGAAAAGTTGGCTTTGTGGTTGGTAAAATCAGCTATGAAAGGCAAATTAATAATGGGCGCTGGTAATTAATAACAGCATGGAATCTATTTATTATTCTCCGAGGGGATACTGGAGGGGTAGCGCTGCAATCAATAAACTCGCCAGCGCCGCAAAAGTGAAAAAGGCTACTGCGGCTAATTGGTTATCCAAACAAGCTATATGGCAAATTTATCTACCACCGCCTAAACAAATCAATTTCTCGCATTTTGATGTGACTGTCCCTAATGAAGTTCATCAAGTTGATTTATTGTTTTTACCACATGACAATGGTTACAAATACGCGCTAACCGTAGTTGATGTTGCGAGGCGATACGAACAAGCAGAACCGCTAAAAAAAAAAATCATCACCTGAAGTAGCTTCTGCATTTGAAAGTATTTATCGACGAGGTCCACTACGTTGGCTAAATCTGTTACAAGTTGATCCTGGCAAGGAATTTCAGGGTGCAGTGTTATCAACAATGATACATCACAATGTCACTATCAGACGAGGACATACTGTGTTACATCGCGATCAGGCAATTGTTGAACGATTTAATCGGACTCTTGCTGAGCGGTTATTTGGATATCAATACGCAAAAGAATTCATCCTAGAAAAGCGATCCCGTGAATGGGTCAAAAGGTTACCAGCTGTGATTACCGCACTGAATTATGAGATTACTAGACCCATCAACATGAAACCTATCAACGCGATTAAGAAATCGTCTATACCTAAAATGGAAATTAGAAGAATTTCACAAAATGATTCTAGCGTTTCCCAACCAAGTTTTGGTAGTAATGTCACTGTTAGGTATTTATACGAACAAGGAGAGCTTGAAGGTGGCACAAAAAGGGCTACTGATCCTATTTGGAGTGTTACTGCACACAAGATATCTACTATAGCACGATCAACTGGTAGACCAGCAATCTATAAATTGGATTCAGCTGCCCGGCGGTTTACACGCGAACAACTCCACGTGATTCCTGACGATACTCAATTGCCACCGCGGGGTCTTAACTAGCGCCGTTGCGTCTATTACACTCAACACAAGTCAACATCACATTGTTTCTGACATCACCGAGGCTGTTATTTTTTCTGTCTACGGTAAATTGGTGAGGATCTTTATCCGAATAACGCCAACGCATTATACAATTGCAACTTGCGCAGTGATTATTCTATTGTTGTTTCAGCGTAATTATTAATTCAGCATCAATGTCAAATTCTCGTTGTTTTTTTTTTTGTCTTGTTGTTTGTAACCGGATAGTTTTTTATCAATAATTTTAACATCAACGATGCTAGCATCATCCATTGTGGTGTCATCATCGCCTGACTCTGTCAGGACAATTCTTCGAAGTTGATTTATTCTTCGTACTCTGGATACTGCAAGATAGACTAAATTCGACCATTCGATGCGATTATCTACCATCCAAACAATTGTGTCTGTGATAGTCAATCCCTGTGAAGAATGTATCGTCGCTGCGTATCCTAGCGTCCATGGGGATTTATTTGCACGCAATGCATCTTCAACGACGCTGATATCAACCAGCACAATATCATTTAATAAGAGAATTTATTTTTCACTTTGTCCTGGAATATCAACTTATATATTCTGTTTTCGTGTACCCGAAGGCCTATAACACAACGGTACTGGAAGTGTTGCAAATATTTCTTTATGCGTTTCAAATAACTTCATCTGAAGTGTGTCTCTGACTATCTTTCTACTTGCAATTATCAAATCGTTTGGTGTCCACGTTTCCCAAAAATCATTCATGGGGGTTTCTGAAATTATTTCACGCGCTATTTCACACTGGATTTTATCCGGTTGTAATCTAATTAGCGCTTTGAATTCTCGTAATCGTTCATCAAGTGATCTATAATCAGTGTTAATTTCTTCATAATAATTTATACAAAACCCTTTAGCCATTCATGTGGGGATGCACCGATAAATGGTGGTGGTTAGCCGTGATCACCGCACATGACAACTTTTGTATTTTTCATTAACAACCACTCGAGAAATGTTTGTAATATTTCTAATGACACTGTGCATATTTCATCCCAAATTATGATTTCAGGAATGAATTTATCACCCATTCGATCAGGGGTCCATTCATCGCCTTTCCGTCGAAAGAAACTATGATAAGTACAGGCATTTATCCCTCGTTGTTTCATCTCTCTGGCGAGTCTGTGAGTTGGTATTAGCACAATCATGGTTGACCGACGAAATAATTCAATTGCACGAGTTGTCTTTCCTAACCCACCACAACCGTTTAAATAAACTGTCTTGTATCTACATATTGGATCAGATACTGGTGGTGCATTAGAAAATTCTGATTGAATTTCAGTGGGGTTACATGAAAGATATTTATCATCTATAGTAACGTCTGCGGATTCACAATACTCATGTAGTGTTTCCTTTTTAAATCGCCAACGCCCCCAATTTTCCTCGAGATCTGGGAAGGCCGCTACAGCTGATTTGTATTTATTGTGTATATACATCGAATCAGTAGCTACTCTAACCGCGGTATTAGGAAATCTATTTATCATCGAAAATAGATTAATAGAAGCATAGGCTAGCATAGAACTTCTCAAATGTATGTACTGGGAATTATATCCATCACAGTAGGTAACAACTGTACTTTCTCACCATTGGATAGAAAAGCATCCTTACGGGATACAAGTTTTCCCTGTTTCGTTAAATCCGTTACAATAAAATCGTATTCAGCGACGTCTATGATCAACCGCGAAGAATATTTTGCATTGTCGTATCTTCCCCCCTGGGTAAATTTACCGATTATTCTTCGTCCAAAATCTTTTGCTTGTTTTTTTTTAATTTCAAATAACTCCTTAGACCAATTCATGATTTGTTCTTCATTGAAATCAGGAAATTGTTTTCGCTGTTCGCTAATTATACGATCCAAATTGGGTTGTGGTAGCCAAACTTCTTTCTGAGCTCGATAGCATATAATAGCTTCACTAACAATCAACGATATTAGCATACCACAATCGATCATATATCGTAGTAACACTATTGGCATCCACGCCTTTTCAGATATATGTCTGCCAAGCCAAAAATAACTACACGGATGTAACCCTGTAGCTAATTCGAATGATATCACACGAGCGAATCCAGTTAAATCAAAATCAGGCAATGGACCATTAATCGCAACACGAGTAATTTCATGCGTAGGGTGTCCAAATCGTTTAAAATAGTTACATCATTCCCCATACCCGAGAAAACTTCCAGGATAACACTAGGATATATCAATTTGAAATCATACCATCACGTGAGTATTTTGTATTCCACAGTCCTCCATGACCAAATATGACGCAACTCAATTTAACGTCCTCGAGAAAATCACTTCGTGTTGGACGCCATGAGTTTTTTTTCTCTTGCAAAGTGAGCTACCACTGATGGAATAGTAAAACTATCCGTTAATAGTTTTTCATGGAAACTCTCCGGTGAAAAATCATTAGCAATTTTTCTCATTCTACTATCTAACTCTTCAACGCGATATAATTCACCATTTGGTCTTACAAATTGATCAAATCCTGATTCGGAACCAGCACTACTAAGTAACCACACTGACACAGATCATCTTTACACAACGCATGAATAGCATCTAATAATTTCTCTTCATAGAAAACATCCCTGAGGAATTCTTCAGGGATATATCTCACGGTTCTATCTCGTGGAAATATTGTTACTGCAGGTGTCCACGCGTGTTCGTTATGATCAATAATTTGTATTGGCGCTCCTTGTGATTGATATTTAGGTTCGTGTAATACTTCTCCGGTTATTGTCGTTACTGATATTGGGAATCTTAATACTGTTTCTAATTTAGCTATATCAGAAATCTTTGCACCGTGCTGTTTCACTGTCAGTTCCCATTCGGTTATTTTCCTACGTCGCAGATCAGTTAGTTTATTTCCTCGGGATGCATTTGTGAAGTGTTCCATTACCCGTGTTGCTACACAATTTAGTGAACTAGAATATTTCATAGGAGCTAGTTTTTCAATATTGGGTTTATCATTTAACGGATATATTCCATAAACGATTGCTGTTACAGGATAAGATCTCTCGTAGTATGGTTTGTCAATTCCAGTTAGAATTCCTAGTTTGGAATCTCTACTCACAATGACAGTTTTTTATCCTTGAGGATTGGTTCAAATTTATCTCTGATAATCCATTCACCTTCGACTTCGATAATGAATTTTATTCTGAAAAAAATACTTCTGTTGGGAATTGCTTTGCAATTTACCCTTGGATTTCCAGCCAAGATGTGAAATTATCTCAGTTGCTCTTTCATCGTTCATAGTAGCATCGATGTTGGGTACATTGACATCTTCATCAATAATTCGAAATGTCGACCAACAGTGTACTGCACCGTCTCGGTAGAATTCATTAAAACACTCCCTGATTTTACCCAGTATAGTTCTATCACCGATTAGACGTTTTGGTTTATCATAGACTCTATCGAGATTAAAATTAGCATTTTCCCAGGGCTTAATTTTCGATAATCTCTTGAACTCATTATCGAGATTGAATTTAGCATTTTTCCAAGGCTTAATTTTCGATAATCTTTCGAATTCTTTCATGGTATAATCAATGAATTTAGTATTTTTCCAAGGCTTAATTTTCGATATTCTCTTACACTCCTTCAGTATAGTTCTATCACCGATTAGACGTTTTGGTGTATTAGAGACTCTATCGAGATTGAATTTAACATTTTTGTAGGGCTTAATTGCTGATAATCTCTCGAACTCCTCCATGTTATAATTAAAACAATTATTTAAATAGAAAATTTATATATAATGAATCACTGCAAATGGCTTATGATTGGATTAACAACCCCGTGTAATAAATCATGTAGAGGCGAATTCTGTGGGTATCATTTACAAAGCGTTCGCAACGGTTCCCTTGGCCCTCTCCCATGCCTCCGATGTGGGGTGGGCGTTAGGGGAAAATCACAATTATGTTTTAATTGCGGCGGCAAACGATACAGAGAACTAAAACGCTATTATGACAAACGAATAAAAAATACCGTTATTGACCCTAACGTCCTTGATAAAATCAAGGACAAAGTCATCAAAACCCCTCAGGATTATATCCAGAGGTTTATAATTAAAGCAGATAATAAATTAGATAAGTAGTATTATTATACAAATGAGCCAAGATTTCAGACCCCATCCAGTGCTTGTTAATTATGAAGCCTCCAGTGATGGTGTTGTTAGAAATTGCAGACTAAAGAAACCGGTTGGATTTCTGAATAATATGGGATTATTGATGTTTGCAGCTGGGAAGAGGAAATATCTTAATCACAGAATAATCAATGAAGTATTTCATGCACCGATCAAAGACGGCCTTGTTGTTGATCACATAAATGGCGTGAAGACTGATAATTGTCTTGGGAATCTTCAAGCCGTTTCGCAGCGCGATAACCTTCTAAAAAGCAACGCAGGTAGGCACTCAAAACACCCTAGGGGGGTCAAATCGTTTGATTTAGAAACCAGCGAGAAGAGAATCTTTCAATCAATAAATGCGGCCGGTAGATACTTTGACATTTGCAGGCCGTCAGTACAAAGAGTAGCAGGAAATATAATTAAAACAGCTCTGTCAAAAAAACAATGGTCATAAAAAAGAATTCGTATACACCTGAAACGATTCAAGGGAGATAAATCCTTTATGTATAAGTCCGCCGCTCATGAACACTCTACTCACTAAGTTCCCTTGTATTATGACCGTCAAGGTATTTATGTCGTCTGCTTTCTTACCTGTACAACGAGAGGTATTTGACGCAGCGCACACGTGACTGTAATGAAGTATACATGAATTTTGGAGAGTACAACTTAACGCTTTTTAGACAGACAATACGATTTGGTATTTTGTATATCTCTATAGTCAAGTATCTACTGTTGTCGCTTGGCTAAAACTGTTCATCATGTTAACAAGAATAGTGTCCTACAGAAAGATCTAAGTTTTGTTTGTTTTTATTTAAACCCTTAGACTATCTACATTAACGTTCTTTATAATCCAACGCCTTTACCTATGCTCGCTCAGCCGGAATGGTGTTTTTCCCATTCATTGAAGTAAGTGGGCGTAGTTAAAATCACTATGTGAGAGTTGCAGTTATATATTAAAAATTCCTCTTTGTGACCTAAGCGGTAACTACACGTAGTTATCTAACAACTATATTCTTTTGTGTAGTGTTTTATACAAATATTTGTCTGTTTTAAATGTTGTGAAACAGCATTTATAAGTAATCCAAGGAAATAAAATAACAAACCCGTGAATCATCGCCGTTGTATTAGTCGCTTTATATAGCACATGAAAGATATTAAGCTTGGGGCTTTCGAAAGCCAATTCGACCAATCAATCAAAACTAACCCACACCATTGACCCGGGCGTGTGGCTGCCTTTTGTCAATCATGCAACCAGGTTAATTTAATTGGGTTGTTTTTGATTGGTTGGATTGGCCGTAGAAAAATCCGCCCCGTCGTTTCATGTTTGTGCTGTCTTGTGCCGTCCCACATCATTACATCACAAATTCCATCATCGTTTCATTGAATATATCCATCCTTAATTAAGTTAATTAAGTATATGTTACGCCTACAATCTGTCACAACACTCGAGTGAAGATATATATGGCATTGTGCCGTCCCACATCATTACATCACAAGTTCCATCATCGTTTCATTGAATATATCCATCTTTACTTAAGTTAATTAAGTACATGTAGTGACGTCTCCCCAAGCATATGTTCTGGGCGGTCTAAGATGATGTTTGGCACCTTAGGCCTCCCGCCGGAGATGTATGTTTCGGGTCCCCTTGGGCTTACTTGGATGTGAAGGCAGCCAAGGAGTTCCAAAGATGTGTTGTCGTATATGTAACCTCTGAGTCTCTCTGACGTCATAGGGCGCCAGCGAGATTTCCAAATGGGGTTTTCATGTATGTGCTGTCCTTAATTAAGTTATTAAAGTAACCTCTGGGTCTCTCTGACGTCATAGGGCGCCAGCGAGATTGCCAAATGAGTGTTATTTTGCAATTTTTTTTAATAATTGGAGATACAGTATACTATAAAAATATGGATATCAGCGATGTAAATGTTATAATTGCTGAAATCTCAAATTTAAAAAAAGAGGGGTAGTATTATCTAAAGATCTCGACTGCGACAGGATTATCTCGGAATATGAAGATATTGAGCATCAGTCTAGTAAGGGTCGTTATGTTTTACCTAAGATGTACAGGCTCGTGAAAGGAATTCAAAAGTCGTTCAATGCTTGTTTGTACGGTAACGACATTAATGCAATTATAACGCTATTTAGCACCGTTGAAGCAATACGTCAAAAGCTCGGCCAAGAGTATCAAAAACGAGCTGAAATTAGTTCTAAAATTCGTGATCTTAGAAAAATATTAAACGAGGAAAAACCAGTATCTTAACCACGTGAGCGTTACTATAAAATAATTTATTAAAATTTATTTTTTTTAGCGTTTTTTGTAACTACATAGGATTTTCTCCTGAAAGAATACTTAGCAGTTTGGGTTTGCTCATGCAGTTATGTGCGTACTGGATGATCTGGCTGTGGTAGCAAGTAATCATCGCAATGCCTCCATTTTCACGTAGTTGTTGTTGTTGCCGCGTCGGTAACAAAAATCGTTCATCGCCGTTCTCAGATATTACAATTTTGAACCCCCCAGCGATATTATTTCTGAAACATTCGCGGATAGCGTCGTACAGTTTAACCTTGTCGGAGATGGAAACGTTAGCTTGCTGGTACATTATTTAATAACTCGGCTTTAAATTGTGATAGTTCACATTTAAAAACTCAGTTCACAAACAATTTATGGTAGGTGAATCGCTTACAACCAGATTAGCCCGAGAGCGGCTATCAGCAATTAAAAAGTTTATACCGGTTCGAGACAGACTTCGCGAGAAACTTCAACAACGACAACAAGCGCAGACTGACTTTTCTGTGTCAAGTGAACAACTGTTTACTCCGATAACAAGTGCGACCAAAGATGTGAAAAAGTTAACTAAAGCAGCGATATACGGAGATATTCCTGAGCTAGAACGAGCAAAGAAGGCGCCGCTGCTTGATACACTTGAAAAGATAGCAGCAGAGACCGGGCAAACACGCGCAGGGATACAACAGCTATCCAGTGATATAAAAACCCAACGAGAATATGAACGATTAGCTGATATTGATGATTCTGCACCTGAAACTCAATGGGTTTCCACACCTGATCCACAACCTGTTGATGTCACCCCAAGAGGTGTTCCCTTTATAGACAAACTCACCGAAGGAGCTATAACAGAAATCAAACTACCTCAATTAACAAAGCCAGAACATTATAAGATTTTTGGTAATTTTGCCGCCCAAAGCTTTCATTCCAAAAAGGACATTTTAAAAGACGAATATATAAACAGTAGAATAAGCCAAGATGAATAGGCTGATTGGTTGTATAAAACGAATAAGGGGATTGGCCGTTTAAATAAAAGAGAATTGGGATATAAAGAATTTAGAAGGGGAATTGATGAGTATGATGAAACTGGTACAACTAAAAACGTTACTGCTAGCGGATATTCGATTGAAAATCCTTTAGATTTCAACGCAACCGTGACATGTCCTGGTAATATTCTCAGTGACATATCACGGTTAGAGGTTCTCATGGGAGGAAAACGAGCCGGAAATAACTCACCGGAAGTAATTAATGAAGCAGCTGATATCTGTAGACGATTATTTGCCGGCGGTATCATGGACATTAATGTATATCGAGAACTCATTGCTGAATTAGTTGAAAATCACAGAGACGCCCTTGGTTATGATAAAAATCCAATGGATTTTAGCGATTGATCACTAATTGAAAACTACTAGTTTTATAAAAAGATGATTATACACTACAACCATGATAAACCCGTAAGGGTCTATGTGATGAACTCACGATTGCCTGTTTACCGCGCGTGGTACGGAGATGGTTTCGGCAATACCATTTCGGGGTTATTTACAAGAATGGCTCCCAAGGTGGCGCCGTTAGCTAAACAATTATCAATGAAAGCCATTGATATTATTCGTGATAAGGGAACCAGCGAAATCGGATATTTCGTTGGAAATCTTGCCAGAAGAGCATTTTCTGCTACGAAAGATAAAATAGCATCATTGGTGCGAAAGAAACCAACAGTACTGCCATCAACTACAGTGATGCCTGCAAAAATAGGCAAAGCAATAAATAACGCAGTGGAAGAAAAACTAGAGTCGTTGGCTGCTTCGGTGACTCCGTCGCCATTGACGGCCTCGCCGGTAACAGATAACGCTATCATGAACGCTATAGCAGGAAGTGGTTTGAAACGAAAACGAAAACGACGATAATTACAAATAGTTTCGCAATTGAAAACACTAGTATGTTATAAAATGTTTAACGAACAGCTGATCCTGCGCTTGATATGGAAGCCAAAGTGGGCAAAGACGATTCCGTCCGTGATTATCAATACTATTCCTATCATGCAATACAACCCGACCTACGATCGCGAGTTGAACTTCAAGTTCAAGATACCAGTAATACTTTTTGCCGTGTGAAGCATTTATTTAAATCGAGGGAAAACTCGTAACAAATGCGTAAGCTGATACTCCATATGCAGACGATCAAAATGCCCGAGTTGGTTTTGTTAATAATGGCATAATGGCGTTATTTGAAAGTGCAAGATATCTCATTGATGGAAAAGAAATTGAATCAATAGAACGCGAGGTTGATGTTGCAACAACAATAATCGGACTAGCAAGATACTCCGATGATTATACAAGATCGGCTGGTCCGTCTATGATGTTTGCAAAGGATACTACTGATAACGCTGACCACCTTCAATACATTAAAGTGTTAACACCGCAAGATACTTCAGTTGCTAATCAACAAGAAGCAGCTAATCCAGAACATCGAGTCAGACCAGGCGCTGATTTTGAAATTATAAAAGGCATTAATGATAATTTCAATCTAGGGTTTGCAACACGAAAATTAGCATTGCAAGGACAAGAGAAAAAGTTTTCGTGTGCAATTCCACTCCATCACATATTTGGATTCTGCAGAAATGTCAGAAAAGTCATCTATAGAGCCAAACACACAATTGCGTTAGTGCGAAAAGGCAATGACAACGATGCAATTTGGCGTACTGATGCCGCTGATGGTAAAGTTAAAATAACTAAATTAGTATTGTGGATGCCAGTAATGTAATGACCCCATCAATTACCATGGAAGAGCGGCTGCTCTCATTTATGGAAACGGACGGCAAATCATTACTAAGTTGGCTAACAACAACGACTGATGTCAAACTGGATAATGTCGATGATTTATTCACATGGCACCTGGCATCAAAACAAGGCGTTTCAGCTCCACGTCATATATTTGTAGAGTTACAGAATAATGAGCGAATTAGTATTTTGATCGTCTGCATATGGAGTATCTGCTTCAATCAATCAACAACGCAGCCATATGATATTTGATAAGTTAGGTGTTAGAGAAGTCTCTCTGAGAATAAACGGACAACAAGAACCAACCGAGGATATACAACTTGATTACGGTCAAAACCATATAGCACGTGTGTATCATCGGATGCTGTCATATATGGGTCGTGATCAAAATGTTGATACAGGTTTACACATATCACAACTTGATTTTAAGATATTGTATCCGATTTATTACTTTTCGCTGGAACATCTTGATTTAATGAGACAATCCGGTGTTAACATACATTTTAGGGCTCGTATAACTCCTGGTGGTGTTAATTATAGAGCGGTTGCTGTCATTCTCAGCGACAAATCAATGTTGTTAGAAGGAGGTGGCGGACGAATGAGAATCATTGATGCACCAGTAGAAAATATGTAATCGAAACTTTATAGCAATTAGATCAATCTGTTATTGTATAATGTCGTATAGTAATATCAATGTGTCGTTGACACCTGGTCAATTAAAAAAATTGCAATCCAAATCAGCTAAGCAATGTGGAACCATAATAACGCTGAAACCCAATCAAAAATGAATGGCGGTGAAAATAAATTGTCACTGACAACTCGTCAAATAAAACACTTCAGTGATGCACTTGTAGCAAAAAAGGGTGTCCAGATTACTATTTCTGCGGCTGCTATCAAAAACATGATACAAACCGGCGGTATATACCCGTTGTTAGCTGCGATTCCAGCATTGATTGCGGCAGCAGCCCCATCGGTGGCTAAAGAGGCAGCGTTAGGGGCTGTTGGTACCGCGGCAGGAATGGCACTAAAAAAGGCAACTGGGCAGGGTTATAAAAAAGGGAAAGGGTCTAAGACTACCAGGAACCCCGTATTCATGGTACAGCGGAAAAGGCCTGAGACTAGGACCGGTTTATTAACTCAAAAATCTTCGATTGTAGAGTCTTTGATTGAGGAACCTATGGTTGTGGAATCTTCGGTTCCAATGTCCAATTTTGATTTACTCGATGCTGCTAAAAAACTCGCGATTAAAAACTTCAGAGGTGTCTTTATGAAAGATCAATTACCGACACAACCCAACAGTGTTGAAACCGGTATCATTAATCTCGATAACAGCACCGGACCTGGAACTCACTGGGTTGCATACGCTATTGATTAACGTGGGATTATCGATTTTGATTCATATGGATTAGCACCGCCAAAAGAGTTTATGCGTTATTTAAAATCTTTTCCAATGAAGACTTGGTATTCTACGCTACCAACACAACAAATGAATGATCCACCAATATGTGGCAGCGAAGTATTAAATGTACTCGATGCTATTTCTAACTCTTTGGGTAACCCAAGGGGAAAACCACCACATGTTGTCGTAAATGAATACACCAGTAGTCGCTGGAAATAGAAGAGATTTTAGAGAGAGAGAGAGTTTTACAATAACATGATTGATATTTGGGGGAGACCTCTATCAGCGCTGAAAAAACCCGAACCCGATGCCGCTGCAACGGGTGATATAAAAAAAAATAATCGAAGATGAAATAGCTGAGACGTTGAATTTAGCAAGTGTTGATCCCGGGGAAATAGTTCTATTTCAAGATCGTCAGGGTAAATTGAAAACAAGTAATGTGTCGTTGGATGATATTTTGGTTAAACAACGAAACGCAATCGAGGATACTATCGCGTTTTTTTTCCGATCAGGGTAAACTCAAACCAGGTGTACTTTTCGACTATTACTGATGGACTAAAAGAATCTCTCAGCGATTTTGCGTTGGAACTAGCAACACTTCAATCTAAAGTTAAAGAACACGGAAAACAGTTTTCAATTTTTCGTAGAAACATCGTGGATACATTTCTTGGAAACCCGTTGAATAAAGTTGAATTAAAACTCCCTGATATTAAAAAATCCATCGATGAGACGAAAAACTTCATCGAAGCCATCAAAACTGATTTTCCGAGGATGAGAACAATCATTGAAAAAACAAAAATTCATCATGAGAAAACTAATAACGTAGTATACAGGATCCAACACGGATCATTTGCGTGGACACCTACAAACAACAAATTAGATATCACTGCAACCGTTAAAGGTATTTATCGATTAACACTAGTGACAACGACTCAATTTAATATATCATCGTCGAGTTCATCTGGGGTCAACAATACGATTTCAACGATCATCGACAAGGATACAACGGAAAAGTTCACGATAACATCTACTGATAAAAATTTGGTTAGGGTTTCAGTAACATGGTATGTGGAATTCGTAGCGGATTTAAATAAATAACTAAATTGAGATCGTAATTGAAAACGCTAGCGTTTTTAAAATAAAAATGATTTCATCATCGCAATATCGCTATGATCAGGTCAGAGAATTTCAAACTAGACTCAAAACCCTCGCCGAGTAGTATCAAATAAAAATAAAAAATACCGACGAAGAATCACCGCAATTGATATTACCATGTACTCGGTGTCAGGCGTTCTCGCTGGAGCCGGAATAATATTTGCTTCGGTTACAATGATTGCCCCGGTCGTAGTTCCAATTTGCATTTCTGCGGCGGCTACAATCGCGGGTATATCAACCGGGATAACAAAACAAATATCATCATGCAGCCAGAGTAAACTGCAAGATTACTTAATTCAATTTCATGTTGTATCAACCGCATACTCGAATTTATCCTCGATGATATCGTCGTCACTCGATAACACAATTATATCAGATAGTGAGTTCTCAGCGATGGTCAGTATTTATGTAGAGTGACAACATGAGTATAATAACAATGACAACACCGATGGAATTACTTCAAAAAATAGTGGAGAACACGAACCCAGTTCAACAAATAGTGGAGAACACGAACCCGAAAACCAGCATGTTCTCAATAACCTCAACGATATCAGATAGTGAGTTCTCAGTGATGGTCAGTATTTATGATTCCGCGATATCAAAATTAGAAATACATCATGAGTATAATAACAATGACAACACCGATGGAATTACTTCAACAAATAGTGGAGAACACGAACCCAGTACAAACAAGCATGATATCAATAACATCAACGAATCCTGAATTCAGTGTGAATTTCCCTACCCCAGTCCCCGTGAAGGAGATAGCGCTAGCAAAACTACGAGTGTATCACAGTTGGCCTAATATTAGGTCAGCACCATTTGGCGGTCAACAACCGAATAATTCCTTGGTATTTGCAAATAAGAATAAACCAGACGGGACTCCAGACTGGAACGTTGTTTCAATACCAACAGGGTCCTACCAAATTGAACAAATCAATAATGAATTCGCGCGTAAAATAAAATCGATTACTGCAGCAGAATCAAAAATCGCTAGAACGGTTCATGAGCCGACGCTATCATCCGCAATTGAAATAAGAACAGAAGGATACGTCGTAGATATCTATCAGAGTTCTATTAGAACCGTACTAGGATGGCCTGAATTATCACCCCGAGAAAAACTCGTTGATATACCCGAACCACAAAAAACTGATTATATCACCGACAGAATAAAATCTGATAATCCAATAAAGAGTTATATAGATCACCAAATCACTATAGATTTTTTGATCTCGTATACCAACCAAATTGGAGAGAGGAAGAGGATAGAATAGAGGGATATCATGTTGTTAGCGAACCTAGAATTATTGAAAATTTCACAGCAATGCATAATGATTTTTCACTGTTGTTAATATCTCTTAAATCCGGCTCTCGCACCCGAGATGAATTTATCAGCGTCGTAGAAACATGCAATAAAATTATCGACAATATGGAAACATTTAATTTGAAAATTATTCAGTATATATTAGATGACGATAATCCCCTATCGAGAACAACATTTGCAACAAACTACAAAATCTCCGTCAAGGATATTCCAACAGTCAAACTACGAGGATATAACGTACCAGAACTAAAAAAAAAATTCTCAGTGACACCATCGATGTTGGTTTTAAAATAATTCATGATGCATGGAGAAAAACAGCATCACCGGAAATAAAAATCCTCAAACATAATAATGACCCAGACGGTGGCGGCAGACATATCGCTCCGTTCAACGTGAATATATCCTCAGTGATTGCGCTCAATTTAGTATGTGATGTTATCGAAGGAAGCTATCAAATTAATCTCGAACGATCAAATCAAGCTCAGCAAGGATATATTCTATACTCATTTGCAGCAATAGCCCCTCCAGGATTTTTAATAATTGAGTCTCCGGTTAATCCAGTCTATATGCGGTGACATAATGATTCGCTAACCAGAATTAATTTCAACCTCACTGACCAGTCCAATAATCTGATTGATCTACCAGGTGAGGTTTTACAAATTAGTCTGTTTGTGAAGTCCTTAAAGGATTTTCATCGTAAAAAAAAAGTATTAACCCAGAACTGAAAGTTTCAGCAGCAAAGAGGGTGAACTGCAAACTAAATAGCAACATCGTTGTAAGATTATTTTTTTCATTATTAACGACGACCGCTTAGAGTGTCGCAGCCCCCTGTGTTTGTGACCACTATCATCGTAAGATTTTTTTTGCATTGGATTTCCCGTAAAGAAATATTTGTCTAAAAACTTGGTCTGTTCACCCCAATAAATTTACATGACCCTCGAACACGATATCGTATCGGACTTGATCAAATATTCGGTTGAAATCATTTATTATTTTTGTTAACCAGAACTGAAAGTTCCAGCAGCAGAGGGGGTGAATGACAACAACGTTGCGACCAAAATTGATTGAAAAATCGCAAAGTCTCCGTTTGCCAAATGGAGACATTCTTTTTTTTTGGTTCAAATATGAGATTTCGAAGGAAGGCTCTATTTTTCGTTTTGATGTTTCAATCAATGTTTTGTCGGAAAAAGTTGTATGGTTGACCCCATCTGCTGCTAACTCTTATGTACTTAAGTATTAGATTGTCTTTGGCAGTGGTACTCTTTAATTCTGATTTAATCTGATGTATTGTACGATTATTAAAAGCTTTATTGACCCAGTAAGACCTGGTCTGTCTGTGCAAATATCGAAATGTGTTTTTAATTGTTTGACTAATTTTTAACGGCGCACCAGCACACTTAGGCTATCCAGCGCCATACAATGGATTCCACCTATACATGATCAAAATCCCAAAAGGTCCCATATCGACCAGTGACATAGAAAACCAAATAGTTCAAAGTAAAATGGTAAGATGTTGGTAACAGTAAAATATGAAGCTTCCCAATCAAAGGGAGATGTAAATGGTGTATATGGATGAAAAGATGTTGCGAGCAAAAGGCTGTATCTGCATTCGGTACAAATATTATAGGTGATGGCATACAAGTTATATTTTAGAATAAAGATTTACTTCCGTCAAGAAATCTAAAATGCAAGTGATTTGTATAGTATCAAAAAGTTCCTTCATGTCATGTACCTTATAGTATTTACCACGCGTAGGTTGCAGGTCGGAATACTCGGTCATAAAGTGTTTACCAGTAAATGGTTCATTGCAAGAAACGCACTCTGGTGGATCTTCACCTTTTAGTATGTGGGAGTGGGTAATGTATGTATGACCGATTCTGATTCTTGCAAAGACAACCTCCTCCCTATGGATAGCTATGTAGGAAATAGTCCATTTTCCCAGGGTTAGCTTGATGGCATGAAGTTTGTTATTGACTGCATCATTCCATGACGCCTGCCACTTCTGGAATATGTACGTTTATATACAACGTTTAAAATCAGTAAACGGTAATTTAAAACCCGATGGTTCTTGGGATAGAGCCATCTTAGCAGCTCGGTCAGCTTCTTCATTACCTCCAATACCAATATGGCTAGGTAGCCAACAGTATACTATATTATAGGAGGTACTAAGCTCAGAGTTTTTGACGAGAATATTGACTAACAACGGATTATCCAGTTTTCTATTGTGAAGCGACTGAAGCACTGATAGTGAGTCACAAATGATTATGCTATTTAAAATGTGTTTTTGTTCGACAAATTTCAGAGCAAGGTCTATTGCTCTGATTTCCGGTGAAAATATGGACGCATCGTTTGGCAAGCGCACTTTGGTTATGTGTTTGCCACTAAGGAAGGCTGCAGCAGCCTTTTCATCAACTTTTGATCCATCAGTAAAAAATTGATCTCCCTACAGTCCAAAACACGTTTGTCTCAGATACACCACCTTGGCTCCTTAAGCAACCCAAAGAGATTTTTACGTTGCACGATGGGAAAAAATCTAAGACAAATCCTGCCATTTTCCAGAACTCTTATCATGAACTCTTCAACGATTTTAAAAACCACACAAAAAAAATGTGTTTTCAAGAGCTCTGCGATTGATCTACTTTAACACTCAGGTATCTATACACAGATGTTGACTTTATATACTCCTACTTTGTCCGTGCCCATGGGACACTCAATGGTAATATCTGTACTAGGATCTAGATACCGATACTTTCGCAAATTAACTTGGGTATCCACGATTATTACAATTATAAAGTTTTTTCCCTTTCACACAGATACAGTTCCCTACTAGGTGTGGATAAAAACTGGTGTCGGAATGAAAAAATATGAAATGCCATTGAACATTTTACAGCATTACCACATTAAACCCACCCTTGTTAACAAGTCACAGACCTATCAAAAAACTGGTTGAAATATATTCCTTTAGGATTTGCTAAGTGCAGACCTTTTTTAATAACACTTCATCGGTTACTCATATATTCTGAGCGCGTCATAATCTAACGTGTCATTAATGTGGATAGCCAAACATACATCCAGTTGCAACCTGTTGCAAACTGCTTGGTTGAAGCGACCAAGCATCCTTTCTGCACTTTTGGAATCGGGAATATTGTTTGAACCAATGCAAATGACTGTACTTACCATTTTTAGTATCGTATTAATAAGCTTGAGTTAGAGTCTTTTTTTCACATCTTTATTTGCCGTTAAATATTAAATTTGTTTTTATTATTTATCTTGATATTTACGTCATCTAACTCTAATGATTTGAGCTTTGCATGCTTATCACATTATAACTTCCTTCTTCTAATTGTCTCACCTCCTTTATTACTTCCATTTCTGCTTCGGTTTGCCTCCCTGTTGTTTCGATCGCAACCTCCTTCTCTAATTCTATTTTCCTTGTGTTCAATTCCATTATTTGACTTCATTCGAATTCTAACATTTCACGTTCTACTTCCCCCTCTTTTAATCTGTTTTCTCTCTCCCAAGCCTGCGCTTTGTGAACACATATTCTCGTGGATTCATAGTAACTAAATGTTTCCCGATCTCCACCTGATCTTTCAGGGATATGACTAATACATATCATACTTTTATTAATCCCAAATACACTACCATATATATATATATATATATATATATATATATATATATATATATATATATATATATATATATATATATATATATATATATATGCAATATAGTTAATTGAATTAAATATTGTTTTTTTTATCATGCGAATGATATGTAATTGGATTTGATGCATTAGTCATGCCCATAACGTGTAGAAATGGATAAAACAAAATTATACGCAAAGATAGCTATGCTAATTATATATTTCCTAAATGGACCCAATCAAAGCATCACATTTTAACAAATGAAGCATGACCAATTGTATGTCAACTTACATGATCAATGTATGAAACGTGTAAACATGTATTAATCATATACGGAATCATCAGTGTATATAATGTATTAGCATATTTGACTTATATATGGAATCATGAACAAATTTAATTCATGATGGAATTATAAACAAGTATGGTCAAGGTAATGTTCATTAAGAAAAATATTACCTATATATTTATTTTTCACATATATAGTGTCATTGCATCGCAATAGAGTTCTAACATATAGTTACACTGAATTTTAAAATGGACTATATGATGTCACTTATTTCGTGATATTTAGTTGATGGTCACGAAATATTTTGTTTCTCGATGAAAATAGTGAAAGAACGACCTAGCGTGGTCCTTTCGTCGCATCCTTTAAGGGATCCATTAATCGGCTCCTCCCAGTAACAGTCTAATCAACGACACTAAACGTGAATCTTTCACGTGTGAAAAAAACAACATGCCTCATTCATACGCATACATGAATTAGGTTAGTTACGCATTCAAATATGTCATACTAACGTTTGTATTATTATAAAACGACGGTCATATCGTAATTTATCTCCGGGAAGAGTAATCGCAATGGAGTATGAAAACTCAAACAGTATTAATCATTGAATGTTCCATATAACTGAAGCTTAAAACCTACTATATTATATCCAATAGTATGGCATTATGTGCCTTAATCTTTGTATCGCAAAAAAGATAATAAATTTTAAAAGATAAATTTTTTTAAAGCAATCCTGTCAAAAAAGACCGATGGCTTGAAAGAACAAGCCGATGATAAGTTAATCTGGGCTAAAAGTTCACTTGTGTTCAGAACGACTACCAGAAAAATCAAACAGATTGGGTTTCGAGTGAAGACACTTTAAACATGCATCACTCCATATTTTACGCGGTAACGAAGGCCGCGTAATTTTCGACGTCATCTTTCTTTATTGTTTCATAAGTTAATGTAACAATATGTTCTTATAATTTATTGTTATTAGATATAAAAGTATTTCTCTTGTTGGATGTTTTCGTTCATTCGTGTGCCTAGTCGTTGAACATTTTTCTATTCTACTCATATATTCCCACGCTAAACCTAATATTATTTATCACAATTGTGTCCTTTTTATGAAGCTGTGAACTTGCCTATCTAGCCATTCATTGTTGACCTGTCAAAGATAGTTTTAGTAGAAGGGTATCGATCGTTTTGAACCATTTGTAAAAATGTTGTACTTTCTGATCAAAACTCAGTTTATCCAACATATTTGTTCATACATACTAATTAGGCCTTTGCATATCATTTTTAATTTAATCATTGAACCACACAATAAGGGTAAAGGTGATTGTCGTTTGCTGCAGGACAGATGGTTATGTGCCTCTTGTAAAATCCAAAGCTCACACTTTACACTCCTCCTAGGCCAGCACGAATCGGCTTTTGCAACCTGCTCTTGCACAGGCACTGACCTTAAATAATATATTGGCAATCATGCGGTACGAATGCTCTTAGAAAATATAAAACCAATCGACTTTCTTTCTGATGGTATAGAACACGAAGACATATCCAACAACTAATTTAGTGACCAGTAATAGCAATCCCAGCCAAATGAACTTATCGTTACAAAACCAAACGGCAATTATGTGATGTGTAAAATATAGGTTACAGTTATAGACTATTTAATAGAGAATGTTGGACCTATATAAACTTAAAATAATATCATTTTACCAACTGTACGATGAACTTTGGCTGATATATAAGAAAGATAATTATCAAAAGTATAAAGTACCTTGAGTTTATCATACAAGTTTAGGACAGACAGGCTCAATGTTTCACCCTAAAATTTTATTTTTTAATGAAATTAGTTTTTAAAAAAGAGAATCTATGCATGCCTTGGATGTTTTAACTAGAACAGCACCCGTCATTTTAATGTAAAAACGTAGCACTGACAGGGCACTAAACAAACAGGAGTCATGATAAATACCATCATTAATACCTGAAACAATAAATTAAGAACTAAATGTTCCTAAACTTCTGTTAAAACTAAATACAGGCAGCAGTGACCTATTTTCTCAAGAAAGTATCAGCACTGACATACGTGTATGCCTCGCTGAATATCATTATTCCAACATGAACATTATCAGACAAAAATAAGTTTAGACGTTAACCAAAGACATCGAAGCATGACATATACGTCCAACGACTTACATTTTGAAATAATACTGTGGCATTTCTAAAGTTTAATCACACACACTAACTTTTATTGATTCTTGATGGGAAAATATGTGTATATGGTGCTAAAAGGTGATTTTGTTTGTAACGTAGTCACAAAATCTTTGAAAACTAAAGACAAAAAATAAAACGAAGTAGATTTGATTTGTGCCATTTCATTTTTGGCATTTATAGCGATTATATTTATGAACAGTACGTGAGTGGAAAATTCAAGACTGGTTGTTTTCAAATAATGTGACGGGACTTCCAGGTGTACATATGAAAAGGCTGGTTTGAGACCATCTAATGTTATGTCATTGAAATAAATTCCTTGTGCTCTTGAAGCACGAAAACGTACTTCATAATTTACTGTAACACCTGAGAAGCACGAACGACTCTGATACAGTATTTATATGCCAACGCAAACACTGGGAAGAAACATCGATCTCTTTTACTTGTGAATGCGAAACTGTGTACTTTCTGAACAATAAATTCGTAACATAGAGGTTCAACACTTTTAAGTACTCATAATTAAGTACTATATCAAACTACAAATGTACAACAACATTTGTTATTTCATTAAAAAAGCAATCAATAATCCACGGAAAAAGTCTTCGAAAATTCTTTCTACTGAAGTATGTTTTGGTTTCAGTAAACATATGGTTTCCCCAAGTGTCTCCTTAGGTAAAGAAAACGTGCAATAAATGTTATTTCTGAACATGTAAAAATGTACAAACGAATTTGAAGTATTCAAGTGGGTACAACTCCCCTCTTTGTGGGATGCAAATAAAAAAATAACCATCAGGTACTATAATCTATGAATTAGCTAAACGCAGCGTGAATGTGTAACGTATTTATATTACAGAAACAAGTATAAACCGGCTGAACGGTTCTCAGATGTATGCAAAAGAGATGGACAATACATGGAAGCAAATAACTTTCAATTCTAGATGGCCTCTTAGTGAGTTCATTGTGAGTGTGGAACTCAAAAAACCAATCGGTGAAATAATGCTTAATAATTCTGTAGTACAAGGGGCAGCAGCTTTTATCTGTGTTTGCGAGTTACAAGCATTTAAAGGTAAGACTCTTACGCAATATGTTTATCTGTATTTGACATGTTCTCCAATAATTATATAAAGTTTTGAAACTAATAATTAAAGAAAAACAATGTTTATTTGGTTGTTCTTTAAATACATTACCCACTCATGATACCACATCGAACCCTCCCAGACTGAATCGTTTTAGCCAAAAGTTAAAAGTTACCTGCCCACCTAGGTGGCAGCTCAATAGAGTTATCTCTCTTAGCAGCAGAGAGGGTGAATCGGACAACTTTTTTTTTGGTTATTTTTTATTATACCTTTAAAACGGTACGAATAGACCCTTCTCGCGAAAAAATAAGTCTCCGACCCTTATGATTGTTCGCGTTTTCGTTGATGTCGCAACGTCGTTGTCACTCACCCTCTCTGCTGCTATGGTTTACGGTGATTTTAACCGAATATTTGATCAAGTCCGATACGATATCGTGTCCTAGGGTCTGCTAAATTTATTGTCACAAATCCGTGTGGTTTTGACTGAGCGTGACTAAAGAAATTTCTAAATTGATTATGATTCATATCACCGCTGCACCAGGTCTGATGAATATTTCGTAGCGTATGAGTATCAACGCCGTTAAATACACACAACACATTGCAGTTATCTCTGATCACTTTTGGTATTTGTGTGTACCGTTGAGTGACATAGATCACATCAGTGTTTTTATGCCTGCCTCGGGAAAATATTCTAGCAGGATTTTTGTGATTATCTAACATGATATCATCGTATACCACTAAATTGTTAATACTTCCATCGATGTCTTCCACGGAAGGGGCTTCCTCTATATCAGTAATAAACTCAATAAAATATTCATCGATTTGAAATTCTTTTGCTTTCTCGTTAAAATCCTTTAGCACTTCATAGCATCGCTGATCGTCTACACTCGGGGCTATTAAATACAATTTGTTCCATTTCATCCATCTCGTTATCAAATTAAGTAGCAGTTGTGTCTTTCCGCTTCCAGATGGTCCGATTATAATCATTCTAATTGAATTCGGCAACATTTCATGATTTTTAATAGGTTCCCGTCGTCGGGTAGCTGAATAATCAATTATATTCATGCCGTTATATATAAATTATGGATCTATATTGTGTGAAGTGTAAAAAACGTACTGGCACAGATGACTTGACGACGATTACAACTAAAAATAACCGATCAGCGCTTTCTGGTAAATGCGTACAATGTAGTACAAAGAAATTTAGATTTGTTTCTAAACCCAAGGAACTCAAGGAACCTTTAAAAAAAAAACGAGGAGGTGATATCGCAGCCAAGCTAACTAAACTCCCTGGAACTCCATGGGCAAAATACCCTGGAGAAAAGCACCTTCCAGGATATAGCTACTGTGGACCGGGAACAAGACTAGATATCAGACTCAATGATCAAAATCAGCCCCGACCCGGTGAGGAACCAATAAACGCTATTGAAAAGGCCTGTCACCTTCATGATGTATCTTATAAAAGCAGTAATCTGCAGCACAGGCATCTAGCAGATGTGAAATTAATTCATGCGTTAAATGCTATTTCTGATAAATCTTTCAAAGAAAAATTGGCTTCCTTTTTGATAAAATCGGCTATGAAAAGTAAATTGATGTTAGGTGCTGGTAATTAATAACAACATGGAATCTATTTATTATTCCCCAAGAGGATACTGGAGGGGTAAATCAGCAATCCATAAACTCGCTAGCGCTGCAAAAGTGAAAAAAACCACTGCGGCTCATTGGTTATCCAAACAGGCACTATGGCAAATTTATCTACCACCGCCTAAACAAATTAATTTCTCTCATTTTGATGTGACCGGACCCAATGAAGTTCATCAGGCTGATGTATTATTTCTGCCACATGATCGTGGTTACAAATACGCATTAACCGTAGTTGATATTGCAAGTCGATACAAAGAAGCAGAACCGTTAAAAACAAAATCAGCCACTGAAGTGGCTTCTGCATTTGAAAGGATTTATCGAAGGAGCCCTCTGCACTGGCCAAATCTGTTACAAGTTGATCCGGGCAAGGAATTTCAGGGTGCAGTGTTATCAATAATGAAAAATCATAAAGTCACTATCAGACGAGGACATACTGCGCTACATCGTGATCAGGCCATTGTAGAACGGTTTAATAAAACCCTTGCTGAACGGTTATTTGGATATCAATACGCAAAAGAATTCATCCAAGAAAAAAGATCCCGTGAATGGGTTAAAAGGTTACCAGCTGTGATTACTGCACTGAATAACGAGATTACTAGAACCATCAACATGAAACCTATCAATGCGATTAAAAAGAAGTCAATACCTGAAATGGAAATTCAAAAAGATTTTAGCGTTTCCCAACCAATTCTTGGTAGTAATGTCATTGTGAGGTACTTATACGAACCAGGAGAGCTTGAGGGTGGCACAAAAAGGGCTACTGATCCTATTTGGAGTGTTACTGTACACAAGATATCTAGTATAACACGATCTACGGGTAGACCTCCAATCTATAAACTGGATTCAACTGCCCCTCAACGGGGTTTTACTAGACAACAATTACAAGTGATACCTGAGGATACTCAATTACCACCGCATGGGCTTAACTAGCACCCTTGCGTCTATTGCACTCAAGACAAGTCAACATCACATTATTTCTAACATGACCGAGATTGTTATTTTTTCTGTCCACGGTAAATTGGCGAGGATCCTTATCCGAATACTGCCAACGCATTATACAATTGCAACTCGCGCAGTGATTATTCTGTTGTTGCTTCAGAGTAATTATTAATTCAGCATCAATATCAAATTCTCGTTGTTTTTTTTTTGTCTTGTTGTTTGTAACCGGAGAGTTTTTTATCAATAATATCATCTATTGTGGTGTCATTATCATCGCCAATGATTTCATCATCGCCACCAATGATTTCATCATCGAAGACAATTCTTCGAAGCTGATTTATTTTTCGTACTCTAGACACTGCGAGATAGACTAAATTCGACCATTCTATGCGATTATCTACCATCCAAACAATTGTATCCGATATAGTCAATCCCTGTGAAGAGTGTATTGTTGCTGCATAACCTAGCGTCCATGGGGATTTATTAGCACGCAATGCATCTTCAACGACATTGATATCAACCAGCACAATATCATTTAATACGAGAATCTGCTTTTCACGCCTTGACTCTGTCAGGCCTGGAATATCAACTTCGATGTTCTGTTTTCGTGTATCCGATGGCCTATAACAGAGGGGCACTGGAAGTGTTGCAAATTTTTGTTTATGCAATTCAAATAACTTCATCTGAAGTGTGTCCCTGACTATTTTTCTACTTGCAATGATTAAATCATTTGGTCTCCACGCTTCCCAAAACTCATTCATGGGAGTTTCCGAAATTATTTCACGGGCTATTTCACACTGGATTTTATCCGGTTGTAATCTAATTAGTTTCTTCAATTCTTTTAATTCATTATCAAGTGATCTATGATCGGTATCAATTTCTTCATAATAGTCTACAAAACCCTTTAGCCATTCATGGGGGGATGCACCGACAAATGGTGGTGGTTGGCCGTGATCCCCGCACATGACGACTTTTGTATTCTTCAATAACAACCACTCAAGAAATATTTTTAAGACATCTTCGGACACTGTGTCTATTTCATCCCAAATGATAATTTAAGGAATAGATTTCTCTCCCATGCGCTCAGGAGTCCATTTATCTCCCTTCCATCTAAAGAAACTATGATAAGTGCAGGCATTTACCCCTCTCTGTATCATTTCTCTTGCAAGTCTGTGAGTCGGTGTTAGTACAATCATGTTTGGATTGGAAACACGAAATAACTCAATTACCCGGGTTGTTTTTCCTGACCCACCACAGCCGTTTAAATAAACTGTTTTATATCTACAGATTGGATCAGAAATCGGTGGTGCACTAGAAAATTCTGAACACTGATTGCTTTCTAAGTAATTATTTTCAATGGTAACATCTGGTGATGGAATATAATCATGAAGCATTTCCTTCTTAATTCTCCATGACCCCCAATTCTCGTTGCCAGTAGCCTTAAAATCAGCCATTTTGCTATTTATGTAAAATGAGTCAGTAGCAACTCTAACTGCGGTGGTAGGAAATCTATTGATCATTGAAAACAGATTGATAGAAGCATAACCAAGCATAGAAGCTCTCAAATATGTGTACTGCGGATGGTATCCATCAGTGTAAGTAACAATTGTACCCAATTTGGTTCCATCGGACATAAATGCGTCCTTACGATTGACATATAGGCCCCTATTCGTTAAATCTTTGATTACAAAATCGTATTCAGCATTGTCTATAATCAATCGTGAAGAATATCTCGTATTATCATCTTTGCCACCTTGGGTAAATTTACCGATTATTCTTCGTCCAAGGTCTTTTGCTTCATTGTTTCTGATTTCAAATAACTGTCTGGACCAATCCATGATTTGTTGTTCATTAAAATCAGGAAACAGTTTTCGCTCTTCGCTAATTATTTTTTCTAGATCAGGTTGTGGTAACCAGACTGATTTCTGTGCTCGATAGGATATAATTGCTTCACTGACAATTAACGATTTTAACATCTTACAATCAAGCATATACCGTAATAACACTATTGGCATCCAGTGTTTTTCAGACATGTGTTTACCAATCCAAAGATAACTACACGGATGAAGCCCTTCAGCCATTTCAAATGATGCTACACAAACGAATCCGGTTAAATCGAAATGTGGCAGTGGTCCATTAATAGCAACACGGGTCATTTCGTGTGTAGGGTGTCCAAATCGTTTGAAATATTTCTCACACTCTCCATACCCAAGAAAACTTCCTGGATAACACGCAATCATATCAACTGAAATAACGGTATCAGCGGTGTATTTTGTGTTCCATAATCCTCCATGGCTGTATTCAAGACAGGACAATTTGACATCTGATAAGAACTCACTTCGGGTTGGTTTCCACGCGTTTTTCTTTCTAGCAAAATGTGCTGTAACTGATGGTACTGTAAAACAGTTTGCTAATAATTGATCGTTGTCTTCCCCCAGAGAACTCTGGGGAGAAAATTCACTAGCTAGTTGTTTCATTTGATTATGCAGCTCTTCAGTACGGTATAATTCTCCGTTGGGCCTTACAAACTGATCAAATCTACATTCTTCGTCTGAAGTACTATGAAATAGCCACACTGACACAGAATCGTTTTTACTCAAATGGTAAATAGCATCAAATAATTTCTGCTCTGAAAAAAAACTCTTCGGTTCCAAACAGAGTTTGGGATAGATATTTTACGGTTCTATCCCGTGGGAATATTGTTACTGCAGATGACCACGCGTGCGCGTTATGATCAATAATTTCAATGGGAGTCCCTTTTGATTTATATTTCGATTCGTATAATACTTCTCCGGTGATTGTCCTTACCGATATTGGAAATCTCAATGATGTTTCTAATTTGGCTATATCTTGAATTGTTGCCCCATGCTGTTTCACTGTCAGTTCCCATTCGGTTATTTTTTTTCGTCTTAGATCAGTTAGTTTATTTCCCCGGGACGCATTTGTGAAGTGTTCCATTATTCGTGTTGCTACACAATTGAGCCCTGTCGAATATTTCATGGGTGCTAGTTTTGAAATATCAGGTTTTTCATTGAGCGGATAGATCCCGTAAACAACTGCTGTGACAGGATAAGATCTTTCGTAGTAGGGTTTGTCAATTCCAGTCAAAATTCCTGGTTTTGAATCCTGAGTCACAGTGACAATTTTTTTGTCCTTAAGAATAGGCTCGTATTTGTCCCTAATGATCCATTTTCCATTATCACGGATAAGAAATTTTATTCGAAAAAAATTTCTTTCTTCCCCAAGACGTGAGATTATCACTGCTGCTTTTTCATCATTCATGGTAGCGTCAACAACACCATCAATTCGAAATGTTGACCAACAATGAGCTGCCCCATCACGCTTGAATTCATTAAAACAGTCTCTGATTTTACTAATCAAGGTTCTATCAAGAATTTTATTCTTTGGTGTATCAGAAACTCTATCAAGATTGAATTGAACACTTTTCCAAGGCTTAATTTTTGATAATCTCTCGAACTCCTCCATACTATAATTAAAACAAGCATTTAAATGAAAAATTTAAGTATAATGAATCATTGCAAATGGCTTATGATTGGATCAGTGACACCGTGTAACAAATCATGCAGAAATGAATTCTGTTGGTATCATATGCAAAGCTTTCGTCGTGGAAGCCTTGGTCCGTTACCCTGTATTCGATGTGGGGTTGGGGTTAGGGGGAGGTCGCAATTATGTGTTATGTGTGGCGGCAAACGATACAGGGAACTAAAACGCTATTATGATAAAAGAATAAAAAAAATACTGTCATTGACCCCAACGATGACAAAATAATAAAGACTCCTCAAGATTATATACAGAGACTTATAATTAAACCAAACAATGAATTAGAAAAATAGTGTTATTATACAAATGAACCAAGAATTCAGACCTCACCCGTGCTTGTTAATTATGAAGCATTCCGTAATGGTATTATCAGAAACCGCAGATTGAAGAATCCAGTTGGATTTGTGGTATTTGATCAGTCAGATAGATAGATTAATATGTGAACATTTAATGTTCTCTGTAGGTGTTGAATGATAACTTAATTCTTGAATAATAGAATCAAGGATGGTTATATTGATTCCGATTCTCAGAATAATTCTTTACCATTTCAAAATAGACAGGACAAAAAATTCGATTTTCGAACGTATGTCTATAACACCAAGGGAGACAACTCTTAAATATAACCAATGGATATAACCAAGGGAGTTATCATTGTGATTTAGCGACTGGGTATTGTTTTATATGAAAAGAAAATATTTCTTTTTTTTTAGTGTTTAAGTCAAATATTCTGTCTCACGTGCGATTAATGCGTATTTCATAAACATAGGATGTGATCCGGAGATGCAGGCGTTACAGGATAACACACGTGTATACTTTCTCCCTTAGATTGTGTTAACTTGTTTAATGGGTATTGTGATTCAGCGGCTGGGCATTGTTTTGTAAGAAAAGAAATGTTTTCAAACAATTATATTCTTTGTTCTAGTGTTTAATGCAAATATTCTGTCTCATTTCAATACTGTGAAACACCATTAATAAGTAATTCAAGAAAATAAAATAGCATACCTTGCGGATTGCTGTATTAATTCCCTTTATATACCATATGAATAGTTACAACATATATACGTTAAAAAACGTTATTCTTTATAGACGTGAACAGTGGTCTAACGGTATCGTAAACCCAGACAGTTATTCTTCACATGTTCGCGCCCCATAGCAGACAAATTGTCTGATGGTGAAACGGTGGATGTTTTTTTTTTTTTCTATTTAATTGAGGGAAGGGAGGGCAACCCCTCTGTGTGCATTCACATAACATGCAAACCCATGCTATCAAATTTACGGTAGCGGTGGGTTGTCGGTTTTTGACAACTTACGCAACCATGAATTTGATTTCATGGGTTGCATTGTTGAATGTAAACACATAAATGCCCTAAAATAAATAACATCCATGGATGTAATTAGCTCTCCGTCACATTTGGGTAGCCCCGTATGGTGTTCAAAATGAATTACCGGCCAAAAAAAGGTTTGGATGCACATTGGGTAACCCCAGAATGAATTATAAGCTAATAGAAACGGTCATAGGGTCATATCTCAAAGAGCAAAAACAAAAAAAAACATTCTGATATAAAACAGAAACAGAAAAATGCTCTAACAAAGGACCCTATGAAAGACACAAAGGCCTAATAAGGGACCCAATGAATGCAAATAGAACCAAAACGGCCTATATCAAGGGGGCCAAATGACTGATAATCGCTCATCATGTTTGATATTTATTTTTGTCTGCATTTATATTTATATATACAGAATTAATTTTAAAAAATATATTTATATATACAGAATTAATTTTAAAAAATATATTTATATATACAGAATTAATTTTAAAAAATATATTTATATATACAGAATTAATTTTAAAAAATATATTTATATATACAGAATTAATTTTAAAAAATATATTTATATATACAGAATTAATTTTAAAAAATATATTTATATATACAGACTGAATTTTTAAAAATATATTTATATATACAGACTGAATTTTTAAAAATATATTTATATATACAGACTGAATTTTTAAAAATATATTTATATATATACAGAATTAATTTTTAAAAAATATATTTATATATACAGAATTAATTTTAAAAAATATATTTATATATACAGAATTAATTTTAAAAATATTAACGGCTCATTTATTTTTGAAAAATGAATTAGAAATATGTATTATCATATATGAATTCTGAAATTATGAATAGCATCATTGTTGAAATTGGAAAATTGAAAAATCAGAATATTAAATTGTCAGATGGGTTAAATCCTGATCAAATCAAGTCGGATTTTCAGGATATAGAATACGGAGTTAGCACTAACAAGTATATGTTACCAAAGAAATATGAACTCATCAAAAAAATTCAAAATTCTATTCGAGACTCTCTTGCATTTTCCAGTGAAGTAGATGTGTTTGTTCCGTTATATACTATCGTGGAAGGAATACGAAAAGAATTGGGTAACGAATATGAATTGAAAAAGGAAGTTAATTCTAAAATTAGAAACTTACGAGCGTTAATTCAAGAAAATGAACTATTTTGATTGACCGGCCCTCAAAAGATTTTGTCAGACAGTAAAATCTCCTTGAGATTTTCATTTTTTGATTGAATCAGTGAAAATATTTCACACTGCGAAAATAAAATAGAATCCTAACTTTTAAGAACTTTTTCCCATGTAAAATCGACTACTTGACCCTACGAGGTTTTTTGATGAAAATCGATGAAAAATGACCAAACATCACTGAAAACAGGCAAAAATTGATGAAAAATGGCTAAAAATCATCAAAAATGAGTTTTAACAGCTTTTCCTTATGGAAAATCCCATGTAAAATCGACTACTTGACTGTAAAATCTCTTTGAGATTTTCAACTGAAAACCACCAAAATGGCACCAAAACAGGCAAAATCAATGGATAAAAAATAAAAATATTTCACAGCAATAAAAAATTGGACCGTTAAGGATGGAATCATCGATGGGAAAAATTGTTTTACAATTGAAAAATGGTTTCTGATTTCAAATAATGGTCAATGAAGCATTAACAACCCGATTGGCTCGTGAGCGACTAGATGCAATTAAGAAATTTATACCAATTCGCGACTCTGTCAGGAATAAACTGCAACAACGACAGAGTTTACAAACTGATTTTGCTCTGGGGTCTGAAGAGTTGTTTAAACCAGTAACCACAGCAACGAAAGGGGTAGAGCGTGCTTTACTGGGAGATGGTCCCGAGACGGGGAAATCTGTTATTGGTGAGCTTGAAAAACTAGCAGCGAAAACTGAACAAACAAAACAAATAGAATCAAAAAGAACAGTAGAGGACTTACGCATGAGATTTAACGAAGAAGGGTTAGCAGCAATTGATGAGACTGATCCAACAGAAATTCCTACGCTTGTTGTTACGCCCTATGAAGACAGAAAAAAAATGTTGAAACCAGAACATCATAAGTTTGTTAAGAATTTCACTCACTGGGCTGATATATTCTATAAAATCAAAACTGGAAAAAGTCAAAAAAAGACAGATAGTGCATCATACATTGAATATATCAGGATGGTGGATCACGTGTATAATCAATACGAAGAGTTTAAACAACAACAAAAACCGCCAAGATTGCAAAGAAAGCGACAGCAACCTGCAAAGAAAATATCTTTTTCACCTAAAAAACAACAACTACCACCTGATGATGATGATAATGATACTCTTGATTATTTACAAACCACGGATACAGACAAACTAGATGAAGCAACTGGTTATAGCGGAAGTGGATTAGGAAATCCAAGGATTGGAAACACTTGTCCTGATAGTGTTATCAATGATATATCACGATTAGATGTTCTCATCGGAGGAAAACGAGCTGGAAATAACTCTCCAGAAATAATTAATGAAGCAGCTGATATCTGTAAACGGTTATTTGCCGGCGGTATCATGGATATCAAAACATATCGAGATTTCATTGACGAGTTAGCAAATGGGTATCATAGCGATTAAATAACAATTGAAAACACTATTGTTTTTATAATAATGATCGTACACTACAATCATGATAAACCAACCCTCGTCTATGTAGTTAATTCACGGTTTCCAGTTTATAGAGCATACTACGGAGATGGCCTCGGCAAGACCATTTTAGGATTCTTTTCAAGAACGGCCCCAAAAGTGATGCCGTTAGCTAAACAACTAGGAATGAAAGCCATTGATGTTATTCGTGATAAGGGTATTAGTACTGTTGGAGATCTTGCCGAGAAAGCGTTTTCAACTGCGAAGAATAAAATAACATCATTAGTGAGACGAAAAGAGAAACAGGTACCATTGCCATCTACAGCAGAGATGCCTGCAAGTGTTAGTAAAATTATAAATAACGCAGTAGATGAAAAACTAGCGTCGATGGTAAATCAAGAGGACCAAAATAACATGACAGCAAACATGATAGCAGGAAGTGGCTTTAAAAAACCAAGGCGAAAACGCAAGCGTTTTTCACGATGAAATGGAAAATCCGATTTAGACTCTGATAAATAGAATAAAATGTTCAAAAGGTCATCTGATCCAGCATTTGATATGGATGCCCCAGTGCGTAAAGATGATTCTGTACGCGATTTTCAATTTTATTCTTATCACGCAGTACAACCCGATCTCCGATCACGAATTGAACTTCAAGTTCATGATACCAGTAAATACTTTTTGCCTTGTGAAGCGTTTATTGAAGTAGAAGGAGAACTTGTAACAAATGATGCTGCACATAATGATCCTCCATATGACATTAGCCAAACTACCCGAGTTGGTTTTGTCAATAACGGTATCATGGCGTTATTTGAAAGCGCTAGATATCTCATTGATGGAAAAGAAATTGAATCCATTGACCGTGAAGTTGATGTGGCCACAACAATCATAGGGTTAGCAAGATATTCTGATGATTATACAAGATCAGCGGGTCCATCTATGATGTTTGCAAAGGATATTACTGATCACCCTGAACACAACCAGTATTCTAGAGTCAAGGCAACACGAGCTACAGCACTTGATCCAGCACCAGCCGGATATGTAAGACCAGCTACTGAATTTGATGTCATAAATACTATTACTACTTACAATCTAGGATTTGCAACACGTGTAGCAACATTACAAGGACAGCGTCGACAATTTTCATGTGCAATTCCACTGCATCATATATTCGGATTCTGTAGAAACGTCCGAAAAGTTATTTATGGAGCTAAACACACAGTAGCGCTTGTACGAAAGGGTTCTGATAATGATGCAATATGGCGTGATGCTGCTGTTCCTGATGGTAAAGTCGTTTTAACAAAACTATCATTGTGGATGCCAGTGTTAACTCCATCAATCACAGCAGAAGGAAAATTGTTATCATTTATGGACCAAGGAGGAAAGTCGTTATTGAGTTGGTTATCAGTGACTACGGATACTAAACAAGACAATGTTGATGGTACATTCACATGGCACCTGGCATCAAAACAAGGGGTTTCAGTTCCACGTCATATATTTATTGCATTACAGAATAATGATCGAGCTGGTAATCAACAACGAAGTCATATGATATTTGATCAGTTAGGTGTTAGAGAGGTCTCACTGAGAATAAACGGACAACAGGAACCATCTGAAGATGTGCAACTTGATTACGGTCAAAATCATATTGCACGTGTCTATCATAACCTGTTGTCATTTATGGCACGTGATCAAAATGTGGATACCGGTTTGCAAATATCACAATGGGATTTCAAAAGCCTCTATCCGATTTATTACTTTTCGCTGGAACATCTCGACTTGGTGAGACAATCTGTCGTTGATATACACTTCAGAGCCCGTGTAACCCGTCCTGGTGGTATTATTAATTATAGAGCGGTTGCTGTCATTCTCAGTGATAAATCAATGCTACTTGAAGGTGTTGGTGGAAGAATGAGAGTGGTAGATGCACCAGTGGAAAATATGTAATTGAAAATCCGAAGGATATTTCAATTGAATGGTTTTACGATTTAGAATCAATCAATTATGTATAACATGTCATATAGTGTTATTAGTGTTGCGTTAACTCCTGGTCAAATCAAAAAATTGCAATCAGAATCGGCTAAAAAATGTGGAACCACAATCACGTTGAAACCTAATCAAATGACTGGTGGTGCAAATAAATTATCGCTGACAACTCGTCAAGTGAAACATTTCAATGATGCTTTCAAGGATAAAAAAGGAGTTCAGATCACACTCTCTGCGGCTGCTATCAAAAATATGATAAAAACAGGTGGTATATTTCCGTTGTTTGCTGCAATACCAGCATTGGTTGCGGCAGCAGCCCCAGCAGTAGCAAAAGCGGCCGCATTGGGGGTAGTTGGAGGCTTGGGAACAAAAGCGGTACAGAGCATTGCTGAATCATATGAACCGAAGAAAGGTCAAGGGTATAAAAAAAAGGGAAAGGGTCTAAGACTACCAGGAACCCCGTATTCATGGTACAGCGGAAAGGGTCTAAGACTACCAGGAACCCCGTATTCATGGTACAGCGGAAAGGGTCTAAGACTACCAGGAACCCCGTATTCATGGTACAGCGGGAGATCCGTTCACGGATCAGGCCTGAGACTACCAGGAACGGTTTATTAATTGAGGAACCTATGGTTCCCAAATCTTTGATGGTTCCAATGTCCAATTTTGATTTAATGGATGCTGCTAAAAAACTAGTGATTAAAAATTTCAGAGGTGTTTTTATGAAAGATCAATTACCACATCAACCAAACAAAACTGAAACAGGTATTATTAATCTCGATAACAGCACCGGACCTGGAACTCACTGGGTTGCATACGCTATTGATCCACGTGGGATTGTCTATTTTGATTCATATGGATTAGCCCCACCAAAAGAGTTTATGCGTTACATAAAACAATTTCCAATGAAGACTTGGTATTCTACGCTATCAACACAACAAATCAATGACCCCCCAATATGCGGCAGTGAAGTGTTAAATGTCCTTGACGCTATTTCAGCATCTAGAAAACACATCCACACATTGTCGTAAATGACTACACCAGCAATCGCTTTTTAGAGAGAGAAGGAGTTTTACAATAACATGATTGATATTTGGGGGAGACCTCTGAAACCCAAACCCGATGACACTGCAACTCCTGATTCTATCAAGGATATAAAAAAAAAATTAAAGATGAAATCGCTGAGACGTTGAACTTAACAAGTGTTGACCCCGGGGAAATAGTTGTATTTCAGGACAAACAGGGTAAATTGGAATCTAGTAATATTTCTCTGGATGATATTTTAGTTAAACAACGAAACGCAATCGAGAACACCGTTGCGTTATTTTCCGATCAGGGTAAATTGAAAACCAGTAATATTTCTCTGGATGATATTTTGGTTAAACAACAAAACGCAATCGAGGATACTATCGCGTTATTTTCCGATCAGGGTAAACTCAAACCGGGTGTACTTTCTTCGACGATTACAGATCGATTTAAAACTCTCAACGATTCTGCGTTGGAACTAGAAACACTTCAATCTAAAACCGAAGAACACATAAAACAGTTTACCGCATTTCGTAGAAATATCATTGATAAATTTATTGGAACTACATTCGATAAAATTGAACTAAAACTCCCTGATATTAAAAAATCCATCGATGAGACGAAAAACTTCATCGAAGCCGTCAAAGGTGATCTTTCGAGGATGATAACAACCATTGAAAAAACAAAAATTCCTCATGAGAAAACCAACAACTTAGTATACACGATCCAACACGGATCATTGGAGTGGTCACCTACAAACAACAAATTAGATATCACTGCAACCGTTAAGGGTATTTATCGATTAACACTAGTAACACCATTGTCTCAATTTAATATTTCATCGTCCAGTTCATCCGGGGTCAATAATACGATTTCAACGATCATCGACAAGGATAGAACTGAAAAGTTTACAATTACATCTACTGATAAAGATTTGGTTAGGGTCTCAACAACGTGGTATGTGGAATTCGTAGCGAATTTAAGTAAATCGTAATTGAAAACGATAGCGTATTTAAAAAAAAAAATGATTTCATCATCGCAATATCGCTATGATCAGGTCAGAGAGTATCAAACTAGACTCAAAACCTTGTCTGAGGAGTATGAATTGAAAATTAAAAAATACCGCAGGAGAATTACCGCAATTGATGTTACTGTGTACGCTGTGAGTGGTGTAATCACCGGAGCTGGTATTATACTGTCTTCAGTGACAATGATGGCTCCGATAGCTGTTCCAATTTGCATTTCTGCGGCAACAACAATCGCTGGAATAATTTCAATAATCACAAAAAAAATATCCTCATGCAGCCAACGGAAACTACAAGACTACATAATTCAATTTCATGTTGTGTCTACTGCATACTCACAATTATCCTCATTGATATCGTCATCTCTCGATGATACAATTATATCAGAGAGTGAGTTTTCAGCGATGGTAGATATATATGATTCTGCGATGTCAAAATTAGAAATACATCATGAATATAATAACAATGACATCACAGATGGAATTACTTCAACAAATAGTGGAGAACACAAAACCAGTACAAACAAGCATGATCTCAATAACCTCAACGAATCCAGAATTCAGTGTGAATTTCCCCTCTCCGGTCCCAGTAAAGGAGATAGCGCTAGCAAAATTACGAGTATACCACAGTTGGCCAAATATTAGGTCAAAATCATTTGGTGGTCAACAACCGAATAATTCCCTGGTATTTGCAAATAAGAATAAACCCGACGGTACCCCAGACTGGAACGTTGTTTCCATACCAACCGGATCATACCAAATCGAACAAATCAATAACGAATTCGCGCGTAGAATAAAATCGATTACTGGAAAAGAATCAAAAATAGCTATAACGGTTCATGAGCCAACACTATCATCTGCCATTGAAATAAGCACAGAGGGTTATATCGTAGATATCTATCAAAGTTCTATTAGAACCGTACTGGGATGGCCTGAAATCCCACCCGGGGGAAAAACCGTTAAATTACCAGAACCACAAAAAACCGATTATATCACAGACAGGATAAAATCTGATAATCCAATAAAGAGTTATAAAGATTATAATAAGTGGGAACTTTTCAATGGAATAGTAGAAAATAACGTTGTCAAATTCGTACCCCGACAGAACAAAATTACTGAAAATTTCACAGCGATGGAATATGATTTTTTACTGTTGTTAATATCCATTAAATCCGGCACTCTCACCCGAGATGAATTTATCAGCGTTGTAGAAACATGTAACAAAATCATCAATGACATGGAAACATTTCATTCACAAATTATTCAAGAGATATTAGGTGACGATAATCCTAAAACGAGAACAGAGTTTGCGATGAAAGGTAATATACGCGTAGAAGATATTCGTGAGTTTAAACTACCAGGATATAATATCTCAGAATTACAAAAATCTCTCAGTGATGCCATCGATGAAGGTTTCAAAAAAATCCATGATACGTGGAAAAAAACAGCATCACCGGAAATAAAAATCCTCAAACATAATAATGACCCAGATGGTGGTGGCAGGCATATTGCTCCGTTCAATGTGAATATTTCAACGGTGATTGCGCTCAATTTAGTATGTGATGTGATCGAAGGAAGCTATCAAATAAATTTAGAACGATCAAATCAAGCTCAGCAAGGATATATTTTGTATTCATTTGCACCAATAGCTCCTCCAGGGTTTTTAATAATTGAGTCCCCGGTGAATCCAGTCTATATGCGATGTCATAATAATTCATTAACCAGAATTAATTTCAAACTCACTGACCAGTCTAATAATCTGATTGATTTACAAGAGGAGGTTTTACAAATTAGTCTGTTTGTAAAGTCCTAAGAACTTTCATCCTGAAAGGATTTTCGTCGTAGTAAGGACTTGATAAAATATTCGGTTAACCCATAGCAGC
The DNA here is from genome assembly GCA_029339505.1 of Unio delphinus. NCBI lineage: Eukaryota > Metazoa > Mollusca > Bivalvia > Unionida > Unionidae > Unio > Unio delphinus. The sequence continues at coordinate 2,962,376 of JAQISU010001240.1, read as the reverse complement.
AGAGAGGGTGAGTGACAACGACGTTGCGACATCAACGAAAACGCGAACAATCATAAAGGTCGGAGACTTATTTTTTCGCGAGAAGGGTCTATTCGTACCGTTTTAAAGGTATAATAAAAAATAACCAAAAAAAAAGTTGTCCGATTCACCCTCTCTGCTGTTCTCTTAATATTTGGATTGGCGAGATCTCCCGTGAACGTTCCAATGATTACTTCTGCTTTTCCCGAGTACCACGATCTCTCTAGATAGGTAGGTCTTACAAAAGCACTGCATGCAATTTCGGCGCTGTCTGCCTTAAAGCAAGTTAGAGGAATTTCAATTTCAGCTACTAAGGGAAACATACTTCATCAATGCATTTTATTTTTTCTGCGTATTCCTTCGTTGGCAACGTTTCGCACATTTTGGTGTTACCAATTGTCGATCGTCACAGCTTGGTAGCTTTGCTACATACCTCTACGGATGGAGATTGCTATAACCGAATACACAAGCTCATGTATTGTTTGTAATATACGAAATTCATTATATTATATATTATTCATATATATTATAGCGTCCACGTCGTAACGTAAAGACGCACAAAGGCAATTTTAAATAATCACCGTGGTCCGCACTAGAAAACTTTCAGGCATCCGAAGCTACTTTCCTATGGTTCAACGACAAGAAACATCACTAATCACAATTAAAACCTACCTTACCAAGATCACTCACCAGTATACTTTGTTATCATGTAACAGAGGAGAGGGTATCAGAAAAAAACAAATACCAATTTGGCATTTTGTCCATATTTTTATCACGAGTGTCCTATAATGTTGGATTCTAGGGAAGACTGAATCTGTCATGTATGCTAACTATCGGAACAAGACACCTGTTTGATTTGCTCTCAAGATTAATAATCGTTGTTCTCACAACAAGACCTGCCATCTCACGCTGTCTGGTTATGCAGACATAATAAACTAATACAAGTACGACCTGTCTACATGTAGTTCCGACACGATGGGTATCACTCATGATGGTTCCTGCTTTCATCGCCAAGAACTCCCTACAATCCATGGGCATTTAGACGTAGGTAAATTCCTATTTATTCTGAACACTTCATCTGAAGGCAATGTAGATGAACGCGCTTTAACCTATATAAACTGTCTCGCATACCTTATGAGACTGAAACTTTTCTCTCCTGTGTAAGGGGACTTAAAACTTATAAATGTTTATGAGGTATTATGATCGCGTAACGCATCTGAAGAAGAAATCAAATTTTGTTTCTTGTAACATATGTCTATCTTTTTTATATCACTTACCTGATCTGTCCAGGCATACTACGCAAGCCTAAGAATTTTCAATATCAAGAGGAGATAACTCTAACTGCCAAATTAGTGTGCTTTATAACTATACTTTTAATCTCGATGAGCTAGAGTTTCAAAGTAGTGCTAGTTATATGATCACGTAAGTATTTTCTGAGAATATATATTTTACTACAAAAATTGGTATCTCTACAAGTCAAAGTGAAAATTCTTAGCTTTGGAATATACCCCAAACAATCATTAATATCATATCACACGTCCAAAATCGACAAAATGTTCCGAATCAAGTCCACCACTATTTAATGCCATGATATAACACAATGATTCTATTCAGAATATCTTTGAATGAGCTGACAAAATTACAAAGTTATATATGTGTCCAAATGTGAATGAATCCCTGAGCAGTTCTAATGACTATTTCTTTAAACAAATAATTGTTTTTCGAATTATATCTGATATCTAGCTCTAATAATGTTGAAGATGATGAATGACATAAATTACGGCGATCTAAATGTATAGTATCTATATTAATTGATGATTTAAAAAGTTACTAAACGAAACTCCTTATCCTTTTCAAGCAACACGATAAATGTATTCATTATGTTATTACAGATTTTATCCGATACATTCTTAAATACAAAGCATTTTTTACCCAGAATGAAAAGAGCTGTGTGACATCTCCTTTCGACAGAATCAGCTTAATTGGTCTCTAAGGTGTACAACAATTGCATGTTTAATACGTTATTGATCCTTATTAGATCCAAGCATACCAGAATTAATAGGCTGGTCAAGGATTTTCAATGTGCTTTCCAAGCTTAATGTTTCTATCGGAATTATCCACACCTTTATAGGATTATCAGTCCCTGAACTGTTAATAATGGCATGCATATATACATATTAAAATAATCTGTTACAATTTAAATATCCGATTTCGTCGTGACTGGAGATACATATATGGTACGAAATTAACTCTTCCTAATACTCCTAAAACATGCTATAAAATATACAACATGAAACATTTCATACAATCAGAACGAGAGACAGCATGGCCTTTCCCACATGGAACATTATATGAAATTGGAAGACTCAAAGAGTTAACACATGAGTTGGAACAATACACGAGGCCATTCGAAGGGAAGTCAGAATAATGTCCTAAGAGATCAACAAACTATGTTGTATTATAGTGGAGAGTTTGACAAGTCCATAAACGGAGTAGGCTTTCTAGTAAACAAAGCCATCAAGGAATCTGTGCTTGAAAGCAGCCCCATATCTAGCAAAATCATTTCCAATCGTCTGAAAGCATCTTCTTTAACATAACAATTATCCAAGTCTATGCTAAAATTACCGATCATGATGATGAAGAAATAGAGGAGTTTTGCAAAAAAAACCAGGGTGTTCTAAAGATAGTAAGTAAAAAAAAGGCATCCTCATCGTCCAAGGAGAATGAAATGTCAACGTTGGCAGAGATCCTCTAAAATACTGAGAAGATCATCGTGGACCTTCTTGCAAGAAGCTAAACAATGAAATAGGGAGACGGTTTCACGAGTTCTCAAGCAACAACAACTTGGTTCTAGGCAAAACCATGGGCCAACATAATGCTTCTCGATGCTGGACATAGCACACACTAAATGGAACCCGTCATACCTAAATCGAGTACATACTAGTTCAAAACCATTACCGATCTGGCATCCATAGAGTAAGACCAACGGCGATACCAGGTGTTGGTGTTGGTAGTGATCACGACCTCGTAATTATAAACCTTTGAATGAGGTTAAAGAAAATTAACAAGCCAAAGGACATCAATCTCAAGTACAAACCTGAACAACTGAAGGACCCTAACGTATGCAAGTCATTTCAAGCCAGTATTGGATGAACATTTGCTCCACTCCTTGTAATGGATGTTAATGTTAACGTGATGACAGACACTTTCAACACAGTCATGAAAGCGGCTGCCAAGCCATCATTGGCAACCATCGCCCTAAGAAACAACCCTGGGTTACAGAAGAGATTCTGAAATTAACTGATGCCCGAAGACACCTCAAAAACACCAGACAGACGACAGAGACAATGGAATACCGATAAAAAAACAAGAATATGAGAAACAAATTAAAAGCAAAAATAGAAAGGAATGGGCAAAGTTTCAAAGATATTGAGAGCATTCTGACACTGGTCAACAGTGAAATCATTACTGACTTGAAAAGACCCTAATCTGTAGTATTTTGGTGTGCCGAACACGAATATAACCGTGAATATTTTTTATTGGCTCTCGTTTTGAAGATATTCATATACCTCATTTTCTATGTTTCACTGTGTAAATTTCTCCAGTAGGACTGCAGCAACATCCGGAATAATGATGTAACATTGCATAATACCATCATGCTCACATCATCCACAGTTGATTGCATCATTTTCTGATGCAATGCAATACTAATGCCATGCGGCTGCTGAAGTAAGTTGACGTCAGCTGTGTACTATACATGTGTAGGCCTATTATACTAATGCCAGGCGGCTGCTGAAGCTGACGTAAGCAGTGTACTATATAAAGCCCAATCAGATAGGTTCAGCATTTAAAATATTTTAGACGTTGTGCGAGACAGTTCAAGCTACTGTTACATAAAACTTATTATTTTATCCATTTACGTACAATAAAGAACTGTAATGCCTCGAAAGTTTTTTAATACCGCGGACAATTTTTGCTATATTTGTGGGGAAGTGACATTTGCCAACCAGAAGAAAAGTATCAATTCTCAAGTGAAGAAGGCATATCATCTTTACTTCGGATGCAAGGTTGGTGACCAAGACAAACCTTGGGCTCCGCATATATGCTGTGCTACATGTACAACACAGCTTTCACAGTGGTTGAATTTCAAAAGGTCATCAATGCCGTTTGCAGTCCCAGTGGTGTGGAGAGAACCAAGCAACCACCTAAATGACTGTTACTTCTGCTTGGTTCCTCCTCTTTCCGGCGGAATAACGAAGCGAAAGAAGTCGAGAATAGTCTACCCAAACATTCCGTCTGCATTGAGACCAGTTCCACATGGTGAGGGACTTCCTATTCCAGAACCTCCAGCAGAATATTCTCTTAATTCATCTGACGAAGACAAAGGTGAGTCGACCTGTTCTTCTCTTGGTCCATCAGCATGCGGTGATCCAGATTTTCACTGTGGTGCATCATCAACCCCGCACAGAATAACACAGGAAGAACTAAATGACCTGATTCGTGATTTGGACTTATCAAAGAACAAGGCAGAATTGCTAGGATCAAGACTCCAACAATGGAATCTTCTAGAAGAAGATGTCACAATTACTGCATATCGAAAGCGCCACCAGTAAATGGAGCCTTTCTTCAGAAAGGAAAGTAATCTGATAAAAATCACTCATGACCCACAAGAATGGAGACTATTTGTGGACTCTTTGAAACTGACTCTCAAGGCTGTGCTTTTGCACAATGTAAACATTCTTCCATCTATTCCAGTAGCGTATGCTGTCCACATGAAAGAGACATACGATAACTTAAGGCAGCTACTGAATTCCATTGAGTATAACAAGTACAGCTGGCACCTCTGTGGTGATTTGAAGGTAGTTGCCCTTTTAATGGGACTGCAGCAAGGATATACAAAATACATGTGTTTCTTATGCGAGTGGGATAGCCGAGCAAGGGAAATGCACTACATGAGGAAGGAATGGACTCACAGGCAGAATGTAGCCTTTGGAGAGAAGAATATCCAACACCCAGCTCTGGTTGAGCCTCAGAAAATCTTGCTACCACCCCTTCACATCAAACTAGGTTTGATGAAGAACTTCGTGAAAGCCATTGACCGGACTTTGCCAGCATTCCGATACCTGCATGAAAAATTCCCTCGACTCAGCGAAGCAAAGATTAAAGAAGGAGTTTTTGTGGATCTTCAGATTCGAGAGCTTTTCAAAGATGACCGGTTCAACAACTTGCTGGAAGGTGACGCGAAACAAGCATGGAATGCTTTTCGCCTAGTTTCTACAAACTTCCTCGGAAATGTTAGGGCAGAAAACTATAAGGAACTAGTAGAAGACATGTTGATGAAGTATAAGAAACTTGGCTGCAATATGTCTCTAAAGATTCATTTCCTTCATTCCCATTTGGATTTCTTTCCTAGCAACTGTGGTATTGTTAGTGATGAACACGGCGAACGTTTTCATCAAGATATCGCAACAATGGAACAAAGATACCAAGGAAAATGGTCCACTACAATGCTGGCTGACTACTGCTGGACACTCCTCAGAGATGCTCCCGAACAGCTGTACAAGAGACAGGCGAAGAAACCTAAGATGTAGTCAATGACTTGATTTTTTATAGGTAGGCTATTACAGTTGACCTTTTACTATTGGAATGGATTTCGTTATGTAAACATTAATTTCTTGCAGATTACAAAAAAACTAGAGCCAATTTTGCAATTTGACTGTCATATTCGTGTTCATCACATAAAAATTGATAATAATTGACTAATTTTATTGCAGTAACATGACTTTTGTAAACATTTGTTGTCCAGTGTAAAGAATAACCACAAAAGGCATTCCAAATTGTGAAACACCTCACCAGACAGAAGCAACAAGGAGTCAATACCATTCAAAGTGAGGGGATGGAACATGCCTCACTGAAGCGAGCGACATTCCAGAAAGATGGACTGAGTAGTGCAAAGAACTTTACAACCGTCAGGCCACAGGAGACGAAGATGCGGTTAAAGTTATAAACTCCTCAAATGATGACGATTTCCCCATTTATCAAAGAAGATGTGGAGTCAGCAATGAAAGCACTGACGAAAAGGAAGGAAACTGTAGTATACAACATCTTAGCTGAATTTAAGAAAAATGTGGTTAGTAAATCAGTAATAGAACTACTAAAATAAATATGCAACAACATCTGGCAGACATGTTAATGAACAACATAGTTAACGCATTCACTGATTATTACACTCCCCACAAAAGGACAATATATTGATGTACCAAACTTACAGAAGTATCCTTTGGATCAGCCATGCTAGGAAGGTGATGCTGAGGATCTTCTTGAACAGATTGAAACCGCAAGAAGAAGAAATAACTGCTGTGGAACAGGCCGGGATCCAGAGTGGAAGACGCACAACAGAACAAATACACAATATCAGGGTTCTGTGAGAAAAGTATTAATAGATTTGAAAACGACTATTGATAGAGTGTGACATAAGGAGTTGTGAGCCACAATGAAGAGGTAAAACATGGGTCAAACGTTGACCAATACCATCACACAGCAATACGACAAGACTTCCAGTGCTGTAAATGCCCACGGTAATGTGCGAGACTGATTCCAAACAACATTTGGAATACGTCATACCTGTATCGTGTCACCTGCGCTTTTCAACATCTGTTTAGAGCACATCGTAAGTGACGTCCTGGAAAACCATTGTGTGACAGTCAGCATTGGAGTGTGTAACATCAATACCCTCAGCTTTGCAGACGACATTGATAGGCTGGCAGGCAGTGAGGACGAGCTTGCCACCATAGTGAAGAACATGGATGAAACACCTTCCTGATTTGACATGCATCTAATCAGTGAAAAGACAAAGCTGATGACAAATAGTGGCAATCAATTTTAGCCATGATTAAATTCATAGGACAGGGTCTGGAAACAGTGAGCCAGTTCAAATATCTTAATTCCATAATCATCGATGAGGGATCAGGAGCGGAAATTCTATCACTAGGAGCAGGAAAAACAGTGGCTTTGTCACGCCAAGATCCATCTGGAGTGACATGATTATCTGTCTGAAAAAAAATCTGACTATTGAGAGCACTAGTCATCTTAATCTTTTATATTCATGTGAGGCCTGGACCTTGAGTGCAGAATTACAAGGAATAATCCAGGCACTTGAAATGAGATGCTACAGAACCATCCTTGGCATCTCTTACATGGACCACATCACAAATGAACAAGTGCTTAACACCATCAGCCGCTAAGTAGAAAACTGAAATGGTATGACCGTGTCACTAGAAGCAACAGTCTAACAGAGAACAATGTTGACTGACAACATCACAGAATGGACCAGAAAAATATCTGCGGCGACACGGACATTGACACATGGTCGAGACAAGTGGAGATAATTGGTCTGACGTTCAGCAGCACAACGACTCGACAACCACACTAGGTCACGAAACTAACGATGATGATGATAACACAGAAAGCATGATGATCAAAAAGTTGACAGAAATAACATGAAACAGACAAATGGTGGAATAGAGACTGATTGATATTTTACAGTCCTAATGAACATGAATCTAAAGCAACTCTAGAACTATTAATAGGATTGAGATACTGCTTCTAAAGACTACATATGACTAAATTAAATTTTCGAATCATGTGTGATTGCTATACACGTTGTTCATGTATCTAATGTAATAAGTACATGCACGACACAATCATGCATCTAAAATGTTATTATACTTTTTAACATTCGGTCAATACAGTTCATGTTCATATTCAAGCATAATGAGTAACTTTTAACATAATATTGTAGCCTCAAGTAGTATGGAAGGCTTTCCCACCATTTTCCGCAAGGCGTTATTTCGTTAAATAGAGCCTTGTACATATACTTTTATCAACTTTATTTTTCACGCATGTGTGAAAAAATACTACTAGGACCCGAGTTTATATTCGCGTGTATGAAATTTCTCATATGGTTGCGATTAATTAAAAATGTGTGTTATTGATAATGGCAAATATCGGAGATTCCCAAATAACCAGATTAACTAGAGAACGATTAGTCACAAATAAAATGTTTCTCCCGGCAAGAGATTCTTTCAGAAATAAATTACAAGCTCGTCAAGGAGCTCAGGTTGATGTTACCACCGATACCAAACAATTATTTAAGCCTGTAACTACAGCTACTGAGGAAGCTGCTTTATCTACTGAGAAAGCTATAAAGGGAGATATTATTGATGCAAAATTAGGAAAAATGTCTCCTCTCCCAGTACGTAAAACAATTGCAAAAAAAAATCCAAGCAAATAAAAAAGATTTTACAAAATCTTCCAACCTCTGTCTGAACCAGACGTAGATATTGTTGACCCTCAAGAAAAAGGTGTTAGTGAAAAGGTTGCTATCATCGATAAATTTCTTCCTTGTAAAATTGATGAACTCATGGGGATGGAATTTAATACTTTATCAGATATGACTAATTTTTTAGTCAGAGATTTTAGTTATAAAGATAAATATTTGAAAGATGAACATGTTAAACCAGTAGGTAGAGAACAGTTTTATAAATGGATGTATTGTGTATTTGCTGGTAAAGAACGAATTTCAAAGTCGGACAAAACATATAAAGAATATTTTGATGAAATAAAATAAATTCTGAATCTAAAACTGGGCAACCAGAGCCTAAACTTCTTCAATTACCGGAAACATCAAAAAGTTTAGAGAAAAAGCAATCTCCTTCGACTCAAGGTGCAACTGGTGTAACTAAAAAAAAACGTTGAGGGATTTCTTCCATCTTGAAGTTATGGTTGTGTTTTTGTTTCTTATCCTAATAATATCCTCGCCGATATAGTACGATGGAAGTATAAATCAAGGGGTAAACGAGCTGGAAATAATTCTCCGGATATAATTAATAAAGCCGCTGATATCTGTTGACGATTATTTCAAGGTGGTATCATGGATATTGGTGTATGTCACGAATTTATCGATGAATTGATTGATGATTATCACAGCGCTTAGATAAATAGCATTTAAATAAAATGATCATACATAGTAATCACGACAAACCAATAACCGCGTACATAGTACATTCGCGGTTGCTAGTTTATTAAGCACACTACGGACATGGACTCGGTGAACTTATCAGGGGATTATTCACTAGAATTGCTCCGAAAATAGCACATGTTGCCAAGGAATTATCAATGAAAGCAATCGGTGTCATTCGCGATAAAGGCATAAGCGCAGTTAGTGATCTTTTTGCTAGTAGTGCATTTAACACCGCTAAAGAAAACGCATATCGCTGATTCGAAAACACAAAATAACCAGCACTGGTAAAATTACCGTCTACTGAGCTTCTGCCACCAATTGTAAGTAAAGTAGTAAATAACACAGTAAATCAAAAGCGGTTTGCCAAGATCATAAAGATCATGATTTAGATCGACAATTATATAATAAAATGTTGAAATCGTTTCCAGACGAAGCTTTTGATATGGACAACCCGGTACGCATAAATGACTCTGTGCAAGATTATCAATTTTACTCATATAATTCGATAAATCCTGACTCTAGAAGCAGCAGAGGGGGTGAACAGACCAAGTTTTCAAGCAAAAATAAGGCTTCTACGGAGACCGAAACTATTTCAGACAAACCGAAACTATATCAGAGAGAGGGGGGTGAACAGACCAAGTTTTCAAGCAAAAATAAGGCTTCTACGGAGACCGAAACTATTTCAGACAAACCGAAACTATTTCAGAGGCTAGGGGGACAACAGACCAACTTTTTAGATAAATATTTCGTAAGCGATTTGGTTTAAAACCGAAACAAAAAAAAATCTTACGGATAGTGGTCACAAACACAGGGGCTGCGACACTACAACGTTCCAAGGCGACGTTTTATAAGCGGTCTTGTCGTTAATAATAAAAAAAATAATCTTACAACGATGTTGTCGTTCACCCCCTCTGCTGCTGGAACATTTAGTTCTGGGTTAACAATTTTTTACGATGAAAATCACTAAGATTTCAACCGAATATTTGATCGAGTCCGATACGATATCGTTTCCGAGGGTCATGCAAATTTATTGTTACAAATCCGTAAGGGGTTGACTGAGCGTTACTAAAGAAATTTTTTAATTGATTATGATTCATATCACCGCAGCACCAAGTTTGCCAAATATTTCTAAGAGTATGAGTATCAACTCCGTTAAATACACACAATAAATTGCAGTTATCTCTTATCACTTTTGGAATCTGTGTGTAGCGTTGAGTGACATATATCACGTCTGTGCTTTTACGCCTGCCTCTGGAAAATATTCTAGCAGGATTTTTTTGTTTATCTAACATCACATCGTCGTATACAACTAAATTGTTAATACTTCCATCGAGATCTTCTACTGATGGTGCCTCGTCAATATCGGTTATAAATTGAATAATACCCTCGCCGGCAATCTCTGAAGCGTTTTCATTAAAATCTTTTAGCACTTCATAGCATCGTTGATCATCTACGCTAGGAGCAACTAAATACAACTTATCCCACGTCATCCATCTCAATATTAAATTGAGCAACAATTGCGTCTTGCCGGATCCAGATGGCCCGATTATAATCATCCGGATAGAGTTTGGTAGCGCTGCATGATGCTTAACTAATTATCTTGCTTTAGTCGCTGAAAAATCAATTTTATCCATATCTCTACACATAAATTATGGATCTATATTGTGTGAAGTGTAAAACGCGTACTGGCACAGATGACTTGACGACGATTACAACTAAAAATAACCGATCAGCGCTTTCTGGTAAATGCGTACAATGTGGTACAAAGAAATTTAGATTTGTGTCTATGAGATTTGCAGGAAATGCTATCATTTCTGATGATTTAAAAAAAAAACGAGGAGGTGATATCGCAGCCAAGCTAACTAAACTCCCTGGAACCCCATGGGCAAAGTATCCAGGAGAAAAACACCTTCCTGGGTATAGTTATTGTGGACCGGGAACACGATTAGATATCAGGCTTGATGATCAAAATCAACCTCGACGTGGTGAAGAACCGATAAACGCTATTGATAAGGCGTGTCACGCTCATGATGTTGCATATAAGAGCAGCGATTTGAAGCAAAGACATCTAGCAGATGTGATATTAATTCATGCATTAAATGCTATTCCTGATAAATCCTTCAAAGAAAAAATAGCTTCATGGTTACTAAAATCGGCTATGAAAAGCAAATTGATGTTAGGTGCTGGTAATTAATAACAACATGGAATCTATTTATAATTCTCCGAGGGGATACTGGAGGGGTAACGCTGCAATCAATAAACTCGGTAGCGCCGCAAAAGTGAAAAAGGCCACTGCGGCTAATTGGTTATCCAAACAAGCTATATGGCAAATTTATCTACCAGCGCCTAAACAAATTAATTACTCGCATTTTGATGTGACTGTCCCTAATGAAGTTCATCAGGCTGATATATTATATTTGCCACATGATCGTGGTTACAAATACGCGTTAACCGTAGTTGATGTTGAGAGTCGATACAAAGAAGCAGAGCCGCTGAAAACAAAATCATCAACTGAAGTCGCTTCTGCATTTGAAAGGATTTATCGAAAGGGTCCTCTGAGTTGGCCAAATCTATTGCAGGTTGATCCTGGCAAGGAATTTCAAGGTGCTGTTTTATCAGCGATGAAGCATCACAAAGTCACCATCAGACAGGGGCATACTGCATTACATCGCGATCAGGCAATTGTAGAACGATTTAATCGGACTCTTGCTGAGCGGTTATTTGGATATCAATACGCGAAGGAGTTTATTCAGGATAAAAGATCCCGTGAATGGGTCAAAAGGTTACCAGCTGTGATTACCGCACTGAATAATGAGATTACTAGAACAATCAAAATGAAACCTATCAACGCGATTAAAAAGAAGTCTATACCTAAAAAGGAAATTCAAGGGATTTCACAAAAAGATTTCAAAGAACCAATTCTTGGTAGTAATGTCACTGTTAGGTATTTATACGAACCAGGAGAGCTGGAAGGTGGCACAAAAAGGGCTACCGATCCTATTTGGAGTGTTACTGCACACAAGATATCTACTATAACACGATCAAATGGTAGACCTCCAATCTATAAATTGGATTCAACTGCCCCTCAGCGGGGGTTTACACGCGAACAATTACAAGTAATTCCTGACGATAATGAATTACCACCACAGGGTCTTAACTAGCACCCCCCAGAGGCATTGTGCTGGCACCCCGGCGCCTGTTGCACTCAAGACATGTTAGCATCACATTATCTCTTGTATGACCAATACTGCTATTCTTTCTGTCTACGGTAAATTGTCGAGAATCCCTATCTGACCAACACCAATTCATTACACAATTGCAACTCGCGCAGTGATTATTCTGTTGCTGTTTCAACGTAATTATTAATTCAACATCAATATCAAATTCTCTATTATTTTTTTTATCCTGCTGTTTACAACCAGAAAGTTTTTTTCTGATTATGTCCTCGATGATATCATAGGCGCTGATAATATCACTTATTGCATTGTCATTAGGATTTTCAAGGACAATTCTTCTAAGCTGATTTATTTTTCGTACTCTGGATACTGCGAGATAGACTAAATTCGACCATTCGATGCGATTATCTACCATACAAACAATTGTGTCTGTGATAGTCAATCCCTGTGAAGAATGTATCGTCGCTGCGTATCCTAGCGTCCATGGGAATTTATTAGCACGCAATGCATCTTCAACGACGCTGATATCAACCAGCACAATATCATTTAATACGAGACTTTGTTTTTCACTCTGTCCTTTAATATCAACTTCGATATTCTGTTTTCGTGTATCCGAAGGCCTATAACAAAGAGGCACTGGAAGTGTTGTAATTTGTTCTTTATGCAATTCAAATAACTTCATCTGAAGTGTGTCTCTGACAATTTTTCTACTTGCAATTATCAAATCGTTTGGTCTCCACGTTTCCCAAAAATCATTCATGGGAGTTTCTGAAATTATTTCACGCGCTATTTCACACTGGATTATATCCGGTTGTAATCTAATTAGCGCTTTGAATTCTCGTAATCGTTCATCAAGTGATCTATAATCAGTGTTAATTTCTTCATAATAGTCTACAGAACCCTTTAGCCACTCATGTGAGGATGCACCGATAAATGGTGGTGGTTAGCCGTGATCACCGCACATGACGACTTTTGTGTTTTTGTTTAACAACCACTCGAGAAATGTTTGTAATACATCTAATGACACTGTGCATATTTCATCCCAAATTATAATTTCAGGAATGAATTTATCACCCATACGCTCAGGAGTCCATTTGTCACCCTTCCATCGAAAAAAACTGTGATAAGTACAGGCATTTCTCCCTCGTTGTTTCATTTCTCTTGCGAGTCTGTGAGTTGGTGTTAGCACAATCATGTTTGACCGACGAAATAATTCAATTGCACTAGTTGTCTTTCCTGACCCACCACAACCGTTGAAATAAACTGTCTTGTATCTACATATTGGATCAGATACCGGTGGTGCATTAGAAAATTCTGATTGATTTCAATACGGTTACAACAAAGATATGTATCATCCATGGTAACGTCTGCGGATTCACAATACTCATGTAGTGTTTCCTTTTTAAATCTCCAACGTCCCCAATTTTCCCAGGGATCTTTGAAGGCCGCTACAGCTGATTTGTATTTATTGTGTATATACATCGAATCAGTGGCTACTCTAACCGCGGTATTAGGAAATCTATTTATCATCGAAAATAGATTAATAGAAGCATAGGCTAGCATAGAACTTCTCAAATGTGTGTACTGGGAATTATATCCATCACAGTAGGTAACAACCGTACCCAATTTCTCACCATTGGATAGAAAAGCATCCTTACGGGATACAAGTTTTCCCTGTTTCGTTAAATCAGTTACAATAAAATCGTATTCAGCGACGTCTATGATCAACCGCGAAGAATATTTTGCATTGTCGTATCTTCCACCCTGGGTAAATTTACCGATTATTCTTCGTCCAAAATCTTTTGCTTGTTTTTTTTTTTAATTTCAAATAACTCCTTAGACAAATTCATGATTTGTTCTTCATTGAAATCAGGAAATTGTTTTCGCTGTTCGCTAATTATTCTATCTAGATCGGGTTGTGGAAGCCAAACTTCTTTCTGAGCTCGATAGGATATAATCGCTTCACTGACAATCAACGATATTAGCATACCACAATCGATCATATATCTCAATAGCACTATAGGCATCCACGCCTTTTCAGATAGGTGTCTACCAAGCCAAACATAACTACACGGATGTAACCCTGTAGCTAATTCGAATGATATCACACGAGCGAATCTAGTTAAATCAAAATCAGGCAATGGACCTATAATCGCAACACGAGTCATTTCATGCGTGGGGTGTCCAAATCGTTTAAAATAGTTACTACATTCCCCATGCCCGAGAAAACTTCCAGGATAACACGCGGATATATCAATTGAAATCATACCATCGCGTGAGTATTTTGTATTCCACAGTCCTCCATGACCAAATACGACGCAACTCAATTTAACGTCCTCGAGAAAATCACTTCGTGTTGGACGCCATGAGTTTTTTTCTCTTGCAAAGTGAGCTACCACTGATGGAATAGTAAAACTATCCGTCAATAGTTTTTCATGGAAACTCTCCGGTGAAAAATCATTTGCAATTTTTCTCATTCTAGTATCTAACTCTTCAACGCGATATAATTCACCATTTGGTCTTACAAATTGATCAAATCCTGATTCGGAACCAGCACTACTAAGTAACCACACTGACACAGGATCATCTTTACACAACGCGTGAATAGCATCGAATAATTTCTCTTCATAGAAAACATCTGTGATGAATTCTTCGGGGATATATCTCACGGATCTATCTCGTGGAAATATTGTTACTGCAGGTGTCCACGCGTGTTTGTTATGATCAATAATTTCAATTGGAGCTCCTCGCGATTGATATTTCGGTTCGTATAATACTTCCCCGGTTATCGTCATAACGGTTTTTGGGAATTTTAATGATGCTTCTAATTTAGCTATATCAGAAATCTTTGCACTGTGCTGTTTCACTGTCAGTTCCCATCCGGTTATTTACCTACGTCGCAGATCAGTTAGTTTATTTCCTCTGGATGCATTTGTGAAGTGTTCCATTACCCGTGTTGCTACACAATTCAACGTCGACGATAGTTTCATAGGAGCTAGTTTTGCAATATTGGGTTTATCATTTAGCGGGTATATTCCATAAACGATTGCTGTTACAGGATAAGATCTCTCGTAGTATGGTTTGTCGATTCCAGTTAGAATTCCTGGTTTGGAATCTCTACTCACAATGACAGCTTTTGTATTCCTAAGGATTGATTGAAATTTATCCCTGATAATCCATTTGCCTTCGACTTCGATAATGAATTTTATTCTGAAAAAATACTTCTGTCGGGAATTGCTTTGCAATAAAAATCCTTTGGATTTCCAACACGCTGGCTCGCCAAGGTGTGAAATTATCTCAACTGCTCTTTCATCGTTCATTGTAGCATCGATGATGGGTACATTAACACCGACATCTTAGATGTTGTGGATAATTCGAAATGTCCACCAACAATGTGCTGCACCGTCTCGGTAGAATTCATTAAAACACTCCCTGATTTTACCCAGTATAGTTCTATCACCGATTAGACGTTTTTATGTATCAGAGACTCTATCGAGATTGAAATTAACATTTTTCCAGGGTTTAATTTTCGATAATCTTTGGAACTCCTTATCGAGATTGAATTTAGCATTTTTCCAGGGTTTAATTTTCAATAATCTCTTAATCTCCTTCATGTTACCGTCTACTAGACGTTTTCTGGGTTTATCGTGACCGTTTACTAGACTTTTTTTGTTTATCGTTACCATTTACTAGACTTTTTTTGGTTTATCGAGATTACATCTAGGACTAATTTTCAATAATCTCTTAATCTCCTTCATGTTACCGTCTACTAGACGTTTTTTTGATTTATCGTGACCGTTTACTAGACTTTTTTTGGTTTATCGTTACCATTTACTAGACGTTTTTTTTGGTTTATCGAGATTACATCTAGGACTAATTTTCAATAATCTCTTAAACTCCTTCATGTTACCGTCTACTAGACGTTTTTTGGGCTTATCGTTACCGTTTACTAGACGTTTTTTGGTTTATCGAGATTAAATCTAGGACTAATTTTTAATAATCTCTTAAACTCCTTCATGTTACCGACACTAGACGTTTTTTTGGTTTATCTTTACCGTCTACTAGACGTTTTTTTGGTTTATCGAGATTAAATCTAGGACTAATTTTCAATAATCTCTTAAACTCATTCATGTTACCGTCTACTAGACGTTTTTTTTTTGTTTTATCGAGATTAAATCTAGAACTAATTTTCAATAATCTCTTAAACTCCTTATCAGGATTGAATTGAGCATTTTTCCAAGGCTTAATTTTCGATAATCTCTCAAACTTCTACATACTATAATTAAAACAAGCATTTAAATGAAAGATTTATGTATAATGAATCACTGCAAATGTTTCATGATTGGATCAACGACTCCGTGTAACAAATCATGCAGAAAGGAATTCTGTGGGTATCATATGCAAAGCTATCGTCATGGAAGCCTTGGGCCGTTATCCTGCATACGATGTGGGGTTGGGGTCAGGGGGAAATCGCAGTTGTGTCTGAGTTGTGGTGGTAAACGATATATGGAATTGAAGCGTTATTATGACAAAAGAATCAAAAATGGAAAATCATATGAATTTTCAATAAAAAATTCTGACCTCGACTCTGTCAGCGACAAAGTTATAAGAATTCCCAAGACTACATCGAAAGATTCTCCAAAGATGTAATCATTAGACCAAACAATGAATTAGACAAATAGTATTAGTATACGAATGGACCAAGAATTCAGACCACACCCTGTGATTACAAATTATGAAGCATCTAGTGATGGTGTTGTAAGAAACCGTAGACTGAAGAAACCAGGTGGTGTTGTGAATAATCGAGGGTATTTGAAGTTTGGCGCTGGAAAGAAAATTTATTACTGCCATCGTTTCGTGTATGAGTGTTTCCATGGATTAATCAAGGATGGTTTTGTTATCGATCATAAAGATTCCAATCCAAAGAACAATTCTTTATCAAATCTGCAAGCTGTTACTCAAAGTGAGAATTTGAAACGGGGAAAGACTGGTACTTGCTCAAAAAAAGCGAGACCCGTAAAATATTTTAATACGGCAACTAACGAAGAAAAAATATTTCAATCGATATATGAAGCCTCAGTACGATATGTTGCAGAGGGGGTTTATCGATCTGCCATTTCAAAAAAGACCGAACAAAAAATTAAATTTATTTATGTCTGATGCGTCATATTTTTCATTTAGAAATAAGTAATTATCATAGAATATGAATTCTGAAAAAATTAATAGCATTATTGATGAAATCTTAAAATTGAAAAGTCAGGATATCAAACTATCAGATGGGTTAAATCCTGATCAAATCATGTCAGATTTTCAGGATATAGAATACGGAGTTAACACTAACAAGTATATGCTACCAAAGAAATACGCGTTAATCAAAAAAAAATTCAGAATTATATTCGAGACTCTCTTTCATTTTCCAGTGACGTAAGTGCGTTTGTGCCGTTATTTATTATCGTAGAGGGAATACGAAAAGAATTAGGTAGGGAATACGAATTGAAAAAGGATGTCAATTTTAAAGTTAGAAATATAAGAGCGTTAATTCAAGAAAATGAACGACTTTGACCGTGACCGACCCCTCAAAGAGATTTTGCCATTGTTTTATTGTGACCGACCCTCAGAGAGATTTTCATTTTTTTGCATTTTTTGATTGAAAATGTCAAAATCAGTGAATAAAAAATATTTCACACACACTGAATAAAAAATCGATAGACCGTTAATGGATGGTTTAGTCGATATGATGATTCCGATTTGATCAAATGTCAAATGGCGAAAGTATCAGTATTATTATTTTATATACAATTTTGATAGTTTCGCCATCGATGAACGAAGCTGTTTTAGGAACAATGGAGACTGTCATGACTGTGTCAAAATCATCCGACGTGTCGAATTAACTGAAAAGTGTTTTCGTCTGTTTAGTCAGGTTCGGGAAAATTGTTTTGCAATTGAAAAATTGTTTACGATTTCAAATAATGGTCAATGAAGCATTACGACCCAATTGGCTCGTGAACGACTAGATGCAATCAAGAGATTTATACCAATTCGAGACTCTGTAAGAAATAAACTGCAACAACGACAGAGTTTACAAACTGATTTTACTGTGGGATCTGAAGAATTGTTTAAACCAGTAACCACAGCAACGAAAGGGGTAGAGCGTGCTATACTGGAAGATGTTCCCGAGACGGGGAAATTTGTTTTTGGTGAACTTGAAAAAATAGCAGCGAAAACTGAACAAACAAAACAGGCTGTAAAAAAAAATGGAATCAAAAAGAACAGTAGATAATTTACGCGTGAGGTTTAACGAGGAAGGGTTAGCAGAAATTGATAAGACTGATTCAACAGAAATTCCTGCGCTTCTTGTTACGACGTATGAAAACAGAAAAAAAAATGTTGAAACCAGAACATCATAAGTTTGTTAAGAATTTAACTCATTGGGCTGATATATTCTACAAAATCAAAACTAAAAAAAGTCAAATTAAGACAGATAGTGCATCATACATTGAATATATCAATGCGGTGGATATAGTGTATAAGAGTTTAAACAACAACAAAATCCGCAAAAATTGCGAGGAAAGCGACAGCAACCTGCAAAGAAAGTATTCTACTCGACTAAAAAACTACCACCTGATCGAGATGATGATGTTCTTGATTATTTACAAGAAACCGATTGAGAAGAACTGGATGAAGCAACTGGTTATAGCGGAAGTTGATTGCAAGATTCCAGTGGACCCCCAAGTGGGGTATGTCCTGGTAGTGTTCTCAGTGATATATCACTATTAGAAGTTCTTGTAGGAGGGTTCCGAGCTGGAAATAACTCACCGGAAATAATTTATGAAGCAGCTGATATCTGTAGACGTTTATTTCAAGGCGGTATCATGGATATCAGCACATATCGAGATTTCATTGGAGATTTATCAAGTGGGTATCACAGTGACTGAATTCACAATTGACAAATTGTTTTACAATTGAAAAATTGTTTCTGATTTCAAATACTGATCATACACTACAACCATGATAAATCAACCCCCCGTCTATGTAGTTAATTCACGGTTTCCAGTTTATAGAGCATACTATGGTGATGGTTTAGGTAATACCATTGCTGGGTTATTTGCAAGAATGGCTCCAAAAGTGATGCCGTTAGCTAAACAATTATCAATGAAAGCAATTGATGTTATTCGTGATAAGGGTATCAGTGCTGTTGGAGATCTTGCCGGGAAAGCGTTTTCAGCCGCGAAGAATAAAATAACATCATTAGTTAGACGAAAAAAGAAACCGTTACCGTCTACAGCGGAAATGCCTGCGAGTGTTAGTAAAATTATAAATAACGCAGTAGATGAAAAACTAGCATCGTTGATAACTCCCGACCAAAGCAATATTGCAAATATTATAGCAGGAAGCGGCTTTAAAAAACTATGTCGATGAAAATCGTTTACGATTTCACGATTTAGACTCTGATAAATAGAATAAAATGTTCAAAAAGTCACCTGATCCAGCGTTTGATATAGACACCCCCAGTTGGCAAGGATGATTCTGTACGCGATTATCAATATTACGCCTATCATGCAATAGACTCAAATAGTCGATCGCGAATTGAACTTCAAGTCCATGATACCAGGAAGTATTTTCTACCCGCTGAAGCGTTTATTGAAGTTGAAGGTGAATTTGTAACAGCTGCTGATACTACTGCTGTACCAGCACCGTATCCAGCTGGTACTCAAGTCGGTTTTGTCTATAATGGTATTATGGCGTTATTTGAGAGTGCAAGATATCTCATTGATGGAAAAGAAATCGAGTCTATAAATCGCAATGTTGATGTGGCTACAACAATAATCATGTTAGCGAGATATTCTGATGATTATACAAGATCAGCAGGACCTTCTATGATGTTTGCAAAAGATGTTAAAAATACCGCTGGAGGAATTCAATTTGTTGTAAGACGACCAAAGAATAATGCTGGCACTGCTAATATTGATGCCGAGGATATGATTATAACCAACGATCCTAACTTCAATCTAGGGGCTGCAACACGTATTTCAGTGTTGCAAGGGGCTCGTAAATCATTTTCATGCGCGATTCCACTGCATCACATATTTGGATTCTGTAGAAACGTCCGAAAAGTTACAGTAGCGCTTGTACGAAAGGGTGATTATAATGACGCAATTTGGAGGATTCCAGCAGACAATGCAAATCCCAATGCTGATGCCGGTAAAGTCAATTTAACGAAAATATCATTGTGGATGCCAGTGTTGACTCCATCAATCACCGCAGAAGGACAATTACTATCATTTATGGATCAAGGAGGAAAATCATTACTAAGTTGGTTAACCGTGAGTACAGATGTTAAACAATCACATCTGAACGGGTTATTCACTTGAAACCGAGCATCAAAACAAGGTGTTGCTGCGCCACGTCATATATTTGTAGCGTTACAGGATAACACACGAGTTGGCGATCAACGTTTCAGTCATATGATATTTGATCCATAAGGTGTTAAAGACGTCTCACTGAGAATAAACGGCCAGCAGGAACCATCCGAAGATGTACAACTTGATGACACAGAAAATCATATTGCTCGCGTGTTTCATAGGTTGCTGTCGTTTATGGCACGCGATCAAAATGTTGATACTGGTCTCCAAATATCACAATACGACTTTAAGAATCTGTATCCGATCTATTACTTTTCGCTGGAACATCTTGATTTAACAAGACAGTCTGTCGTTGATATACACTTTAGAGCTAATGTAACCCGTCCTGGTGCTATTGCTAATTATAGAGCGGTTGCTGTCATTCTCAGCGACAAATCAATGCTACTTGTAGGTGTTGGAGGAAGAATGAGAGTAGTAGATGCGCCAGTGGAAAATCTTTGATTGAAAATCCTTCGACTTTTTCCAAAACATGTAATCGAAACTTTATAGCAATTAGATCAATCTGTTATTGTATAATGTCGTATAGTAATATCAATGTGTCGTTGACACCTGGTCAATTAAAAAAATTGCAATCCAAATCAGCTAAGCAATGTGGAACCACAATAACGCTGAAACCCAATCAAATGAATGGCGGGGAGAATAGATTATCGCTGACAACTCGTCAAGTAAAACATTTCAATGATGCACTTGTAGCAAAAAAAGGTGTTCAGATTACTATTTCTGCGGCTGCTATCAAAAACATGATTAAAACAGGCGGTATATTCCCGTTGTTAGCTGCGATTCCAGCATTGATTGCGGCAGCAGCCCCAGCGGTAGCTAAAGCGGCAGCGTTAGGGGCTGTTGGTACCGCGACTGGAATGGCACTAAAGAAAGCAACGGGGAAGGGGTATAAAAAAGGGAAAGGGTCTAAGACTACCAGGAACCCCGTATTCGTGGTACAGCGGAAAGGGTCTAAAACTACCAGGAACCCCGTATTCTTGATACAGCGGAAAAGTCCTGAGACTTGGACCGGTTTATTAACTCAAAAATCTTCGATTTCCAAACCTATGGTTGTGGAATCTTCGATTCCTATGTCCAATTTTGATTTACTCGATGCTGCTAAAAAACTAGCCATAACATATTTCAGAGGTGTCTTTATGAAAGATCAATTACCACATCAACCAAACACCACTGAAACTGGAATCATTAATTTAGATAACAGCACCGGACCTGGAACTCACTGGGTTGCATACGCGATTGATCCACGTGGGATTGTCTATTTTGATTCATATGGATTAGCACCGCCAAAAGAGTTTATGCGTTATATAAAAACTTTTCCAATGAAGACTTGGTATTCTACGCTACCAACACAACAAATGAATGATCCACCAATATGCGGCAGCGAAGTATTAAATGTCCTTGACGCTATTTCTAACTCCTTGGGTAACCCAAGGGGAAAACCACCACATGTTGTCGTAAATGAATACACCAGCAATCGCTTTTTAGAGAGAGAGAGAGAGTTTTACAATAACATGATTGATATTTGGGGAAGACCTCTGAAACCTAAACCCGATGACACTGCAACTGGTGATATAAAAAAACTAATCGAAGATGAAATCGCTGAGACGTTAAATTTAACAAGTGTTGACCCGAACGAAATAGTTGTATTTCAAGATCGTCAGGGTAAATTGAAAACCAATAATATTTCCGCGGACGACATTTTGATACGACAACACGACGCCGCTGAAAACTCTATTGCGCTGTATTCTAGCGGCGGACAGCTTAAACCAGGTGCACTTGTGTCTACGATCACCGACGCAATTGCCGCCCACGACCGTAATCTGGATGATCATATACGAGGTTATAACAGTTTTCGCAAAAATGTCATACATAAATTCTTTGGAACCCCGCTTGTGGTTGGGATGACTCTAGCTGAAATTAAAAACTTTCTATCGCTATTCTTTTTTAACAAGGACGCGTGGAGGATGATGAATGAAAATGAAATCAAGGCAAATTATCTCGATATTTATAAACTAATAAAAAATCTTGAAAAGGTAAGGATTCCGCACAAACGCATTAAAAATATCGTGTATACGATCAATCATGGAATCGTGGATTGGATAGGAGAAGTAGATAGTGTAGAAATTATCGTCGATCTCTTGTGGGGTTGGGAAGCGAAGGTTGATGGTATCTATAGGTTAACGTTGGCCTCAATTCATCAATTTAATTTGATCATGGACAATAGAACCTACTCTGGTGGTGTCGCGACGTTAATTATCGAGACTGGCAAAACACCAGGCTTTCACTTCGTAGCGGTTGATAGCTCCACCATTAGATCAAAAATAGCCTGGTGTATAGAACTTGTAGATAACTTTTCCGGCTGAAGCTACTAGCAATTCCCGCTAACGATGGCGAATAATTGAAAACACTAGCGGGTTTAAAATAACAATGACATCATTGACGAAGTCAACGAAATCAATTGAACCGATAATAATCCCGTTGACAGAGTCAATGGAATCACAATCGCATCGATATCGATATGATACCGTGAAAGAATTTTCCGCGAACTTGAAATCACTTTCTGAGCGTAATCGTGAAAAAATGAAAAAATACCGACGAAGAATCACCGCAATTGATATTACTGTGTACTCTGTGTCAGGCGTTCTCACTGGTGCCAGAATAATACTTGCATCGGTTACAATGATTGCCCCGGTCGTAGTTCCAATTTGCATTTCTGCGGCGGCTACAATCGCGGGTATATCAACCGGGATCATAAAAAAGATATCATCATGCAGCCAGAGTAAACTGCAAGATTACTTAATTCAATTTCATGTTGTATCAACCGCATACTAGCAATTATCCTCGATGATATCGTCGTCACTCGATAATACAATTATATCAGATAGTGAGTTCTCAGCGATGGTCGGTATTTATGATTCCGCGATATCAAAATTAGAGCGACAACAACAGTATAATAACAATGACAACACCGATGGAATTAGAAAACACGAACCTGAAAACCAGCATGATATCAATAACATCAACGATATCAGATACTGAGTTCTCAGTGATGGTCAGTATTTTTGATTCCGCGATATCAAAATTAGAAATACAACAACAGTATAGCAACGATGACAACACCGATGGAATTACTTCAACAAATAGTGGTGAACACGAACCCAGTACAAACAAGCATGATATCAATAACATCGACGAATCCTGAATTCAGTGTGAATTTCCCTAGCCCAGTCCCCGTGAACGAGATAGCGCTAGCAAAACTACGAGTGTATCACAGTTGGCCTAATATCAGATCAAAATCATTTGGTGGTCAACAACCGAATAATTCCTTGGTGTTCGCGAATAAGAATAAAGAAGGCGGGACTCCAGACTGGAACGTCGTTTCAATACCAACAGGGACATATCAAATTGAACAAATCAATGATGAATTCGCGCGTAGAATAAAATCGATTACTGAAACAGAATCGAAAATCGCTATAATTGTTCATGAGCCGACGCTATCATCCGCTATTGAAATAAGCACAGAAGGATACGTCGTAGATATCTATCAGAGTTCTATTAGAACCGTACTAGGATGGCCTGAATTACCACCCCGAGGAAATCTTGTTGATATACCCGAACCACAAAAAACTGATTATATCACCGACGTGATAAAATCTGGTAATCCAGTAAAAAGTTATATAGATCACCAAATCACTATAGATTTTTTTGGGTTGGGATACCTACCACCTGAGAGAGGGGAGGAGAAGGATCCCTTAGAGGGATCTCATTTTGTTAACGAACCTAAAATCGTTGAAAATTTCACAGCAATGAATAATGATATTTAACTGTTGTTAATATCTCTTAAATCTGGCTCTCTCACCCGAGATGAATTTATCAGCGTCGTAGAAACATGCAATAAAATTATCGACGATATGGAAACATTTAATTTAAAAATTATTCAGGATATACTAGATGATGATCTCCCCATGTCGAGAATAATATTTGCAAAAAAATATAATATCCCCGTCAACATTATTCCAACAGTCAAACTACGAGGATATAACGTACCAGAACTAAAAAAAAATTCTCAGTGATGCCATCGATGTTGGTTTTAAAATAATTCATGATGCATGGAGAAAAACAGCATCATCGGAAATAAAAATCCTCAAACATAATAATGACCCAGACGGTGGAGGCAGACATATCGCTCCGTTCAACGTGAATATATCCTCAGTGATTGCGCTCAATTTAGTATGCGATGTTATCGAAGGAAGCTATCAAATTAATCTCGAACGATCAAATCAAGCTCAGCAAGGATTTATTCTATACCCATTTGCACCAATAGCCCCCCCCCCCAGGATTTTTAATAATTGAGTCTCCGGTTAATCCAGTCTATATGCGGTGTCATAATGATTCGCTAACTAGAATTAATTTCAAACTCACTGACCAGTCCAATAATCTGATTGATCTACAAGGTGAGGTTTTACAAATTAGTCTGTTTGTGAAGTCCTAAAAGGAATTCCGTCCTGTGACACGATATCGTATCGGACTCGATCAAATATTCGGTTGAAATCTTCGTGATTTTCATCGTAAAAAATTATTAACCCAGAACTAAAAGTTCCAGCAGCAGAGGGGGTCAACAGCAAACTAAATGACAACATCGTTGTAAGATTATTTTTTTTTATTATTAACGACAGGACCGCTTATAAAACGTCGCCTGGGAACGTTGTAGTGTCGCAGCCCCTGTGTTTGTGACCACTATCCGTAAGATTTTTTTTTTGTTTCGGTTTTAAACCAAATCGCTTACGAAATATTTATCTAAAAAGTTGGTCTGTTTACCCCCTAGCCTCTGAAATAGTTTCGGTTTGTCTGAAATAGTTTCGGTCTCCGTAGAAGCCTTATTTTTATTTTTGCTTGAAAACGTGGTCTGTTCAACCCCCCCCCCCCCCCCCTCTCTGAAATAGTTTCGGTTTGTCTGAAATAGTTTCGGTCTCCGTAGAAGCCTTAATTTTGCTTGAAAACTTGGTCTGTTCACCCCCTCTGCTGCTCTAGATCAAGAAATGAACTTCGGTTTCATGATACCAGCAAATATTTCTTACCATGCGAAGGTTTCATCGAGGTGGAAGGTCAACTAGTTGATAATACTAACAATAATCCATTTGATAATCTTTTAACCACTAAAACTGGGTTTGTTTGTCAATAATGGTATTATAGCGTTGATTAGTAGCGCACAGTATATGATTGAATCTGACAGGATCGAATCTATCGATACTGACGTTGATGTCGCCACTGCAATAGTTGGACTAGCTCGATATTCCGATGAGTATATACGATTTGCTGGTCATTCGATGATGTTGGCAAAAGATATAACTGATCACGCTGATAATAATCAATTTACTGTAAGACGACCACAAAAGAACATCTGCTGCAAATGAAGACGCTGATAACGAAGCTGTTGTTATTAACAGTAATCATAATTTCAATCTAGGATTTGCAACACGTAAAACAATGTTAGATCGCAATGGAAGATGTTCATGTGTGATTCCTGTGGCTCATATATTTGGTTTTTGTAGAAATGTTAGAAAGGTTATTTTTGGATCTAATCATACAGTAGTTCTTATGAAAAAATCACAAGACAATGATGCAATCTGGGTCGGTGCTGGTATTAATGATGGTAGAGTAATTTTATCGAAGCTTTCATTGTGGATGCCAATAATGACTCCATCATTCGCAACAGAACTGTTATCGTTAATGGATCAAGGTTGTAAATCATTGATGTCATGGCTGGATATTACAACAGCTACGATGACAAGTCCGATTGTTGGTACATTTACATGGCATATCGCATCAACAAAAAATATCTCAGCTCCTGGACATATTTTCATTGCGCTGCAAAACAAAAACAGAGTAGAGAGAGCTGATAAACAACAGCGTTGTCATATGATATTTGATCAACTAGATGTCAACGAGGTGTCATTGCGAATAAGCAATCAGCAAGAACCTGCCGAAAACATTTTGATTGATTATTCCAATAACCAAATAGCCCGCATGTATCATCGTTTCTGGTATTTTATGGGGCGTGATCAAAATGTTGATACTGGACGACATAAATCACAATTGAATTTTCAAGGATTAGATCCTATCTATTACTTTTCATTCCAACATCTTGATTTATCTAGGCATTCCGTCGTTGATATACAATTTCAAGCTCTTATAGGAAAACTACCTCCTGGTGGTGGCCCATATAGAGTAATCGCGGTTATTCTTAGTGATAAAGCAATGCTGCTTTATGGTGTCGGTAGAAATATGGGAGTGGTTGATGCCCCAGTAGAAAACATGTAAAAAATTAGCTCAATATATAATTTGTTTAAAAAATGTCGCACAGTCAAATTAATGTCACATTGAATCCAGGTCAGGCAAAGAAACTACAATCAAACAAATATGTTGTTGGAAATCCAGCAACCATCTAATAAATTTCACACACGGGAATATATACTCGAGTCCAAGTTGTATTTTTGGGTAAGCCTTCCCTACTACTCATCAACACAAATTATGATTATATCATTTGTATGATAGTATCGTCATGTAATATATTGATAATGTTACAAAAGGTGGGTAGTATTCTAGGATATGATATGAATCTAAATACGTCATTGTATAACTTCACATTTGGATTAAACTATATAAATGAAGATGTATCGAGAAGGCGTATTCTAACAGCTAATACCGAAATGTTAAAATGTTTCAAAAGGTTAGAAATGACTAAAAGAAGAAACTATGAGTAATATTTCTGGACACAAACATGAATTTTAACAACTCATGATAAATGGGATGTACCAGATTTAAACAATGATAAAGGGTACGAGATACATATATAATCGTTCATAACGGTTATGATTGATGATTAAAACAAGAATGTTTTGTTTTTTAAATAACGGGCTTCCTTAAAAATCGAGACGAAACAAAGTATGTTTCTGGAGGAATGTGTAACTCAATGAAGAAGAATTTTTAAACAACTCTCCAAATAAAACCCAAATAATACTAAAATAAGAAGTAAACATTCATCAACAATAAATGAGACAGTGTTTGACGTAGCTGAAATAGACCACTTTTTACGTGTAACTATTGGATTGTCAGTTGACTTTTTCAAATCAACAATTCTTTTTAAAACTGCTTAATTTGGATACATAACACTGGTCAACAGTGAAATCATTACTGACTTGAAAAGGCCCTAATCTGTAGTATTTTGGTGTGCCGAACACGAATATAACCGTGAATTTTTTTTATTGGCTCTCGTTTTGAAGATATTCATATACCTCATTTTCTATGTTTCACTGTGTAAATTTCTCCAGTAGGACTGCAGCAACATCCGGAATAATGATGTAACATTGCATAATACCATCATGCTCACATCATCCACAGTTGATTGCATCATTTTCTGATGCAATGCAATACTAATGCCATGCGGCTGCTGAAGTAAGTTGACGTCAGCTGTGTACTATACATGTGTAGGCCTATTATACTAATGCCAGGCGGCTGCTGAAGCTGACGTAAGCAGTGTACTATATAAAGCCCAATCAGATAGGTTCAGCATTTAAAATATTTTAGACGTTGTGCGAGACAGTTCAAGCTACTGTTACATAAAACTTATTATTTTATCCATTTACGTACAATAAAGAACAGTAATGCCTCGAAAGTGTGTTAATACCGCGGACAATTTTTGCTATATTTGTGGGGAAGTGACATTTGCCAACCAGAAGAAAAGTATCAATTCTCAAGTGAAGAAGGCATATCATCTTTACTTCGGATGCAAGGTTGGTGACCAAGACAAGCCTTGGGCTCCGCATATATGCTGTGCTACATGTACAACACTGCTTTCACAGTGGTTGAATTGCAAAAGGTCATCAATGCCGTTTGCAGTCCCAATGGTGTGGAGAAAGCCAAGCAGCCACCTAAATGACTGTTACTTCTGCTTGGTTCCTCCTCTTTCCGGCGGAATAACGAAGCGAAAGAAGTCGAGAATAGTCTACCCAAACATTCCGTCTGCATTGAGACCAGTTCCACATGGTGAGGGACTTCCTATTCCAGAACCTCCAGCAGAATATTCTCTTGATTCATCTGACGAAGACAAAGGTGAGTCGACCTGTTCTTCTCCTGGTCCATCAGCATGCAGTGATCCAGATTTTCACTGTGGTGCATCATCAACCCCGCACAGAATAACACAGGAAGAACTAAATGACCTGATTCGTGATTTGGACTTAGCAAAGAACAAGGCAGAATTGCTAGAAGAAGATGTCACAATTACTGCATATCGAAAGCGCCACCAGAAATTGGAGCCTTTCTTCAGAAAGGAAAGTAATCTGATAATCTGTTCCGATATTGAGGGCCTCATGAATGCTTTAAAAATCACTCATGACCCACAAGAATGGAGACTATTTGTGGACTCTTTGAAACTGAGTCTCAAGGCTGTGCTTTTGCACAATGGAAACATTCTTCCATCTATTCCAGTAGCGTATGCTGTCCACATGAAAGAGACATACGATAACTTAAGGCAGCTACTGAATTCCATTGAGTATAACAAGTACAGCTGGCACCTCTGTGGTGATTTGAAGGTAGTTGCCCTTTTAATGGGACTGCAGCAAGGATATACAAAATACATGTGTTTCTTATGCGAGTGGGATAGCCGAGCAAGGGAAATGCACTACACGAGGAAGGAATGGACTCACAGGCAGAATGTAGCCATTGGAGAGAAGAATATCCAACACCCAGCTCTGGTTTAGGCTCAGAAAATCTTGCTACCACCCCTTCACATCAAACTAGGTTTGATGAAGAACTTCGTGAAAGCCATTGACCGGACTTTGCCAGCATTCCGATACCTGCATGAAAAATTCCCTCGACTCAGCGAAGCAAAGATTAAAGAAGGAGTTTTTCTGGGTCCTCAGATTCGAGAGCTTTTCAAAGATGACCGGTTCAACAACTTGCTGGAAGGTGACGCGAAACAAGCATGGAATGCTTTTCGCCTAGTTTCTACAAACTTCCTCGGAAATGTTAGGGCAGAAAACTATAAGGAACTAGTAGAAGACATGTTGATGAAGTATAAGAAACTTGGCTGCAATATGTCTCTAAAGATTCACTTCCTTCATTCCCATTTGGATTTTTCCTAGCAACTGTGGTATTGTTAGTGATGAACACGGTGAACGTTTTCATCAAGATATCGCAACAATGGAACAAAGATACCAAGGAAAATGGTCCACTACAATGCTGGCTGACTACTGCTGGACACTCCTCAGAGATGGTCCCGAACAGCTGTACAAGAGACAGGCGAAGAAACCTAAGATGTAGTCAATGACTTGATTTGTTATAGGTAGGCTATTACAGTTGACCTTTTACTATTGGAATGCATTTCGTTATGTAAACATTAATTTCTTGCAAATTACAAAAAAACTAGAGCCAATTTTGCAATTTGACTGTCATATTCGTGTTCATCACATAAAAATTGATAAGAATTGACTAATTTTATTTCAGTAACATGACGTTTGTAAAAATTTGTTGTCCAGTGTAATTTGTCAGGTGAAGGCAAAGGAGACGAAACATATATTAATATTACTATTTTCTTACGCATGTTTGAATGTGTCATTGTTAGAAGAATAGTAATTATGCATAGAGTTACAGCATTTGTTGCAATAGTTTTTAAATAATTGTTTGGGTCTTTTACAAAGTGGAAGTCTAATCGTTACATTTAGCTTCGCGATGCTTCATTTCAAGACACTCTTAGGTTTAACTTTATGTGTAATTAAGTATGGTCTCTAACTTTCAACACTTAACAAAAGAATTTGTAACGTATGTAATTTGTGATCATCTTTACCTTTTCAATGTTATATATTTACGTCCTCTGCTGTTTGTTATATATGTGTATGTAAATTAGCAAAATCAGAGCTATGGAACTTCTTTACCAAATAGTTTGATTTCTCTTCCTTTCTCAAAAAGCATCATTAATGCTTTTTCTCTACTCTTATTTAATTGTTTACTTTGCATTTACTTTGTAAGCTATATTTTTTGTGATACAGTTATCTGTGTTCTAGTAGGCAAAGGCACTAATGTGTGGTTTTACTTTATATTTCCTAATCAAGCAAAAAGCTTTACTTGTTGTGCTTTCTTGAACCATCTTTTGTTATCGTCAATGACACAGTCCCGAAGTTATATCGCTCGATTCAATGTATATTTCTCTATTCCTTTCAAATGTACTGCTAGCTTACTTTTTCATGAAATTTTGACTTATTATGTATATTGCGTAAAAAAAGATGACGAAGACTTAACAAATCTCAGCGGGATTTTTTGGGTTAAAACTTCCATCTTTCATGTAATACATTAGATAGTATATTTTTGTCATCTGAAATTATCTAGAAACTTCTGAATCAATATCTTTAGACTAATCATACATTTTGGAATCTTTAATTATGCCATTATAATATATTAAAATGCGCAAAAAAAAGTGTATGGAGATATACAAATCGTAATAAACATTCTTATTTATGAGACTGATTATTGTAAGCAAGATTTAAATATTATCCTAGGCAATGGAACTAAAATATATCCACATCTTTAATTGATGTGGGAAGGAAATGTATAAAGTTGACATTCTAGACTGTTTCCAAACAGAATTAGTGAAGGATCACGTGCTACCTATTGGTATTAGATATTCAACATAATTTATGTTATTCGGGCTAGGACACCCTTTGTCCACTTTAGTGATAGATTCTACAGGTCAATTATATACAACAAAGAAATAAAGTAAGGATGTTGATGACATATAAGTCATGAAATACATTTTAAAACTCTTATTACATTACCTACGAGATTTACCATACTTCCGATGTACTTCCCACTTGACAGAAGTTTATCATAAATAATAATGTATATCTACTGTTCTGTCGATAAACCATTAATATCACAGCAATGCTGAATGTATACCAATGCAATGATTTGTGAACTCTTTGACATTCCTACTGCATAACAAAGATTGTTGACTACCTGATTCAAAACATTCTCGATGATAATGTTCTCTGTTTTCAATTATTCATATCCCTATACATTATTAATATTTCCAGATTTCTTGTTCGTATTTAATCGTATCATTCTTACTCCCTTTCTCGATTGCACTCATGTGTTTCAGACATATTCATCAAGAACATCTTCTTTGATATCCAGGATCGCAATCGACGTCTAACGTTTCGACATCCCCATTACTCTCTGGCCATCTATACGTTAATTTAATTGGAACGATTTTGTGTAATGAAAGGATGGAAACTGACATAATCTCAGTGTTGTGTCTAATTTCATATTGTCCTTTAATATACTGACAATACTTCTTGTGATCTGGAGTGTTCTGAACAATTTATCGTAGTGGCATTTCTTTCAACAGTATTTAATCTGTGTGATCCTTTCCACATGTATGTGTCCTCTATATTTAAACATGAATATTCTTCCAGATTTGCTGCAGCTGTAAATTGTAACAAACACATTGCGCCATCAACTTCATCACGTTTCGAGCATATATCTCAAAATGTCCGACACTTGAATTTGCACACATGTTATGTCAGCATATGTTCAAGATGATATCAAGGTATCTTGTAATGTCAGCATTGACGACTAGGGCGTAGACCTTATTATACTTTGTCTTTACCTGTCATTGTGTTGAGCATACGCAAAACAATCTCAAAACCAATTGAAGGTGGAGATGGTAACCTCACTAAAGACAAAAGATAAATGTGGAGTCACAGACAATTTCATTCGCTTGCACAAAATAAGAGATCTAAAGAAGCGATTTTTTGAAGATGGGAAAGATTGAACAATATCAGGTACATGGAAAGAAAAGACATCTAACTCATTCATGAGCAAGGCAAACAACAAACTATAATTAACAAAGGCCATAGAGATTTAGGTTCGTCTTAGATATATATCCAACAA
This sequence comes from Unio delphinus, assembly GCA_029339505.1. Lineage (NCBI taxonomy): Eukaryota > Metazoa > Mollusca > Bivalvia > Unionida > Unionidae > Unio > Unio delphinus. The sequence continues at coordinate 2,929,791 of JAQISU010001240.1, read as the reverse complement.
AATCCTTAAATATATTTTGTTCCACCAACCAGACTATCACAGGTGGAAATGTTTAAAGTGTGCTAGTACATTTATCTTTTAGTGAGTTTACAGTTAACACTTTGTGAAATTAGGCAGAGCTATCTTTAAAAAAGGTAAATAAATGACGTGAAATGAGTAATAATGAATGATAGGATTACTCCAATAATATCTGAAACGCAAACACAAGAACATTTTTAGGTTCATCATACCTGATATAATATCCTCATTCCAATAAACCGTTTGATAAGACATTGAATTTCGGTAAACATGTTTCGTATAACACTCCATTTCCTTAAGATCAACTAGGATTAGATATATGTAAGAATGAGTGCTAGTAATACTCACAAAAAGTCATTATCAACCACACATCTCCTTTGTTTCTAAACGTCAATGCTGGATCATAAAGTATCATTTCTCTTTTGCGACGACGAGTGTTGGAAATCCCATCCATTAAATAGACCACAACCTCTTGCACATGGATTTGTCTGTATATGTAGGCGTGCTGGATAGAAAATAATGTGCGGTTGATTGTTTACGGATATTAACTGCTCTTTCATGAGCATTGAGCGGACTAGACAAAGAAATACAAATCAATATATCAAACCAAAAATATAACATTGTTGTTTTGTTATATATATATATATATATATATATATATATATATATATATATATATATATATATATATATATATATATATATATACTTATGTGTTGTGCTATATTTTTAATGAGATGCCAAATGCCTGCTTAAGCTTGTTTTGTAAAGAATACACAAATGGTTAAAAAAAAGTGTGAATACAAACGCGATATGTAATAAATACAAAACCACATCAGTGTTTCGTTTGCAGCCGGGTAAAGAACTCGTTTGTAATGGCATAGAGACATAGTCTCGGTCTGACAATCTCGACATTCCTGTGACGTAACTCGTATAGTTTTGTCTATATATCACATGGACATTAAATTAAATCAAGGCGTTTGCCCTAGACAAATTATCGGTTTCTTTTGTCATCATGTGATCACTTTACCGGAAGATTTGAATATAGTCATTAACTTCCACACCTAATATCAGGAAATGTGCATTAGGTTTAGTTGGTCTCTATACATCAGGACAATTTGAACTGATTGCCATGCCTCTGCTTAGGTATACAATATATAATCTGGGTTCCAGTCAACACTGGGGATTTTCTCATTTTCTTTTTTTAATTTTAGTCTCCGCACTATTATCAATCAAAAGCATAAGTAATTACAGTTCGAAGGTGAAAAGAGGATATACTGTCATTTTCTTCGGTAATAAAAGTAGACGATATAATTTTCTCAAGTCCCAAACGTGTATCATAGCTCCAAATGTGACCACAATATGAGTTTATTGCGATGGCCTCATAAGATCTTTTGATAATCACTGATGGAAACATATCGTGGAGAAAGGTTTTCTACGTAAAGGCTAATAAGGCTTTTGTTCATTTTGTGATTAATATGTTATAAACATTTACGATATACACACTATTTTCCCTAAAGTATATTGTCCAAACTAAAACAAAGACATTTAACATTTTGCCTCAGACGTCAAAATATCTTTGCAGTGATTGAGTGTGTGCCCTTTTCTATTGAAAATGGGAGCATTGAAGTTGTAAAATATGGGGACTCCAACCAGACCTTTACGTTTGGAACACAATTCAACGTCACCTGTAATGAAGGATACAGGATGTTAGATGATGGCGGGCTAGCTAATGAGACTGAAAGTGTTCTAGAGTGCAATGCTACTGGAAATTGGTCCCGAAATCTTACATGTTCAGGTAACTTTTATCCCTTACTTAAAACTCAAAGATTCAAGAAAACATTCATAACACGTATTGCACTGTTACTTAATAATGTTAGCATTCCTGATCAAGTAAAAATTAAATCATTTATATTTCATGACGACAATAGCTTCAAAGGATTATAACAATAATGACAATTATGTTAACGGTTTATTTAACCTTGTATATTCGATATCAAACTCTAGACCATATCTCTACCTATTGCAAATTGTATTCACAAGATACAAAATGTATCTGTGATTTATATTTATTTTTTCAACGGTTGGATATGTCTCAGTTATTTAGAAAAATTACCTATAGAGAGGAATTAACTGCTATTTTTTTGTTTCATTTTACCATGGACAGTTACAGATTGTGGTTGGCCTCCATACATCCATAATAACAGTAAAGAAATTCTAACACCAGGAATTGCCGGTAACACCACATACAATGCCACAATGACAGTGGAATGTAATGAAGGTTACAATTACAGTTTGCTTGAAAGAGAACCTCTTCGGTGTGCTAGCGACGGAGTATGGACAGGAAGCCTTGGAAACTGTAATGGTAATTAAGCATTTACACGGGTTTATCTATGGTATACGTTTATTTTGTGACGTTGAGTAAATTCAAGCCAAATATATGCAAAGTAGATGAGATGTTTCCTTTATGAAGATTTTATGAATGGTTGCTGACCCCATGACAACTTTGGGAAGTGTTCACTAGATATTAAAGACTAAGTGAGCGCCGGGTAATAGTCAGTTTTTCACATCATGTCTGATATTTGGCTAATTCTTGAATACGTAGTTCTTTGCTGAAAGATTTGGATTTATGAAACGCACTAGTGAACACGTTTTGTTGGGAATATTTATGAGCCTCAAACTTGACTGTTTTGGCAGAATAGTGCATCAAAATCACAGTCACATGCAACACTCAATGTTCAAGATGCATTAATTTACGTTGGCACTCTATACAACTGCAGACATTAGTTGCGCATGTTGACCATCCCTGAACTTAACATTCTAAAATGAGAATTAGTCAAATAAGTAACATTTAAACCATTCCTTGTCCATTACTGACCATACTTTCAAAATTGCCTAATACGTCCAGTCTACGTCTAGGTACTATTCGGCGTGAAGAAAAGAGTGTAAAACGTTCCAGTAAAGATTGGATCGCTGTTTCATTTGATGCAACATACAGATTATCAAAGTGACCCATACAAATGTTGCATGAATTTTCGAACACATACCTGAAAATATTGATAAAATTATAAACTTTTTAATCAACGTAGAGTAGAAACGAGCTTAGTTTCGTGAGCAAAATCCCGAAAAGCCCATTTTGATAATATGCAATAAACATTAAGCCACTAATATTGAGTACAGAGGATAGTTGCAATGACAACGATAACGATAATGATGACGATAACATTTAAAAGGCGATTGAATGTAATAATCATCATTGACATAGTGTAGTCTGACCATACGACCAGTTATGTTTACTTCTCTGCATCATGTGACGATGTCTCTGCAAAACATTTCCTGTTCTATTCTGCAATGTTGTCAATCCACTTTATTCTTGGTCTACCACTCCTTGTGGATAGACTGTTGGCTCTATAGACATTGCCATACCATTTCAGCTTTCTCTGTTTGACCGTGGTGAGTAGGTTTTTATATTGACTTCTTATTTGCCTGATGGTGTTACGCACGTTTTCATTTGTGATGTCTTCCATATAAAAGATGCCATGTAATTTTCTGTAACATCTCCTTTCAAGCGTCTGTATTGGTCGTTTTAGTTCTGCTGCCAGGATTCAGGCCTGATATCAATATAAACAATTTAGATGACTAGTACTATCAATAGTCTGATTTTAGTTTTCAAACAGATATTATTGACTCTCCAGATTGGTTTTAGCTTTGACATAGCTGCTGTTGTTTGTTCTGCTAATGACACAATTTCCGCTCTTAATCCCTCTTTGGTGATCATGGAATAAAGATATTGGAACTGGAAAACTGGTTCCAGTCCCTGTCCACTGCCTGTAATCATGTCTGAAATTTATTTGCAACTTCTTGTCATCAGCTTTGTAGTCTCACCACGTAGCTTTATGTAAAATCAGGAAGATGTTTTATCCAGGTTCGTCACTATTGTGGTCAGCAAAGCCGAGGTTGTTGATGTTACGCCCTCCAATGTTGACTATCGCACAGTGGTTTTCCAGGAATTCGCTCATGATGCACTCTTAAGTAGATGTTAAAAGCGATTGTGACAGTAGAGCGTTTGGCATACGCCAAATGTTGTTTGGAATCAGTTCCCCACATGTCCGTGGGCAATTACTGCACTGGTTGCCTTGGCATATAGCTACTTGTTGGTATGTTTAACTTTTTTATTTTGGCTCACAATGTTTTATGCCAAATTATATCAAGGTCGTTCTGAAATCTATGAACACTCTTCACACAGATCCCTGACATTGGGTATTTGTTCTGTCTTCCACTCCGGAACCTGGTCTGTTCCATAGCAATTATTTCTTCATGTTGTGGTTTCAGTCTGTTCAATATGATCTCCAGCATCACCTTCCTAGCATGGCTGTTCCAACGGATAGTTCTGTAATTTTGGCACAGCTGTATATTGCCTTTGTGTTGGGAGTGTTATAATCTGCGTCCACTGGGTTGGCCATTGAGTAATCTGCCATATCATGTTTCTGATGTTAATCAGTAGCTCTGTCATTGTTCACTGTTCCGCCTCCCCATCATTGATAAGTTCAGCTGGGATGATGTCTGCTCCAGCTGCCTTCCCATTATTGTGTGCTCTTATTGCTGACTCCACCTCTTCTTTGAGAATCGGAATATCATCATCTTTTGAGGAATTTGGAACTTCACGCACATGTGGGTGTCCTGTGGACTGATGGTTGTGGAGTTCTGTACAATACTCAGTCCTTCTTTCTGCAATGTCGCTCGCTTTCTGTAAGGCATTTTCCATTTTCGTCTTGAATCGTACTGACTCTTAGTTGCTTGTGTCTGTTGAGGTCTTTAACAATTTTGAACGTTTTTTTGGTGGTATTCGTTATCAGAATCAGTTCCGTAACCCGGTGCATTTGACAACATCAGTTTTGATATTTGGACCATACAAGTGTCTTAAGTTCATGTGATAAGTCTTATTAATCCCTAAATAACCAGCCAAAGAGGCTTCATGAGCCAGACTAAGTAGTTCATATCTGTAAGGTTTTCTAACTACAATTTGATAGTATACTGATCACTCAACACAAGCAAATACCTCTGAAGGTCTCCATTTTCTCATTGAATGTCAGTTTTAATGAAATAACAGACAGGTATTTCAGACGCATCAATTTCAGTAATGACTGGTTATGACTTTTGTGACATGTTTGCACCGGTAACTAAGGATCCCTATATTTTCATCACAATTGATGTGATAGGTGGACCTGAACAAACATACGGCGTGGGTCTGGAGACGACAATGCATCAATCTTTAATGATATATAAATACAAAAGTCGGTTATAAATGAGTATGACATGAGACGCCCTGGATCTGTGTTAACTAGAATTGTATTTTGTAGTATATGTATATTCCAGTGCTAAATAAATTAAAGTACGTAATTACAACCAGGAATGTATATATATTTGTAAAATGTTTTTTTTTAATTATTTAAATTCAAAACGTGCGTATTGCAGATAGTATTATATGTATGGCTTTTATGTTTTACTTTTGTTTGAATTTCTTTCTTCTATTCTAATTTTGGGAGGTGAGTGTGTTAGATTGCTTGCATATTTTGATCTGTTGTTAAGACAAGCAATGTTTCTTAAAATATAACACGTCTAAAACATTTAAACATCTTTCTATAAGCATGTATTGGTATATACTCATTTTCGTCTTCTGTAGCTGTACATTGTCAGAAGTGTTCAATATGTTATGATACTGACCACCTTCATATTGCACCCATATACATGATACGTGTGCCCAATAGTAGTATAGTTTGCTAGGAACTACTTTGTAGGCAAATCATGTACGCTTATCATGTAAGCTCTTTAGGTTTTAGTTGATTAAATTTGATTCTGAATGAACTAAAGCAGCTGCTTCGTTGACAGGTTGTCGCGTATAAGCTAGCGATATAAGCTGTACAGGTCATACCATCCGGGGGATCCCTTAAAAGATCATACAAGTGACAAGGTATAAACGTGTCTTCTTTAGCTGGTAATAAAAATGGCAAACAATATATTTACAATTTTGCATCCTGAATTGCTTCGACATTTACTTGCTTAGTTCTTCGAATCGAAATTTGCTATCTCATTGGTTCTCAAGCTTGATTACACATTTCGAAATTGTACTGTAATTTCGAGAATATTACAAGCGGAATTGCATTGTCCTTACTGCACTCAAAATGAAAAAAAACATTTTATTCCATAGCATCTTTTGCATAATTACAATTGAAGGACATCATATTTTTTCCAGATCATAAGTTCCTTCAATAACAGAACAGACTATCAATGTCGTGAAACATCCATCCGGGAAAGACTTGTTTATTTTTTCCATAAATATTGTAATGTTGCTGCCGGTTATCAAAGTGTCATTAGTACAATATCGCACAAGGCCTGGTCAGAGGTATTGCACAATTTGGAAAAACAAAAACACTTGAAAACCGCCTCCAACTAATTCTCGTTATCTAGAGGATGACCTCTACGGTATAATATGCCCGGTTTATGAATAATGTAATCAGAGGTAGTACCTTGAACAAAGACAACACACGAGCCCCGGAAAGATAAAAATATGAATTTAATTACAATACAATTTAAGAAGAAGATTGACACAATAAAGTACAATTTCTTTCTTTCTGAATACACTTAGTTCAGAAAGACATAAACTGAAGCTTTAAAATAACGGATACATTCATTAAAATTCAAACACTAATAAAAATAAATGAAGTTAGCCGTTAATACTGAGAGTAAATTTCATCATTGAATCGAATGTTCATTTAACATTGTATTGTTACGTGATTCAAAATGACCTTGTTCGTCGACTTGTTTTTTTCTCTTCTGCGTTGTTAGTCTCAACTGGAGTTTGCCCTTTGGTTGTACGTGGAATTACACAGCTCTGTCTTCTAACTTCCTTTTCCGTCTCTGAATTTCGACTTCCTCGCTATTTCTTACTCGATCTTCAAACAACTATTCTCCTTGTGTTTTTGGCGTCTTACAATCGTATGATTTTCGATGGACTTTCCTGCTCTTATTGTTACGAAGGCACTGCTCTAAAATTACCCTCGGAGTCTTCTATGTTGGACTTAATAATGCTGACCGTCTCTTGCAGACGTCTCCTAGACTGACTAACATCGTTTGATACGTAGTATATATTTCCCTGATTCTGGGATCCGACACACCCCCTTCCCTATACATTCGCCCAATCGGAATAAATGCTATTTCTATGGACCTTTTGGAACCCGTCTATCAAGATGCCAAAAATGCCACTTCATCACCCTATCAGTTGTTTCAAGTCACTTGTCAGCTTCTACGTGAAAATCTCGTATTTGTAAGCGTTTCAAACACCCAGTCCGTTTCCACTCTAAACATTTCTAACAGCATGACCCAGTTACATAGACATTCCTACGTCCAACTCTACTCCAACATAATTAATTGTCGGCTAGCCTACGAATTAATCAATAAATTTCACTGGCGAAAAATTTGGCACTTGACATTACCCCCTTGCTAAGAGTAAAATCGGTATTTTTATTCTCCCAAATTTTTCGGTGAACTACCCTGCTCCAGTTACGTGTCCTTAGGTGATCTATTCACTTCAGACATTCCTAAACGACTTAAACAATCCGCTCCCACATTATCCCTACCTTTGATGTACCGCACCTGAATCTGATACTGTTGTAGGAAAAGCGACCATCTCATCAAACGACCGTTAGTTAATTTCGCTTGGGCCAAATAAGCCAGTGGTTGATGATCTGTTTCCAAAGTAAACTTCCTACTATACAGATACCGTTGGAACTTAGTTATTCCAAAGATAATCGCCAAACATTCTTTCTCAGTCACTGAATAGTTAATTTCCGCATTTGACAGTTTCCTACTCCCATACGCAACTGGGAATAAGCTTCCCTCGTGTTCTTGCAGTAACACTGCCCCTAAACCTCTATCACAAGCATCTGTCCTCAAAACAAAATCCCGTGTCACGTCAGGTAACTTAACTATGGCGTCTGACGTCAGTCTGTCTTTTAACGTCTGAAATGCGCGTTCACATGCGTCTGTCCATACTACTTTGGTCGGCGCTTTTTTCCGAGTCAAGTCAGTCAATGGACTTGCAATAGCACTAAAATTTGCGACATATCTCCTATAGTACCCTGCCAAACCTAAAAAAGATCTAACTTCAGTCTTAGTAGTCGGTCGTAATGCGTCCCTAAGTTGTTCGACCTTTGAACTCTCTGGTTTTAACGTGTCCTCGCTGAGGGTATATCCTAGGTAGTCTAATTGTCTGAACCCTATATGGCACGTCGATGGTCGTGCGGTCAGTCCGGTTTGTCGTAGTCGTTCTAAGACGTTTTTCAGCAAAAGTATGTGTTCTTCTCATGTAGTTGTAGCTAATAGAAGATCGTCCATGAAGTTGGAAACTCCCATCCCCCGCAATGGTTCAAGGAATTTCCGCATCATACGGGTGAAGACACTGGGCGCGTTCTGCACCCCGAGTGGCATGACCACCCACTGGTAAGTCCCATCTGGAGTTGCAAAAGCTAGTTTTGCTCTGTCTTCACTACGGACTGGAATTTGCCAGTATCCTTTGGACAGATCAATCTTAGAAAAATATTTAGCATGGGTTACTCCTGCGAAAATAGACTCAGGGTCAGGTAAAAGTTCTACCTGGAATTCTGTAATTCGGTTTAACTTTCGGTAATCGACACAAAATCTGTGTGTCCCATCCTTCTTCTGGACCAGCACAACAGGATAGTTATACGCCGACTCGCTTGGTTCGATAATACCCAAGTCTAACATAGTTTCAACTTCCTTACGGACCGCTTCTAACTTCGCGCACGGCAACAGATATGGTCTTAACTTTACTGGGTTTTCGTCCAGTAGCTTCAAAGAGAACTCCTCCAGTTCTGTCCTCCCCGGTCTCTCTGTTAAGACGCTCGAAAATTCTTGAAGTACCGACTCCACCTCTTTACGTTGGTCTGACGTTAACGTAACGTCAAGTGTGACGTCGACGTAGGTTTCCTCCCTCGTCAACGGAAAACTAGGGAGTACTTCCGCCTGCCCTGCGTTGTCGTCGGATTCTTCCGTCACGACGGTGGCCACCACGAACTCCGTGGGTGGTTCTCGCACACGGTACCGCTTCAAAAGATTTACGTGGAACAACTTATCCTTATCCCCTACTCGGATACGGTAGTTTTGTCCACCTTACCTTTCTGTTACAACAAGAGGTCCCCTTCATGAGACTTGCAGCTTGTTGTGCTCCAATGGCAACAAAAACAACACCTGGTCACCCACCTCAAAGTGACATTCCTTCGCCCTTTTGTTGTAATGCTTGGCTTGACGTCCCCTCGCGTCGCAGAGATTTTCTTGAGCCAATTTACAAACTTCTTCCAGTTTGTTACGCAAGTCACCAACATATTGGTCTGTTGTACGCACTTTTTCGGATGCTTGCTCATCCGTCCATAACTGTTTCAATACAGCCATGGGTCTCCTTACCGTCCGCCCATAAACTAACTCGAAAGGTGAAAAAACCAAAACTTGCCTGCGGTACTTCTCGATACGCGAACAGTATCGCCGGAAGGTATCGATCCCAATCCCTAGGTCGACCTTCGCATAGCTTCTTCAAAGCCTGTTTCAATGTCCCATTGAAACGTTCTACCAACCGATTACACTGCGGGTGGTACGGGGTAGTCGTCAGGTGTCTAATGGAGAGTAATCTATTTACCTCTTTCATCACCTGCCTCACGAACTGCGTCCCTTGGTCGGTCAGTATCTCGTCTGGAACTCCGACTCTCGACCACACCCCTAACAAGGCCTCAGCCACCGTGACTGAGTCAATGTTTTTCAAGGCCACTGCCTCCGGGTACCGGGTAGCGTGATCTAGGACCGTTAATATGTACCGATTCCCACTTTCGGCCGCCGGCTTAATCGGACCTACTAAATCCATCGCCACTCTCGAGAAAGGTTCATATTTTAGTGGGGTGGTTCCTAGTGGCAAAACCTCCTCACATCCCCATGCACACCTGGCCAATAAAACTCCCTCACCAACCTATCTCTGGTCTTCGCCACGCCCATGTGGCTTCCGAGAAGACCCTCATGTGCTAATCGAAGCACTTCGTCGCGCTTCCCTACGGGTAAGACCACTTGTTTAAACATATCGACCCCTTTCTTGGCGTACCGATACAAAATACCACGTTTTGTCGCGAACTTAACCTCGCCGTCTGGCAATTTCCGTACGGAACCGTCCGTCGCGTACCTACGTACCTTGTCAAGAGACACATCTTCCTTTTGAAGCTTCTCTAACTCACCAGGTACCAAAATGTCTATGGGCGAAGTCACGGATCTTAACGGCTTCGACCCTGACCTTCGCTTCATAGCCCTCGTCTCCACTGACCCGACATGTATAGGGTTACACGTCATAGGGTTAGGTTGGGTCAACACATACCTACACCCATATATTACGTCATGAGACAGTCCCGACAAACACGCTGCTTGAATTCGCCCTTTTACATATGGCGAATCAAGGTCTATGCTAACGACCGGAAGCGAATCCTTCGTCCTGTTAGCAAACTGTACTTCCACCGTCTCACCTGTATAATCTCCAGGTTTAACGTATCTACGATCTACCAAGGCCGGGTAGCTACAGCCGGTGTCATACAGCACCGTGGCTTCCTCACCATTTACCGTAGCTCTCGCTACATTCGTAGACTCCACTGTTTTCCCTTTCTTAACAGTATTCGGAGTTACCGAATTAACCGTTGTCGGACGATAAATTTTACAGTCCTTGACAACATGGCCTGGTTTATTACAGCCATAACACACTGGCTCACCTCTTCTACCCGAGGTATCCCTATCTACCCCTTGAGTCTTTCCCGACCCACGGAAATGTACTTGGCTGGGATTTCCGGCCCCTGGCCTCCCACCATTCTGACCATTTCGTCTCTGGGGTGCCACTTCAGTGGTCTTTCTAAACTCACCGATTCCAGGTCGGTCCCTACCATTCCAAGTAGTTGGACGCGCATGCGCGCTCTCATAGCGCTCGGCAATTACGCTTATCTCATCCAAAGTGGAGAATTCGCGCTCCGCCAAAAACACAATTAAATCTTTTCTGTAGGTACTTAACACGTGTTCTTTTAAAATTTCTTCGCGTATTCCTTCGTAAGTTAACGCGGTGCCAGACATTTTTATCCGTTTATCAAAAATCACGCGCACTCGACTGTGAAATTGCGCGTGTGTTTCGATAGCCCTTTTCGACGATTCCCTAAAAAGTTTCCGGAACGTTTCGGCTGACAACTAATAGTAGCGAAGTAGAGCTTTCTTCAGCGCGTCATAATCGTCTATGTCGGTTGGGGTCATGTTGTGGTACACATCTTTCGCTGCCCCCTGCAAAAAGGCTGAAATATTGATGGACCACTGGTCCTTAGGTATTTTGTGAACCAGGGCCAACTTTTCAAACTGCGTCAAAAAGTTGTCAATTATTTCATCCTTGTCATTAAACATCGGCTTGGTTAACTGTACGGGTCGTCTGTCTTCCACGCGACTACTCCGGGTGTCCGGACGTACGTTCGATTCTTCACCCCTCCTGAACTCGGCTTCGAGCCTTAGTCTCTCCATGGCTAACTCATGCTCTCGTTCTCTCGCCTTCTCTTCCGCCTGTAGTCTGGCCCCCTCAGCCTGTAGTCGGGCTAGTTCAATTTCTTTCTGTTTCTCATTCTCTCGTTCCATGGCTAATTGTTCTCGTTCTCTAGCTTTTTCTTCCTTATGTTCTTTCAAGCTACGTTCCATAAATCCAGATAGTTTGTCTCCGTCGTACCCACGTTCGTCTTTGCCAATGGATTTAAATTCCTTTAGTAACTGTCTGTCTGTCGCCATTGTCTGTTTTGTCTTTCCTTTTTTCCTGTAGAACTATGTCCTTAACTTACCTACAATCAGGGATTTTCCCTCCGAAAATAGTTTGACCTAAAATAACCTTATCTGCAGCAAGATGGACAGGTTAAATCAGCCGCAATTAATTGACCAGACAGAAATTCCAGTAACACACGCTCCGCGCAGCAGTACCCTGTTAGCAAAACGTGATTAACTGCTGTCCAAAATACCGTACTAGCCCAAATTGGCTCTTGTCTCAAGGGACTATTTAGGTAGTACCGCTCTAACGCTTTATGAAAATTTCACACAGAAGGTATAAATCTTAAATTCTAAAATACACTTTTAACGTAAAGAATTTGCATGTAAGATATTCAAGTATACAAAATTAGCAGCCAATGTTTGATTCAATCGATTCCTACATTAATAATAATAACAAACTTATTCCTTTGTTCAAAATACGCTCAGATTACGCAATGAAACTTCAAATCACAAGACGAGCAACCCACTTTGTAATGTTGCTGCCGGTTATCAAAGTGTCATTAGTACAATATCGCACAAGGCCTGGTCAGAGGTATTGCACAATTAGGGGAAAAAAACAACACTTGAAAACCGCCTCCAACTAATTTTCGTTATCTAGAGGATGACCTTTACGGTATAATATGCCAGGTTAATGGATATTGTAATCAGAGGTAGTACCTTGAACAAAGACAACACACGAGCCCCGGAAAGATAAAAATATGAATTTAATTACAATACAATTTAAGAAGAAGAATGACACAATAAAGTACAATTTCTTTCGTTCTGAATACACTTAGTTCAGAAAGACATAAACTGAAGCTTTAAAATAACGGATACATTCATTAAAATCCAAACACTAATAAAAATAAATGAAGTTAGCCGTCAATACTGAGAGTACATTTCATCATAGAATCGAACGTTCATTTAACATTGGACTGTTGCGTGATTCAAAATGACCTTGTTCGTCGACTTGTTTTTTTCTCTTCTGCGTTGTTAGTCTCAACTAGAGTTTGCCCTTTGGTTGTACGTAGAATTACACAGCTCTGTCTTCTAACTTCCTTTTCCGTCTCTGAATTTCGACTTCCTCGCTATTTCTTACTCGATCTTCAAACAGCTATTCTCCTTGTGTTTTTGGCGTCTTACAATCGTATGATTTTCGGCGGACTTTCCTGCTCTTATTGTTACGAAGGCACTGCTCTAAAATTACCCTCGGAGTCTTCTCCTATGTTGGACTTAATAATGCTGACCGTCTCTTGCAGACGTCTCCTAGACTGACTAACATCGTTTGATACGTAGTATATATTTCCCTGATTCTGGGATCCGACACACCCCCTTCCCTATACATTCGCCCAATCAGAATAAATGCTATTCCTATGGACCTTTTGGAACCCGTCTATCAAGATGCCAAAAATGCCACTTCATCACCCTATCAGTTGTTTCAAGTCACTTGTCAGCTTCTACGTGAAAACCTCGTATTTTTAAGCGTGTCAAACACCCAGTCCGTTTCCACTCTAAACAGTTCTAATAGCGTGACCCAGTTATATAAACATTCCTACGCCCAACTCTACTCCAAGATAATTAATTGTCGGCTAGCCTACGAATTAATCAATAAATTTCACTGGCGAAAAATTTGGCACTTGACAAATATGCAGTAATCAATAATTATGAAAAGGCTGTAAAGACCTCAAAATATAAATAGATCATTTAAACTTTTATATAGATATATCTAACACATCTTATGTATCCACTTAATAAAGTTTAATCACTTTTGCTATCAAGGGTTTTTATGCAATATGTTTAATTTGTAATTTAGCACAAAATGGTATAAGTATACCTTCAAATATTATCGATTCCTTTTAAAATTCAGATCAATACACGTATCGTCTGTGATCAAAGGTACATTATAAATTTCTGAAACTTCACGCACATTATGCATATCAGGTTACTGCAGCATATACTTATCTGCACAAATTATAGCAAGAATTTACTTTTAAAATATTCGAATTCATTGACCAAGTTATTACGTGTTGACATCAAATTTTAAATGGTAGATATAATAATTTTATGAGTTCTGCAAATTTAGCTCTTGATCAGCATTGTTCCATTTAATGCACTATTTTACTATTTCTTATGGGTTTACAATAAGAAAAATTCCATTCATATATGAACTTGGATCGTATTTACTTTCTTGAATGAAATCTACTCACTTAATAATTGTTATTGGTGACATCTTATCAACAACGGTTGGATATTAATTTTAATTTGATGCATAGACTCTATTTAAAAATATAATTTAGACTATGGAATGTACAAAATATAACATTCATTAGAACTACGTTACAAATAATTACGAACGTTAAAAGTATACACAGCTTGATTAATTGTATTAGCACACTTGTGGTCTTTTGTTCAAACTCGATTATTAAATAAACAACTGGCAACCACTATTGCATATCAAAATGGAACAAGTTAAATATAAGCGTTTAATAGAAAGACCCGTCCCCAAAGTATTTTGTTCTATGGAAAAAAAGATCACCTTTCACTTAACCTTTCACTTATGTGTTTTTAATATTGTTTACCCTACGATTAATATGTTATGGGCAATTGAAAGTTCCATTCCTATCCACCATATATCACACGTTATCAGCTGATTGCCAAATAAGATATTTAGTAAACTACAAAGCATAATGTATATTTCTTTGAGGGTCTAGAAGACAGTTCCGTCATACTCTCTACATTCAAGGAAAATTGTCTTATACGTATTGAGTTCTACTCTACTTTCTATATGTGATTTCACATATTTAACTAGTGGATCTAAAACGCCTCAGCCATTTCGTCAATATAAATGGGCCGATTTACTTTAGTCTTATCAAGTGGGTTTCTGATTATGATATTGGCAGAGGATTCAGTTTTTGGGGGACTTTGTAGGTCTGGATTAGAATTAAAAGGCAAGTCAAAGTTATTTAATTATTCCATGTAATCTGTCGTTTCAATGACTGACTAGCTCATTAAACTTTAAGATTTGTAGGTGATAAAGAACGGCGCTCACTATTACAATGCATAATGTTCAAACGCAGAGCCAGATTGTTAACCGTGTCTAGTAATCTATATTGTTGAGTTTCTGGAAACATAAATTAATATACCAGACGGCATCATTCTATTTCAGTAGGTTTAATGCCGATGGTGTTGCATTTACCCTATACTGGGGTTGTTGGCACTTGGTGCCCTCATCTTAGCATTCAGTGATTCAGAATCATCTACATTCTAGGCACTTGCATTTACAGCAAATAAAAATTGTGCAATCTAATTACATTGCTAACGTCATTTAACAGCTTGCCAATTATCCACTTATCGGGTTTACTGGTCATTAATTGTGTAGACACATCTTGAGTAGAACTGATATCAAAATTAAAATCAGACTGTCAACCACCCTTGCTAGTGGACGATGGCGGAGAAAATATTCTCACGCTGCACCTGCTGAGCAAGATTCAATGGTCATTCCAGTAACAAAACATATAACGTTTATCATTTAGGCACAATAGTAGCAGCAGAGAGGGCGAACCTCACAACGTTTTGAGACAAAATTTTGATTGAAATCTTAAAACGAGCCTTCCTACGATCTCATTTTAACCAAAAAAAGGGCGAACCTCACAACTTTCCGGCAAAAAAAATCGATTGAAAAATCTCATATTTTAACTAAAAAAATATCTCCATTTGCCATATGGAGATTTTACGATTTTTTAATCAATTTTGGTCGCAACGTTGTTGTCACTCACCCTCTCTGCTGCTGAACTTTCAGTTCTGGTTAATAATTTTTTTACGATGAAAATCACTAAGATTTCAACCGAATATTTGATCAAGTCCGATACGATATCGTGTCCCAGACCTTGTCTGGGAATCATGTAAATTTATTGTTACAAATCCGTGCGGGGTTGACTGAGCGTTACTAAAGAAATTTTTAAATTGATTATGATCCATATCACCGCAGCACCAAGTTTGCCAAATATTTCGTAACGTATGAGGATCAACTCCGTTGAATACACACAATAAATTGCAGTTATCTCTGATCACTTTTGGAATCTGTGTGTAGCGTTGAGTGACATATATCACGTCAGTGTTTTTGTGCCTGACCCTACAACTTTTCCAACAAAAAATTTATTGAATCCTACAACTTTTCCAACAAAAAATTGATTAAAAAATCGCAAAGTCTCCGTTTGCTAAATGGAGACATTTTTTTTGGAATTAAAATATGAGATTTCATAAAAAAAATTATATTTGCCATTTTGAGAGTTAAGTCGATTTTTTGTTAAAACGTGGTCTGTTCACTCCGGCCCTTTTATTATTGTGATTTAACCTGTTTTTCACGGAGAGTCGCTAAAAACTCTTCTGGAGTCGCTATCGGTTTATTTTTCCGTCGTAGGTATTCTATTGTGGAACGATATTTGACGCCACCACACTCAGTACAAATCTGATATTTCCCTCGAACACCCTTTCCACAACCGAGACAATGTTTTGGGCCATCAACATATCCTTGTTTTGCTGAGCAATTATGAACTCCACAGAACTTTCTGAGGCTATTTTTCTCACAGCGTCGTGTAGACCCTTGAAACAGCCAAGAGCATTTATTACGCGATTGTGATTCAATCATTATAATTAAGTCTTAATAAATATTCAATTAGACGTTAAAAAACACTATTGATAACGATTAGCACTTATTCTGATAACATGTTAGAGTTTTTTCAAACTCCACAATCATACTACGATCTTCAAGAATTTTACAAAAGGCGTTTAGGATCATCATGGAGTGTTTCTAGTAAAAAATCCGCAATTGAATTACTCACCGAGGATAGTTATCTACGCCATGGGGTGATTATTCAACAACGGGAAAAATTTTACGTTTTTGTGGATGATCCGGACATAACAGGATTTCAAGGATGCTCTGCGGTTAATGAAATTATTCCCCGTGAGAGATTGAGATATCCCTCTATCGACATTGATTATAAAACCCCATCGTTGGAAGAGTTGTTATTATATTTCAATGACTTAGTTGACTCTGTCAATGATGTTTTGGTTTTTGAAACCAGTAGTGGTTATCACATTTTATTGAAAACGATTCCGATCGATTTTGATGATCATCGATCGTTGTTGAGGAAAATTGACGCAGACAGACCAACATGGAACGTTGATACGCAGGCTGGACTTCATAGTATCAAATTATCCGGGACAAGATCAGCAAAACCAAACAGCGTTGATAAGAGATTAATTTATCCTGTAACATCTACTAGTTCGTTGCTATCTTGTCCTGTTTCTGTGCAATCATCGTACGAAAAAGTCACTGAAGATAAAATCACTGGTGACTTTGTCACTAATGGCATAGCCATCAATGGCAGAGCCATCAATGATGAACAAATTAAAAAGATTTCAACAGCGCTGACTGGACAACCAGATCAAATCACTGGGATTACAAATCAAACCGGCAATATGATTTCACTGGGGAGAGTTGCTGGTTCGTTTTGTAATATTTGTCACCGCCGACACGGATATAACGAGTTCGGTGGATACATTGAAGGAAAAGCTATTGATGCGTTTGTGGTAGTTTATTCTGATAGACTCGTGATAGGTTGTTTCCGTACTACAAAAAATAAAATCAATCTCGTTAACACCGAGGATAGAATCACCAGCAATGATAGTAAAACACGCTACGAAAATACCTAGCGTCGTATAATTATCACCGAGAGGATCATTGTGGGGAATTTCCCATGAAGACACCGGATTATACTTATTGTGAGGCTCCTGTTCATGAAAACGGCCAAGGATGTAAAATCATCCTCAACGATGACTATATAGACGGATCCCCTTGTGGAATGGGAAAATCAGAAGCAGCCTGGAAATCAATACCAGCTGATAAATCAACGTTATGTATTAGCTACAGAAAGACCTTTACACGAAAGACCGCATTCGACTACAATCTCGAATCGTATGAAACAATTCACGGTTGGATTATTTTTCATACAAGAACTCATCGAAGGGTTATTTCGCAAATTGAATCCATTGTACGAGTCAGGGGAATTCCCGATGTTTTAGTGTTAGATGAGTGGCACGGAATTCTCCGTCAAATAATCTCATCGTGCCGTGGAAAACAAATTTGGGAAACACTCACGTGGTTAATTTGTTCTGCAAAACGAGTAATCGTACTTGACGCTGATGCCAACAACGACGATCTAGAATTATTCAGGAAATATTTTAATCGTCAAGACATGAAATTTGTCATCAATGATTATCAACCAGATCATGGTAAAAAATTTATTGTGGAACAGTCTCATCACGACAACTACGTAAAATTATTAGACGCGCTGCAACGAGGAAATCGTGCCGTAGTTTTCACACAAAACAAAAGACACGGGAATTATTCCGTAGAAGCCCTTGCTAAATTGTTACAACATTTAGGATACCGAGTGAAGTATTATCACGCTGATACGGATTGCGTTGAAAAACAACTAGATTTCGCTGATCCCGTTAGCGCATTTAACAACATCGACGTAGTGATTTATAACAGCACCGTAGAAGCAGGAATATCAATCGTGGACGAACGATTCAAGCATATGGAGGTGTTTTCTGAACAATTAGGATCGGTAGAAGCAACTAAACAGGCAATTCATCGTTTCAGAAACATTATTGAAATCCATTATTCAGCTACTAAACGATCTTCCACACCGTTGCCGCTAACACGAGATGAAATTATTTCTACAATCGAATCTCATGAAATGGATTTATCCTCTACGGAATTATTATTTAGGACTCCAAATCTCAATGACGTACACTCTAGTTATGGATACGCGTTTATCAGTGCCATTATCGAGGAAAACAACTCCAAGTGTTATTTTACTGGACGACTTGTTACGATGATGAAACGAACCGGATATGAAGTCACGTGGGAACTACCAGATGAATATTCGTTGTGGTGTGAAACAATAAAAAAAATAAAACTAACAGCATCGATAACGCGGCAATTAACAATAATCCCGTCGTAGATGATTTTTTTAAATCTACCATCGGAGAAAGAATTGCTGCTGCGGGAAATGCTAGCATTTTTGATAAAGTCACCAATGGCAGCGCCATCAATGATACACAACAAAAATACCATCGATATGATCCTGAACAGCGATTAGAACCTTACGCGAAGAAATTAATGTATCTAAATCATGTATTTCAAACTGATGTGGGAAAATTGGATACCGATCAAATAGAACAACTTGATAAAAACGTTAATAGATTACAGCGACACCAGCGAGTCCTTGCTGATACATTTAATGATGGTAAGTCAATTATTACACAACAATGCCGATCTGATAAAATTAATCCACGACAACAACTCGAAATTGTCAGAGACGTTCTTGGCGTATTAAAACTCCCTGATGTGGTTCCAGACGATCTGAGTAAAATAACACAACCGGTAAATCGATCTGATCTTGTAACAAGCATCAATGCGATGTTGCATGATAAAACCCTCCTTGAGAAATATCATCGGTTTATAAATCATATCGATGAAATATTTCCGGATTATCAAAAGAATAGAAGAAAAAACATTTTAACATCAAAGAATATCATTGAGAAAATCAAATTGATTTATAAAGGATTCGGTGCGGAATTAAAATCAGATGATAGTAAACACGCAAGTCGTAGCGATTACACGTTACACTATCCTGAATGGCCAACATCAGACTTCTTCGATGATAAATTATGGATTAATGCAACAATAACAGATGATGGATTCTATGGTGGAAATGATATTGTTGCAGTTAATGATCATACTACAATGTTTAAATATCATGTTTGGAGTGTTAACAAATGGTTTACTCGCTACGATGAGTCTGAATGATCCGTAGATAACTGTATCAAAAGTGGGGAAAGGGTGAAATTCCTTATAATAATCTAATTTTCACCCTTTCCCCAAACTTGTTAGGTGACGGACCAAAAAATATCATTTTACAAATGTTACGATTTCATGTATGGACCGTTAATGGTTGGTTTTCTCGATATGATATGTCAGATTGATCAAATAAAGAATGAGGAAAGTCACATTATTAATTATTTTATATACAATTATGTGACTTTCCTCATCAATGATAACGCCGTTAAAACAACAAAATAACGCTTATACGGAGTGACATATCTTCGATAGTACACATTATTCTGATATCGATTTAGTGTTTAATTAAATAACATCTATTATATAATGTCGTTGTTTGAAAACGCATTGAATGATTATAGACGCGCTTATCCCACAGTGACCATTCGTGATAAGATAACTAGTTCTGGTAGAAGGATAATCACGGAAAAATGCCCTGATGGTATCACTCACATTTGTCATGTCCATGAAAATAGAAATTCCGCTGCACGTATCCGTCTACAACAGAAATACCGCAAACAGAACCAACACGTGTTGGATGTAAAAATGCTAGCGTTTACAATTAAAAAACTTCCTAAACAGCAATAACACTTCTGATTAATCATCAATCATCCATATAGTTTTCTTCGAGTCTGCTCTTCCAGTTCTTCCATTTTTAATTTATCCATCATTTCACGATGAAAATATTCATTGAAAGGTTTTTCAATGAAGGGTTCTTCTGTTTGCTTTTTTGGATAAAGAAGTTTATCGACTTCATCAAGAAACTCACGGTCCTGATCGGGAATATGTTTCTTCCATGAGTCATCATTGATGGCTCTACCATCGCGTTTTCGTTTTTTCTTTCTTCGAGATATATCATTGATGGCGCTGCCATTGATGGCGCTGCCATTGATGGCTCTGCCATTAGTGACTTTTTCATTGATGGCGCTGCCATTGATGGCTCTGCCATTAGTGACTTTATCACCAGTGACTTTGTCCTCGGTGTTACCGAGGGTGACTTGTTTGTAGCAGTTTTCAATATAATTGTATTCTGATAATAGATTGTTGTATTCATTTTTCAATATGATATAGTCTTGTTTTATTGTTTCTAGTTCTCGATGAACATCATTGAGTTCTGTTCTTAGTTTATCACGTTGAATAACTATATCATTGAGTTCTGTTCTTAATTTATCGCGTTGAATAACTATATCATTACAACGTTGCACTTGATATTCAGTATCCTCATCTGATATTTTTTGCTAGTTAATTTCTATCAATGATCTTCGTAGCGAATTATTTTTATTAGTCAGGTTAGACACTTGTAGTTGTAATCGACGAATGGTTTCCTTGTCATTGATGGCGCTGCCATTGATGGCGCTGCCATTAAAAATGCTAGCATTTTCACCAGTGATTCTATCACCGATCACATCATCACAATATGATGATTTACCGTCTATAAACTGTGATATTTCATTTTCAACTTCTGCATCAATGATCCGCTCAATAGCAGGAATACTATTGACTTCTTCATGTCTCCAGATCTTATATATCCGTTGATAACTGAATTTATACCGATCAGCAATTTCCGATACTGGTAAGTGATTTCTAAGTTGTTTAATCTTGTTGATGTCATCGCTGGTTAGTATTCTACGAAGGGGCATTATACTTAAACAATATTTTTTCAACAACAACAATAACAATAACAATAACAACAACAACAATGTTGTATTGACTATGATTAATGGGGAAAGTACGAAAATTAGATTATTATAAGGAATTTCACCCTTTCCCCACTTTTGATAACACCCTAAAAACAACAAAATAAGACTTCTACGGAAGATGTTAAAACTACAATAACTACAACAATGTTGTATTGATCAGCGTAGAATGGCGCAAGTGTGATATTAATTATTTTATATAGAATTTTCCACACTTTCGCCATCACTGATAACGCCGTTAAAACAACAAAATAACGCTTATACGGAGTGACAATATTTTGCTGTATTGACTGTTCAGATTGATCAGCGTAAAATGGGGAAAGTGTGATATTAATTATTTTATATACAATTTGGACACTTTCCCCATCAATGCTAGAGCTGTTAAAACAACAAAATAAGACTTCTACGGAAGATGTTAAAACTACAATAACTACAACAATGTTGTATTGGGTTCTATGATTGATGAGGGAAGTCACAGTATTAATTATTTTATATACAATTATGTGACTTTCCTCATCAATGATAACGCTGTTAAAACGCTTCCATGATCGTGTTAAAAATCATCCGACATGTCTGACATGTAACAAACAGCAATGTTGAATCGGCCGATTATAATTTTTTTTTATATCAAAATTGGCCGTTTCTCCATCGATCGTAGAGCCCTTAAAACAACAAAATAATGCTTCTACTGTGATCTAAAGTCAATGATTCCTTAAACACTATACCAGTTCGAGTCACTAGAATACAAAAAAATATTTCATTGACTCTGTTATAACAATTAATAATTATATCACAATCATTCATCTTATAAGACTCAGATGATAAATTAACAACATCAATAACACCAACATCTCAGATGATAAATATAAAGGTTTTGAAAATTTTATAGAAATAATTATTTTTTCTGCACTAATAATATGTCATGACTTTCTAATGTTGTTGTTGTTGTTACTAAATTGATTTAGTAAGTATTAACAGTTGAGTAAATTGCTTTAGTAAGTAGTAACAGTTGAGTAATGTAACAACAACAACAAAAATAAAAAGTCATGACATATTATTAGTGCAGAAAAAATAATTATTTCTATAAAATTTTCAAAACCGTTATATTTATCATCTGAGATGTTGGTGTTATTGATGTTGTTAATTTATCATCTGAGTCTTATAAGATGAATGATTGTGATATAATTATTAATTGTTATAACAGAGTCAATGAAATATTTTTTTGTATTCTAGTGACTCGAACTGGTATAGTGTTTAAGGAATCATTGACTTTAGATCACAGTAGAAGCATTATTTTGTTGTTTTAAGGGCTCTACGATCGATGGAGAAACGGCCAATTTTGATATAAAAAAAAATTATAATCGGCCGATTCAACATTGCTGTTTGTTACATGTCAGACATGTCGGATGATTTTTAACACGATCATGGAAGCGTTTTAACAGCGTTATCATTGATGAGGAAAGTCACATAATTGTATATAAAATAATTAATACTGTGACTTCCCTCATCAATCATAGAACCCAATACAACATTGTTGTAGTTATTGTAGTTTTAACATCTTCCGTAGAAGTCTTATTTTGTTGTTTTAACAGCTCTAGCATTGATGGGGAAAGTGTCCAAATTGTATTTAAAATAATTAATATCACACTTTCCCCATTTTACGCTGATCAATCTGAACAGTCAATACAGCAAAATATTGTCACTCCGTATAAGCGTTATTTTGTTGTTTTAACGGCGTTATCAGTGATGGCGAAAGTGTGGAAAATTCTATATAAAATAATTAATATCACACTTGCGCCATTCTACGCTGATCAATACAACATTGTTGTAGTTATTGTAGTTTTAACATCTTCCGTAGAAGTCTTATTTTGTTGTTTTAAGGGTGTTATCAAAAGTGGGGAAAGGGTGAAATTCCTTATAATAATCTAATTTTCGTACTTTCCCCATTAATCATAGTCAATACAACATTGTTGTTGTTGTTATTGTTATTGTTATTGTTGTTGTTGAAAAAATATTGTTTAAGTATAATGCCCCTTCGTAGAATACTAACCAGCGATGACATCAACAAGATTAAACAACTTTGAAATCACTTACCAGTATCGGAAATTGCTGATCGGTATAAAATCAGTTATCAACGGATATATAAGATCTGGAGACATGAAGAAGTCAATAGTATTCCTGCTATTGAGCGGATCATTGATGCAGAAGTTGAAAATGAAATATCACAGTTTATAGACGGTAAATCATCATATTGTGATGATGTGATCGGTGATAGAATCACTGGTGATAGAATCACTGGTGATAGAATCACTGGTGAAAATGCTAGCATTTTTAATGGCAGCGCCATCAATGGCAGCGCCATCAATGGCAGCGCCATCAATGACAAGGAAACCATTCGTCGATTACAACTACAAGTGACTAACCTGACTAATAAAAATAATTCGCTACGAAGATCATTGATAGAAATTAACCGGCAAAAAATATCAGATGAGGATATTGAATATCAAGTGCAACGTTGTAATGATATAGTTATTCAACGCGATAAACTAAGAACAGAACTCAATGATATAGTTATTCAACGTGATAAACTAAGAACAGAACTCAATGATGTTCATCGAGAACTAGAAACAATAAAACAAGACTATATCATATTGAAAAATGAATACAACAATCTATTATCAGAATACAATTATATTGAAAACTGCTACAAACAAGTCACCCTCGGTAACACTGAGGACAAAGTCACTGGTGATAAAGTCACTAATGGCAGAGCCATCAATGGCAGCGCCATCAATGAAAAAGTCACTAATGGCAGAGCCATCAATGGCAGCGCCATCAATGGCAGCGCCATCAATGATATATCTCGAAGAAAGCAAAAACGAAAACGCGATGGTAGAGCCATCAATGATGACTCATGGAAGAAACATATTCCCGATCAGGACCGTGAGTTTCTTGATGAAGTCGATAAACTTCTTTATCCAAAAAAGCAAACAGAAGAACCCTTCATTGAAAAACCTTTCAATGAATATTTTCATCGTGAAATGATGGATAAATTAAAAATGGAAGAACTGGAAGAGCAGACTCGAAGAAAACTATATGGATGATTGATGATTAATCAGAAGTGTTATTGCTGTTTAGGAAGTTTTTTAATTGTAAACGCTAGCATTTTTACATCCAACACGTGTTGGTTCTGTTTGCGGTATTTCTGTTGTAGACGGATACGTGC
Source organism: Unio delphinus (assembly GCA_029339505.1). Taxonomy (NCBI): domain Eukaryota; kingdom Metazoa; phylum Mollusca; class Bivalvia; order Unionida; family Unionidae; genus Unio; species Unio delphinus. Next base: position 2,905,073 of record JAQISU010001240.1, on the reverse strand, counting down.
AGCGGAATTTCTATTTTCATGGACATGACAAATGTGAGTGATACCATCAGGGCATTTTTCCGTGATTATCCTTCTACCAGAACTAGTTATCTTATCACGAATGGTCACTGTGGGATAAGCGCGTCTATAATCATTCAATGCGTTTTCAAACAACGACATTATATAATAGATGTTATTTAATTAAACACTAAATCGATATCAGAATAATGTGTACTATCGAAGATATGTCACTCCGTATAAGCGTTATTTTGTTGTTTTAACGGCGTTATCATTGATGAGGAAAGTCACATAATTGTATATAAAATAATTAATACTGTGACTTTCCTCATTCTTTATTTGATCAATCTGACATATCATATCGAGAAAACCAACCATTAACGGTCCATACATGAAATCGTAACATTTGTAAAATGATATTTTTTGGTCCGTCACCTAACAAGTTTGGGGAAAGGGTGAAAATTAGATTATTATAAGGAATTTCACCCTATCCTCACTTTTGATACAGTTATCTACGGATCATTCAGACTCATCGTAGCGAGTAAACCATTTGTTAACACTCCAAACATGATATTTAAACATTGTAGTATGATCATTAACTGCAACAATATCATTTCCACCATAGAATCCATCATCTGTTATTGTTGTATTAATCCATAATTTATCATCGAAGAAGTCTGATTTTGGCCATTCAGGATAGTGTAACGTGTAATCGCTACGACTTGCGTGTTTACTATCATCTGATTTTAATTCCGCACCGAATCCTTTATAAATCAATTTGATTTTCTCAATGATATTCTTTGATGTTAAAATGTTTTTTCTTCTATTCTTTTGATAATCCGGAAATATTTCATCGATATGATTTATAAACCGATGATATTTCTCAAGGAGGGTTTTATCATGCAACATCGCATTGATGCTTGTTACAAGATCAGATCGATTTACCGGTTGTGTTATTTTACTCAGATCGTCTGGAACCACATCAGGGAGTTTTAATACGCCAAGAACGTCTCTGACAATTTCGAGTTGTTGTCGTGGATTAATTTTATCAGATCGGCATTGTTGTGTAATAATTGACTTACCATCATTAAATGTATCAACAAGGACTCGCTGGTATCGCTGTAATCTATTAACGTTTTTATCAAGTTGTTCTATTTGATCGGTATCCAATTTTCCCACATCAGTTTGAAATACATGATTTAGATACATTAATTTCTTCGCGTAGGGTTCTAATCGCTGTTCAGGATCATATCGATGGTATTTTTGTTGTGTATCATTGATGGCGCTGCCATTGGTGACTTTATCAAAAATGCTAGCATTTCCCGCAGCAGCAATTCTTTCTCCGATGGTAGATTTCAAAAAATCATCTACGACGGGATTATTGTTAATTGCCGCGTTATCGATACTGTTAGTTATATTTTTTTTTATTGTTTCACACCACAACGAATATTCATCTGGTAGTTCCCACGTGACTTCATATCCGGTTCGTTTCATCATCGTAACAAGTCGTCCAGTAAAATAACACTTGGAGTTGTTTTCCTCGATAATGGCACTGATAAACGCGTATCCATAACTAGAGTGTACATCATTGAGATTTGGAGTCCTAAATAATAATTCCGTAGAGGATAAATACCTTTCATGAGATTCGATTGTAGAAATAATTTCATCTCGTGTTAGCGGCAAAGGTGTGGAAGATCGTTTAGTAGCTGAATAATGGATTTCAATAATGTTTCTGAAACGATGAATTGCCTGTTTAGTTGCTTCTACCGATCCTAATTGTTCAAAAAACACCGCCATATGCTTGAATCGTTCGTCCACGATTGATATTCCTGCTTCTACGGTGCTGTTATAAATCACTACGTCGATGTTGTTAAATGCGCAAACGGGATCAGCGAAATCTAGTTGTTTTTCAACGCAATCCGTATCAGCGTGATAATACTTCACTCGGTATCCTAAATGTTGTAACAATTTAGCAAGGGCTTCTACGGAATAATTCCCGTGTCTTTTGTTTTGTGTGAAAACTACGGCACGATTTCCTCGTTGCAGCGCGTCTAATAATTTTACGTAGTTGTCGTGATGAGACTGTTCCACAATAAATTTTTTACCATGATCGGGTTGATAATCATTGATGACAAATTTCATGTCTTGACGATTAAAATATTTCCTGAATAATTCTAGATCGTCGTTGTTGGCATCAGCGTCAAGTACGATTACTCGTTTTGCAGAACAAATTAACCACGTGAGTGTTTCCCAAATTTGTTTTCCACGGCACGATGAGATTATTTGACGGAGAATTCCGTGCCACTCATCTAACACTAACACATCGGGAATTCCCCTGACTCGTACAATGGATTCAATTTGCGAAATAACCCTTCGATGAGTTCTTGTATCAAAAAAAATCCCACCGTGAATTGTTTCATACGATTCGAGATTGTAGTCGAATGCGGTCTTTCGTGTAAAGGTCTTTCTGTAGCTAATACATAACGTTGATTTATCAGCTGGTATTGATTTCCAGGCTGCTTCTGATTTTCCCATTCCACAAGGGGATCCGTCTATATAGTCATCGTTGAGGATGATTTTACATCCTTGGCCGTTTTCATGAACAAGAGCCTCACAATAAGTATAATCCGGTGTCTTCATGGGAAATTCCCCACAATGATCCTCTCGGTGATAATTATACGACGCTAGGTATTTTTCGTAGCGTGTTTTACTATCATTGCTGGTGATTCTATCCTCGGTGTTAACGAGATTGATTTTATTTTTTGTAGTACGGAAACAACCTATCACGAGTCTATCAGAATAAACTACCACAAACGCATCAATGGCTTTTCCTTCAATGTATCCACCGAACTCGTTATATCCGTGTCGGCGGTGACAAATATTACAAAACGAACCAGCAACTCTCCCCAGTGAAATCATATTGCCGGTTTGATTTGTAATCCCAGTGATTTGATCTGGTTGTCCAGTCAGCGCTGTTGAAATCTTTTTAATTTGTTCATCATTGATGGCTCTGCCATTGATGGCTATGCCATTAGTGACAAAGTCACCAGTGATTTTATCTTCAGTGACTTTTTCGTAACATGATTGCACAGAAACAGGACAAGATAGCAACGAACTAGTAGATGTTACAGGATAAATTAATCTCTTATCAACGATGTTTGGTTTTGCTGATCTTGTCCCGGGTAATTTGATACTATGAAGTCCAGCCTGCGTATCAACGTTCCATGTTGGTCTGTCTGCGTCAATTTTCCTCAACAACGATCGATGATCATCAAAATCGATCGGAATCGTTTTCAATGAAATGTGATAACCACTACTGGTTTCAAAAACCAAAACATCATTGACAGAGTCAACTAAGTCATTGAAATATAATAACAACTCTTCCAACGATGGGGTTTTTGAATCAATGTCGATAGAGGGATATCTCAATCTCTCCCGGGGAATAATTTCATTAACCGCAGAGCATCCTTGAAATCCTGTTATGTCCGGATCATCCACAAAAACGTAAAATTTTTCCCGTTGTTGAATAATCACCCCATGGCGTAGATAACTATCCTCGGTGAGTAATTCAATTGCGGATTTTTTACTAGAAACACTCCATGATGATCCTAAACGCCTTTTGTAAAATTCTTGAAGATCGTAATATGATTGTGGAGTTTGAAAAAACTCCAACATGTTATCAGAATAAGTGCTAATCATTATCAATAGTGTTTTTTAACGTCTAATTGAATATTTATTAAGACTTAATTATAATGATTGAATCACAATCGCGTAATAAATGCTCTTGGCTGTTTCAAGGGTCTACACGACGCTGTGAGAAAAATAGCCTCGGAAAGTTCTGTGGAGTTCATAATTGCTCAGCAAAACAAGGATATGTTGATGGCCCAAAACCCTTTCTCGGTTGTGGAAAGGGTGTTCGAGGGAAATATCAGATTTGTACTGAGTGTGGTGGCGTCAAATATCGTTCTGCAATAGAATACCTACGACGGAAAAATAAACCGATACCGACTCCAGAAGAGTTTTTAGCGACTCTCCGTGAAAAACAGGTTAAATCACAATAAAAAAAGGGCCGGAGTGAACAGACCACGTTTTAACAAACAATCGACTTAACTCTCAAAATGGCAAATAGAAATTTTTTTATGAAATCTCATATTTTAATTCCCAAAAAAATGTCTCCATTTAGCAAACGGAGACTTTGCGATTTTTTAATCAATTTTTTGTTGGAAAAGTTGTAGGATTCAATAAATTTTTTTTTGGAAAAGTTGTAGGGTCAGGCACAAAAACACTGACGTGATATATGTCACTCAACGCTACACACAGATTCCAAAAGTGATCAGAGATAACTGCAATTTATTGTGTGTATTCAACGGAGTTGATACTCATACGTTACGAAATATTTGGCAAACTTGGTGCTGCGGTGATATGGATCATAATCAATTTAAAAATTTCTTTAGTAACGCTCAGTCAACCCCGCACGGATTTGTAACAATAAATTTACATGATTCCCAGACAAGGTCTGGGACACGATATCGTATCGGACTTGATCAAATATTCGGTTGAAATCTTAGTGATTTTCATCGTAAAAAAATTATTAACCAGAACTGAAAGTTCAGCAGCAGAGAGGGTGAGTGACAACAACGTTGCGACCAAAATTGATTAAAAAATCGTAAAATCTCCATATGGCAAATGGAGATATTTTTTTAGTTAAAATATGAGATTTTTCAATCGATTTTTTTTTTGCCGGAAAGTTGTGAGGTTCGCCCTTTTTTTGGTTAAAATGAGATCGTAGGAAGGCTCGTTTTAAGATTTCAATCAAAATTTTGTCTCAAAACGTTGTGAGGTTCGCCCTCTCTGCTGCTATATTTAAGGATGCTACGTGTTTTTTCTCTGTCTCAGAATATAAACAAATGTTTCCTGATTGTGTTTCAAATGAGGGCCGTGAATATGTAATTCCTATGGTTCTTGTTTGTGATATTACCTCAATTATTCGATATGTAAAACTCGTCTGAGAAACACATTGCTCGAGGGTGAATATATTCGTGGGATCTAGGTTATGCTGTTGGGTGCGGTACAAACCACTGTCACGTCCACTTGACTCCCAGTTGTACGTGCAGTATAACAGATCTTGTATTACATTTTCCTTTATGTTGCCCACGTGTACTGTTTCCAGACATTATACTATATGTATTGCTGTGTCTGTGTGCATGTTTTTTTATCGGTATTCTCTTGCTATCACCTTAGATACATAAGTGTCTATTTGCTTCTGTCCAGCGCATTCACAGTAGCCATTTGCAAATTGTTTTGTTATCTTAACATTTCACATCTTCTCCTAAATATAGTTCTGAGAAAGATGTTGAGATACCCATTTTACGATATAACTACTAACCATTCAAACACAAATTCGTTCCTTATAGTTATGCTTTTTTCCACATATTGCCAACGTTTTGTATTTTTTAGTATTTGCAAATACATATTATATTTCTTGTCATCACTTTATAGTAACGTTAAACAAATCATCGACGTAATGTGTGCTTGTTATTGAGGAATTATCCTCAAAAGAAATTTGCTTGTTGTTTTGTCATTGAAATCGACGGCACTCTCAACAATTTATTTATCTACTTCATTGTTTTTGGTCCTTTTACAGTAATAGACTGCGGTCAACCACATATCCCGAATAACAGCACAATAACATCTTTAACGGGATTAGCTGGAAACACCAGTTACAATAGTACATTAACAATTGAATGCAATAGTGGATTCAACTACACACTTCCCGGAAATAAGACTATTCGCTGCGGGAAAGATGGACACTGGACTGGTAATCTAGGACTATGTGAAGGTGATTGTTTTATACCTTTTTTCTTCTTCAGTTATTACATTACAGCAACGGAATATAAAATTGGATGGTTTATGATTTGTTTCTGATAGTTACAACTGAAACAACTTTCCTTTGAAACAAGTAACTAATGATTCAAGCTGAAGTGCAACAATGACCATTTTCTGCACGAGTATTATGCCACAGCCCATCTTACAGCAGATCTTAACTTATAACTCTATTAGTTTATATAGTTCTATTTAAACAAAATACAGTCATAACTTTGGGTTGGTAGTGAAAATGATTACGCGTTCGAAAACCACTCTCAACAAACGATTATGTTCTTTTCATTCTTTTCAATATACCAATAAATGCATTCGCCTGATGTTTAATGCAAAGACGAAGTGTTTATCTGTAGCGCTAGTATATGTTTTTAAATACATAATTTAGCTAAAATGTCAACCTGTTGCACTTCTTGATGAAACTATCTCTTTGTATGCACATATTCAATAAAAGATCTCTAAAGGAAGGAAAAGGATAAACATATTATGACTTTGACATTCTTATTGGATAGAAAATCATTTGACATTATGGACTTACTTATCTTCTTTTACTTGGGTAATAACACTCAATCTGAAAAGATGAAATTCAAAATATTCAAACTGAAGCAGGCGAAATTATCACCGGGGCAGCAATTTACATATCTTACAGACATTAATTTTAATACATCTATTTAAATAGATGAAACATTTTTAAACGTGGCAGGATATTACCAATATTTAACAGTTAGCCCTGGCATTAATGTGTCATGCATGTAAACAAATGACATATTTGCGATAGACCTTACCTGCGATCACTTTCAATCAAAAGTACCCTAAGTCAAATTTCTTTACCAAAATATATGTTAGGCCAGCGAAACGTTTCCTACTACAGCTTGGGAACAACCCCTCTAAGCTATCTTTAACACGATATTTAGATCGTGACAATGAGAGAAAGAGCCAGATTTATGCTCCTAACAGACGAAACATATTCTCAATTATACATGCAAGATTGCAGCTTCAATACGCTTTCCGGAAATGAGGAATTTTTTTCTCCAGCCATTTTCAATTAGTTGCATCTGGTCTATAACGTGCTGGAAACTGCACACTATAAAATATACAATATTTCATAACACAGCATTATATGAAATTATCATTTTTATTGATATATTATTTTCCTTACGCGTACTATCTTACTATCATCTTCAGCAAATGAGAAATAAGTGGGTGCCATCCAGTTGTTCCCATGAGATAAAACATTTAGTTTAGCTTATTGTTTTACGTAACATCTCTAGTATGATTATCAATAGCGTGTTGAAATATACATTTGGAGAGATGATTTTAATTTTCTTGTTTAACTAATAACCTTTACTTATGCCTCTCCTGAACTAGCCAATACATTCGAACCTTTCGTCTTGTGATATTTACTTGTGTCCCAAAGATATTTTATAAAACAAGATTAAAGTAATGTCAGTCTGATGTATGTGCACTATTATAAGCGCATTATTCAGTATTTGAGAATTAGGTACTTTTCCGTTAAGCACTTCATTCAGGTTCCACAATTCAGTTAAGTAAGAGATAGCTTAATTGAAACAAAAGTTTAAATTATCCATGGTCCACAGTAAAAAAAAGCTAGACTTTGTATGTTGATTACATTTATATCTCTTCTGTTGATGTTGATAGCTGCAAAATATACTTTACGAAACTTATTTCATCTTATATTCCATGATGATTTGTCTTAAACCAAAAACAACCTTCAATTTGTCCACAATACATCGTTTGAATGACTCCAAACAATACTCACACTGGAAAAAAGACCAGTCCATTGTTTGCTGCCTTTGCCGTCCTCATCATAGTATAAAAAGAAGCGGACTGACTCTCCCTTTGTGACGCAGTTTCCGAATCTCATGGAGTATAGAAATTATTTAGGTGCCAACCTGATTATTCATAAAAATTTCAACTTTCACTTTGAATGTCTTTAAACTCATACACATAAAAACTCCTAGATCCCATGCATGTTTTCAACCTTGAATAGTCCGTTAACTAAACAAGTCATAAACATGGTCACAGTTTAGACTGGATTTATCATAGACCTGATGATATTATTCTACGATCCACCCTTGTATCCACGAACGTGCATCAATTAGCCTTTCATTATATGCCATCTGGACGTATCAGTCCCTAACCCTACACCTATATTAGCTACTAAGAGAAACCTCTGTATGATAAATAGAACCAATCTAATGCAAGAAATCCAAGCAAACCTAAAAACTTTCAACAAGATAACTGTCTGCGTTCATTGCTTGATAAGCATGCCCCAGAAACCAAGTGCAAAGTATGCATTCAAAGTGTTCTCCATGGTATAGCAGTATTTCAAACCAGTCTCTCGCGGCCAAATGAGACCGCCCTATAGCGAAGAGGCTTTGGATTTCCAACAGACTCACGATTCATAAACAGATATATGAAACAGCTAAGAAGAACGTTATAGTCCATTTAGCCATATTATTCCAGTTCAGTACTAAGATCATGGAGAGTTTCAACTGCAAAGAGCTCTTCGAGATTACTAACACGCTAATGTCAAGGAACCAATATACACCACTTCCAACTAACCTCTCCGGTAGACCTTCCGGACCCGTTTGCAATTTTTTTTCCGTGAGATGGTACAAACAACTAGAGATAAGCTTGACAACACAATTTAAACTGACTCGTCGTCACCATGCATTTGCGATACAGAATTTCAGCGACAACCATTTGCAGCATTTGAACATGTCTATATGGATTCAGTATGGACAATCGTGATGAAGAGAGCATCAAAGTCGAGTTCACGGGATCCAATTCCAACACGACTGCTGCTTGAGCGCTTAGATTAACTTTTGCCTTCACTAACTGGTGTTAATAAGACCTCTCTCCCTCATCTGGAGAATTCACATCATGCCATTGTAGATTACGGAACCGTTTCGAGCATGTATTTGGCATTCGAAAAACTGTCTTAGTGTGGTTCGCGTCCTACTTAATCAACAGGATACAAATTGTATTAGCAAATGGAATACATTCCAGCCCAGTTGATCAATGATGTGGAACTTTCCATAAGGATCTGTTCATGGACCCGTTCAATTCATTATAAATACTCAGCCGTTCTCAAGTGTCATAGATCATCATCCAGTGTCTCGCCAAATAAACGTTGATGACATCAAAATATACAAACCTAGCAACCCAACTTAAGCTGATGCTAACATCCAAGGAGTAGAGAGGTGCATTACTTATGAGAAATCATGGATGACATGTAACAAGCTGCAGATGAATGATAATAAAGCTGAGGCCATTCTGATCAAAACACAAAGATTTTCACATTGACAGTTTTTATTCAAACAATACATTTCAGCAACACAAACATTAAATTTGCACAGTCAGTATGAAACTTACGTATTACTCTGGACAGTTCTCTACTATTACACCAACATACCATGAACATTTGCAAGGCTGCATACCTTGAACTGTGTTCAATATTACTTTCAAGACTCGACTACTGTAACTCAAGTTCTGTTTAGTTCTTCTCAATATCTACTACTGAAACGTAATACGTTCAAACGAGAGCTGCTTGGATCATCTTTAGGGTACCACGATCAAAGAACACGTCCCTGCTCCTTTGTACCCTACACTCGCTATCCCTTCGATCCAGAATCAAATCATCACCATCATCATCATCATCATCATCATCATCATCATCATCATCATCATCATCATCTGTCTCTTGACCTAGTGTGGTCGTTTTGGCACTGTTCTGCTTAACATCTGACCAGTTCCTTCCACTTAACTCGATCATGTGCCGCCAATGCCTGTGTCTTTGGAAAACTTTTCCTGGTCCATTCTGTGATGGTGTCACTCCACTTTTGTCTCTGTCTACCTATCATTCTACCACTTTGGACACTACCCTGCAGTACTGTTGTGGATAGACTGTTGGCTCTAGTGACATGGTAATACTATTTCAGCTTTCTCTTTTTAACATTGGTGAGGAGGTCTTCGTAATTGCCTATTTTGTGCTTGATGGTGATGAAGACTTCTTTATTTGTGATGTGGTCCATGTAAGAGATGCCAAGGATGGTTCTGTAGCATCTCATTTCAAGTGCCTGAATTCTTCCTTGTAATTCTGCACTCAGGATCCAGCCATCAAATGAATACAGAAAGATTGAGATTACTAGAGCTCTCAATAGTCTGACTTTAGTTTTCAGACAGATATAGTAGCAGAGAGGGCGAATCGGACAACTTTATAGAAGTGTCTATTTGGCAAACCTCCAAAATCGGAAAAAAAGTTTCCTTTGGAGACGCAAAGTCTATGTTGCGCTCTCTGAAATTGACTGAGCGTGACTAAAGAAATTTCTAAAGAGATCATAATCCATATCTTCACTGCACCAAGTCTGGTGAATATTTTGTAGCGTATGTGTGTCAACTCCATTTAATAGAGCAAGAATATTGCAATTATCTCCGATCACTTTTGGTATTTGTGTGTATCGTTGAGTGACATATATCACATAAGTTTTTTATGCCTACCTCTGGAACATATCCTAGCAGTATTCTTTTGATTGTCTAGCATCACATCGTCATATATCCTATCTGATCTAGAAGATGATCATGATGATGCACAAGGTGCAACTGGTGAAACAAAATCGCAGGTGGAATTTCTCAGAGTGGAGTTTCGGTTAGTGGTCTTGTTCGTTGTCTTAATAATATTATCGGAGACATAGCATGATTAGATATTCTCATTGGGGCAGAACGAGCCGGTAATAACTCATTGATTGTCTAGAATCACATCATCATATACGACTAAATTGTTAATACTGCCATCAATAACATCAATGCTCGGTGCTTCCTCGATATCGGTTATAAACTCAATAATATCCTCATCGATTTCCGATTTTGCTTTCTCGTTAAAATCCTTTAACACCTCGTAACATCGCTGATCGTCTACACTCGGGCTACTAAATACAACTTGTCCCATTTCATCCATCTCGTTATCAAATTAAGTAGCAGTTGTGTCTTGCCACTTCCAGATGGTCCGATTATAATCATGCGAATAGAATTTGGTAGCACTGAACGATGCTTAACTGGTTCTCGTGTTTTTGTCGCCGAAATATCAATTACATTCATGTTATTATAAATAAATTATGGATCTATATTGTCTGAAATACAAGACGCGTACTAGCACAAACGACTTGACGACGATTACAACTAAAATAACAGAATAGCACTTGCTTATAAATGTGTAGAATGTGGTACAAAAAAAATTAGATTTGTTTCTATGAAATCTGGAGATGTTTTTGTTTTGAAATCGAGGAGGTGATATTGCAGCCAAGTTAGTAAATCTCCCAGGAACACCATGGGCAAAATGTCGACGAGAGAAACATCGTCCAGGGTATAGTTATTGTGGACCCGGAACCAGACTTGACATCAGACTCGATGATCAAAACCTACCCCGACCCGGTTAAAACGCAATAAACGATATTGATAAGGCGTGTCATGCTCATGATGTTGCTTATAAAAGCAGCAATCTGCAACACAGACGTATTGCATATGTAAAATTAATTCATGTGTTGAATTCTATCATTGAGAAATGCTTCAAAGAAAAGTTGGATTCATGGTTGATAAAATCGGCGATGAAAAGTAAATTGATGCTGGGTGCAGGTAATTAATAACATCATGGAATCTATTTATTATTCCCCAAGATTATACTGGAGGAGTAAATCAGCAATCAATAAACTCGCTAGCGCTGCAAGGGTGAAAAATACCACTGTAGCGGATTGGTTATCCAAACAGGCGATATGGCAAATGTATCTACCACCGCCTAAAAACAAATTAATTTCTCACCTTTTGATGTCAGAGTACCTAATGAGGTTCATCAAGCTGATATATTATTTCTGCCGCATGATTTTGTTTACAAGTATGGGCTAACCGTAGTTTATGTTGAGAGTCGATACAAACAAGCAGAACCTTTAGAGATAAAATCATCAACTGAAGTAGCTTATACGTTGGGAAGGATTTATGGACAAAGCCCTCTGCATTGTCCAAATCTATTACAAGTCGATCCTGGCAGGGAATTTCAGGGTGAAGTGTTATCAACAATGAAGCATCATAATGTCTCCATCAGACGAGGACATACTGCATTACATCGCGATCAGGCAATTGTTGAACGATTTAATCGGACACATGCTGAGCTGTTATTTGGATATAAATACGCGAAGGAGTTTATTCAGGATAAGCTCTCCCGTGAATGGGTCAAAAGATTACCAGGCGTAATTACCGCGGTGAATAATCAGATTACTCGAACAATTAATATGAAACCTAACAACGACATTTTAAAAAAAGTATATACCTATTAAAAACGCAAAATGATTGTTCAAAACAACCATTACTCGGCAATATCACAGTTAGATATTTATATGAACCAGGAGAGCTCGAAGGCGGCAAAATAAGAGCTACTGATCCTAATTGGATTGTCACTACGCATAAAATATCTAGCATAACACGACCTACGGGTAGACCGCCAGTCTATAGATTGGATTCAACTGCTCAGCAGCGAGGATTTACTCGTGAACAACTACAAGTGATACCCGATGATACTCAATTACAATTCTCTTAACTAGCACCTCTGTGTCTGTTGCACTCAAGACAAATCAGCATCACATTATCTCTGGAATGACCTAGTCTCCTATTTTTTTCTTTCTACGGTAAATTGGCAGGGGTCTTTATCCGACCAACACCAACGCATTATACAATTGCTACTCGCGCAGTGATTATTCTGTTGTTGTTTCAGTGTGAGTATAAATTCGGCATCAATGTCAAATTTTCTGTTATTTTTTTGTCTTGTTGTTTATAACCAGAGAGTTTTTTTCTGACTATATTATCGCTGACAATATCACTTATTGTAGTGCCATTATAGTCTAAAACAACTTTTCGAAGTTAATGTATTTTTCGTACATTGGACACTGCAAGATAAACTAAATTCTACCACTCTTAGCGATTATCTATGATCCAAACAAATGTATCGGATATAGTCAACCACTGCGAAGAATGTACCGTCGCTGCGTATCCTAGCTTCCATGGGGATTTATCAGCACGCAAAACATCTTCGACGACATTGATATCAACCAACACAATATCATTTAACAATAAAATCTGCTTTTCACTTTGTCCTGAAATATCAACTTCGATATTTTGTCTTCGTGAATCCTTGGGTCTATAACAAAATGACAATAGAAGTGTTGCACATTTTTTTGTGTGTGTTAAATAAATTCATCTGAAGTGTATCTCTGACTATCTTTCTACTTTCCACTATCAAATCGTTTGGTCTCCACGCTTCCCAAAAATCATTTAATGGGGTTTATTAAATTATTTCACGTGCTATTTCACATTGGATTCTATCCGGTTGTAATCTAATTAGTTTCTTGAACTCGTGTAATTGTTTATCAAGTGATTTATTATCGGTATCAATTTCTTCATATAGTCTACAAAATTCTTAAGCCAATTATGTGGGGATAAACCGACAAATGGTGGTGGTTGACCATAATCGCCACACATTATCACTTTTGTATTCGCTAGCAATAACCACTTGAGAAACCTTTGCAATACATCAAACGACACTGTGCATATCTCATCCCAAATGAGGATTTCAGGAATATAAATTTTCGCCCATTCGATCAGGAGTCCATTCGTCACCTTTCCATCGAAAAAACTGTGATAAGTGCAAGCATTAAGTCCTCGTTTTTTCATCTCTCTTGCAAGTCTGTATGTTGGTTTTAGCACAATCATGTTTGATTTCCCTCGAAATAATTCGATAGCACGAGTCGTCTTCCCTGACCCACCACATCCGTTTAACTAACTGGTTTTATATCTACATATTGGATCGGAACACGATGGTGCATTAGATAGTTCTTATATCTGATTAATTTTCAAGTAATTGTTTTCAATTGTAACATCTGCTGATTTGGAGTAATCACGCATTATTTCTTTTGTAATTCTCCATGATCCCCAACTCTCGTCTGAATTACTGAATTCAGTCACTGCTTCTTTATGTTTTATGTCTATATAAAATGAATCAGTGGCGACCCTAACTGCGGATTCAGGAAAGCTATTTATCATCGAAAGTAAATTAATAGAAGCATAAGCTAGCATAGACGACCGTAAATACGTATACTGTGGATTTTCTCCATCTGTGTAAGAAACAATTGTACTTCATCTGGTTCCATCGTACAAGAAAGGGTCTTTACGATCGACGTTACATCTGCGATTATAAAATCGTATTCAGTATCATCTATAATTAACCGAGAAGAATAACGTTTGTGGTCGTATTTTCCACCTTGTGTGAACTTATCAATTATTCTTCTACCGAAATATTTTGCTTGTTTATTTCTAACTTCAAATATTTCTTTGGACCATTTCACGATATATTCTTCGTCGAGATCGGGGAATTGTTTTTTGTTTTTGTTTTTGGTGATTATACTATGTAGACTATCGGGTGGAGATAACCAGATTTCAGTTTGTTTCCGATATGATATAATTGCTTCACTGACAATCAGCGATATCAGCATTTAGAATCAATCATATACCGTAAAAACACTATTGGCATCCAGTGTTTTTCAGAGATGTGTCTACCAAGCCAAACATAGCAGCATGGATGAAGTGCTTTAGCCAATTGAAATGATACCACACGAGCGAATTCGGTTAAATCAAAAGGGAATTAACTCGTGTGAGCTTGTGTATATGGTTTTGAAGCGACGATAACTCTTTGTTGTAGTGACGTATCTCAATGGGATTTTTTGATGACTGATAGACAGACTGAATGGCTTTATTTTGTGTAGGTTTGACTAGAAAATTTATAATTTTGTCAACGATTTTTAATTACAGTGAAATCTACAATTGATATACGATTTTTATCTACGGTATACATTATTCGTCAAATTCTTTACGACATATCCAGCAGTTTAGCTATATATTATATTCAAAATTATAGACTTATAGATCTCGAATATTAGCGTATTCCGTTATCGGTTGGATCTCGTCTTGGGGCCCATCTTTCGAATCTCGTTGCAGGTATTATTGTCGACGGAACTGATTTGGAAGTTCTTTCTGTATAATAATTGGGGCCTTAAGCAATTCGAAATTCACACCGTGAAACCACCATACATCACACACCGTCACACTGTGTGAATACGTTTAGCATTGAACCCGGGGTGATTTAGTTGGGGGTATGGTGGTTTCAGTTTGAATGTCGAACAGCCCCGTATGTGTATGTGATGTGTGTCCACATATAATCTATTGTTATATGTTGTATTGTCTTGTGCTGTCCTATTTGTAAATACCATATTTTTTCATTGTAAATACCATATCATTTCATTGTAAATACCATTATGTAAATACTTGTAAATATCATATAATTTCATTGTAAATACTATTATGTATATACTTGTAAATACCATGTATATACCTATATATCTACATGTAAATGTGTTTTCCATTCACCAAGCATACCTTCTTGGAGTTCCAACCCGTTATTTGACGAGATAGATCTTCTCTCGGACACTATGTTTCGTGGTACCTCTGGGCCCGGTCAGATGTGAGTAACACCTGTGGGGTTCCAAATGGGGTTTCTCATGTACAACACCTTAGAGCGAACACAGTCCATATACAAAAAACGAGTCCAAATTGACCCCCAATTTTTTTATTTCATATTAAAATATATAATATATCCTATAATGAATTTACAAAATATGAAGGTCATTATTAACGAGATTTCAAATTTTTAAAAATCAAGAAATTCAATTGTCAGATAAATTAGGTTGTGATCGGATTTTTTTTCAGATTTTCAAGATATTGATGATAGCGCTCGGAATAATAAATATGTATTATCGAAATCCTATTCTTTTATAAAGAGAATTCAACCCGCTATTTATGACTCCCTCGCAGATAACAATGACATCAACAAGGTCGTCCCGTTATCCACTGCTGTCAAAAGGGTCAGAAGTGAATTGGGGCAACAATATGAAATCAAATGCACAATCAACTCGAAAATCAAAACAATGAAAGAGATTATCCGCCAAAATGAAAATTCCCCCACCAAACCCCGATTGCCTCAACACAGTGAATAAAATTCTCACCATGGATTGACATGTACAATACCCATACCTCTTTGCCAACATGAGTATAGACAGGTACGGAACACAATTTCTATAACCTCAATGATTAAATTACCGAGATAAATAATTCTTTAGACAGGTATGCGCTTGCTTGCATAGAACGAATTTGAATGAGTTGAGATTCTTAAGACAGGTAAGATAGTGTTCGGTGATTTATATCACTGGTGAATGATTACCACGCGGAAGTAGTGTCGGGGTGAGTTTTTACTTACAATTTAGATCGTATATTATATTTATAATAGTTTGTGAAGCCCTAACAACTAAATTAGCACGCGAACGATTAGTTGAGATTAGAAATATATTCCGATTCGCGATTCCGTTCGAAAAAAGCTCCGAACAAGACAAGAATTTCAAACCGATTTAACAACGTGAAACGAACAATTATTCAAACCAATAACTACTGCAGCGGGGAAAGTTGTATCGACCACTGAAAAAGCCATATGGAGAGATATTCCTGAGGAACAACAAGACAAAAAACCCAGCCCTTCTTCCTATACTTGAATAAATAGCAAAGAGATCAAAGCAAACAAAGAAATCTTTAAAAACACTTCCTGGTGATATAATAGCCGCTGTTCCACTTGAGGAACAACAAGAATAACAAGAACGATTGCAACGAGAACAAGAACAACCTGAACCCGTTGATGACCAACCTGAACCTGTTGATGACCCACCTGAACCCGTTGATGACCCACCTGAACTCCCGAGAGAGAGAGAGGGGAACATACACCTGAAAATATATTTACTACCGAACCTCCCGAAATAAAACTAAAGGCAGAAGTTGATCCCACACAAAGTGCAACTGATACAACTGAAAAATTCGCAAGAGGATATCCAAGGGGGGTTTCAGGTACTGCTCTAGTTCGTTGTCCTAATAGTATTCTCGGGGATATACCACGATTAGAAGTTCTCGTAGGAGGGAAACGAGCTGGAAATATCTCACCGGAAATAATTAATGAGGAGGCTGATATCTGCAGACGACTATTTGAGGGTGGTATCATGGATATTGGTCTATATCGAGCATTTATCGATGATCTAACGGACGGTTGCCACAGTGATTAAATCACCACATTAGCTAAATATCATTTAAACACGATGATCATACACTACAACCACAACAAACCAACCATGGTCTATGTAGTAAACTTACGATTGCCGGTTTATAGAGAGTACTATGGAGATGGTCCCGGCAATACCATTGCAGGGTCATTTGCACAAATGGCTCCAAAATTAGCACCAGTCGCAAAACAATTATCAATGAAAGCTATTGATATTGTTCGTGATAAGGGTATTAAGCGCTGTTGGTGATGTTGCCGGGAAATCATGTTCCGTGGTTTAGGAAAAACTAGTAGCTTTAGTTAGAAGACGAAAGAAACCAACAATGACTTCGTCATTGGTGACTTCGTCACCGGTGATAAAATCACTAGGACCACTACCATCTACGGAAATTATGCCTGCAAGTATTAGCAAAATAACAAACAATGCAGTGGATCAAACAAATAGCATTACTCAGCAGCGACCAGGATTACATTACTGCAAATATGATAGCGGGAAGAGGTTCGACATCTTTTGATTTAGATGCCCCAGTACCCAAGAATGATTCTGTACGCAATTATCAGTTCTATTCCTATAATGCAGTACAACCAAATAGTCGATCAAGAATCGAACATCAAGTCCAGGATACCGGCAAATACTTCCTACCCGCTGAAGCGTTTATCGAAGTAGAAGGAGAAATTGTAACAAATGATCCCGACCATAATGATCCACCATATGACCTAAATGTCAGTTGGTTTTGTCAATAATGGTATCATGGCGCTATTTGAGAGTGCTAGATATACGATTGTTGGAAGAGAGATTTAATCTATAGAACACCAATAGTGGTGTCAGCAAGATACTCTGATGATTATGCAGCATCGGCAGGTCCATCTATGATGTTCACCAAGTATAGTACTGATCACGCTGATCACATTCAGTACATTAAATGAAATACACCACACGATACCGCAGTTGATCCTCAACCAGTTAATATTGAACATCAAGTTAGACCATCTGCTGCCTTTGATGTCATAAAGGGTATTAATAATTATTACAACCTAGATTTTGCAACACGCGTATTAATGTTGAAAGGACGGCATCGACAATTTTCATGCGCGATTCCACGGCATCATATATTTGGATTCTGTAGAAATGTTAGAAAAGTTATCTATGGAGCGAAGCATACAGTAGTCCTCGTGCGAAAAGGTAGTGATAATGATGCAATCTGGCACGGTGCTGCTGTTCCCAATGCTGTAGGTCCAGTCACTCCTGGAAAAGTAAATATATCAATGTTATCACTGTGGATGCCAGTAATAACCCCATCAATCGCCGCAGAGGAAAAATTACTATCGTTTATGGATCATGGAGGAAAATCATTGCTATCATGGTTAACAACAACAACGGATATTAAGGAGGAGGATGTTAATGGTGTATTTACTTGGCACATGGCATCAAAACAAGGTGTTGCTGCTCCACGTCATATATTTCTTGCGTTACATGATAGAGAGCGATTAAATAACCAAACACGCAGGCATATGATATTTGATCAATTGGCTGTTAATGAAGTCTCGTTGAGGATAAACGGCCAAAAGGAACCATCCGAGAATATTTTACTTAATTACGATCAAAACCAAATAGCACACGCGAATCATCGTTTGCTGACATTTATGGGATGTGATAATAATGTAGATACCTGTCTGCAAATATCACAGTTGGATTTTAGAAAACTATATCCTATCTACTATTTGCCATTGGAACATCTTGATTTAACAAGACAGTCCATCGTTGACATACACTTCCGAGCCCATGTAAACCCTCCTGGTGCTACTAATTACAGAGCAGTTGCTGTCATTCTCAGTGACAAATCAATGATATTCGAAGGTGTTGGTGGACGAATGAGGGTAGTTGAGTAAAAAAAATATGTAGACAATTAGATCAATCTGTTATTAAATAAAATGTCATATAGTCATGTTAGTGTTACGTTAACTCCAAGTCAAATTAAAAAATTGCAATCGGAATCAGCTAAAAAATGTAGAACCACGATATCGCTGGAGTACAATCCGATGTCTGGTGGTCAGAATAAACTGTCATTGACAACTCGTAAGATAAAACACTTCCATGATGCCATCAAAGATAAAAAAGGGGGTTTAGGTCACTCTCTCAAAAAAATGATAAAAGTAGGTGGTATATTCCCACTTTTCACTGCGTTAGCAGCGTTGATTGCGGCAGCGGCCCCAGCGGCAGCAAAAGCTGCCGCGCTAGGAGCCGTTGGTACAGCGTTAGTGATGGCACTAAAGAAAGCTATCGGACAGGGATACAAAAGAAGAAACGATCAGGAAAGGGTCTAAGACTGCCAGGAACTCCGTATTCATGGTACAACGGAAATGGCCTGAGACTAGGAACAGTTTACTAACAATAGTTCCCATGTCAAATTTTGATCTACTCAATGTTGTTAAAAAAACCAGAGATAAAAAAAAAATGTATAGGTGTTTTTATGCGAGAACAATTACCACAACAACCAAACAACACTGAAACAGGTATCATTAATCTCGATAACAGCACCGGACCTAGAACTCACTGGGTTGCATAGGCGATTGATCCGCGCGTGGTTGTTTATTTCGATTCATATGGATTAGCACCGCCTAAAGAATGTATGCGTTATATAAACCACTTAAAAATTCCTATCTGGTTTTCTACGCTACCAACACAGAAAATGAATGACCCACCAATATGCGGCATAGAAGTATAATTTACTCAATTCTATTTCATCATCGGGAAAACCATCACACAAAACCGTACACGAATAAACTAGTAATCGCTTTTTAGAGAGATTATAGAGAAAAAAAAATGATTGATATTTGGGGGAAATTTTTATCAAGCCTAAAAACAAAACATCCGCGGAAATATCTGCAACCGGTGATGTAAAAAAATAATCGAAGATGAAATCTATGAAATGTTAAACCTCGCAAGTGTTGATCCAAAGAAATAGTTGTACTTCAAGATCGTCAGGGAAAATTGAAAACTAGTAATGTTTCCCTTGATGATATTGTAGTTAAACAACGCTGTGTAACGGAAATTACTATTGCGGTATTTTCCAATCAAGGTAAACTCAAACCAGATGTTCTCTTTTTAACTATTGTGGATAGAATTAACAATTTAGAACCATTAAAAAAACTACGCGATGAATATGACGACCATATAACTAAATTCGATCGGTTTTCTGAATTACAAAGAAGTATAATTGACAATATTGACAAACCTCTATTAGATTTCTTTGGAAATCCACCGGTGATCACACCGAAACTCACAGAGATAAAAACAGCTATGTTATAACTAACAACACTACAATCTAGGTATGAAGATCATGTTGAGAAGTTTTCAATTATTAGTAAAAATCTTACTGAGAAGAACCTCATTAGATAAACTCGACATAAAACTCATAGATGTAAAAACAATCCATCGAAGAGATCGAAAAGATCAACGATGTAATCAAGGATGATTTACCTAGGATGATAGAAAAACTTGAAAAAAACTAAGATTCCTCATGAGAAAACTAACAACGTAGTAGACACAATTCAACACGGATCATTTACGTGGACACCACAAAATAATATA
The DNA here is from genome assembly GCA_029339505.1 of Unio delphinus. Lineage (NCBI taxonomy): Eukaryota > Metazoa > Mollusca > Bivalvia > Unionida > Unionidae > Unio > Unio delphinus. The sequence goes on along the minus strand of JAQISU010001240.1, from coordinate 2,884,389 downwards.
TTGAATATGACCGCGACGGTCACAGATATTTATCGATTAATACTAGTGTCGCCGACTCATTTTAATATTTCATCAACGAGTTCATCTGGGGTCTACAATATGATATCAACGATCGTCGACAAAGGAACAACTGAATGATTCACAATAATATCCACTGATAATAATTTGGCTAGGGTTTCAGTAACATGGTATGGAATTCGTAGCGGATTTAAGTAAACAACCGAATTGAATTCGCTGAAGAATTTAACACTAGCAAATGTAACGCCAGCAATTTGAAATCTATTATAATGAATAAAATGTCATCATTGGCAACGTCACAACAGTATCGCTATGATCAGGTCAGAGAATTTCAAACTAAACTCAAAACACTCACTGAGGAGTATCAAGTAAAGTAAAAGAAATACCGACGATGAATTACCGCAGTTGATGTTACCGTGTACTCGGTATCAGGTGTAATCACCGGAGCCGGTATAATACTCTCCTCGGTGACAATTGTTGCCCCGATAGCTGTTCAAATTTATCTATCAGCGACGACAACAATTGCGGGAATTATTTCAATCATCGTGCAGCCAACGAAAACTACAAGACTACGTAGTTAAGATCCATGTTGTGTCAACCGCATACTTCCAATTATCCTTGATGATATCGTCGTCACTCGATGACACATTAATATCCGATAGTGAGTTTTCAGCGATGGTACTTGTTTATGATTCCACGATATAAAAATTAGAAAAACAACACGAATATAATAACAATAGCAATATCGCAAGAACTACTTCAACGAATAGCGGGAAACACAACTCCGGTGAAAACTAGCATGATATCAATAACCTCAACTAATCCTGAATTCAGTGTGAATTTCCCTACTGCTGTTTCAGTTAAAGAAATAGCACTAGCAGGACTACGAGTATACCACAGTTGGTCTAATATTAGATCAGTACCATTCGGTGGTCAACAACCGAATAATTCCTTAATTGTTTGCGAGTAAGAATAAACAAGACGTGACTCCACACTAGAACGTTGTTTCGCTACCATCTGGGTCTTACCAGATCTAACATATCAATAGCGAATTACAACGCAGAATAAAATCCATTTCAACGAAGGAATCAAAAATCGCTATAACAGTTCATGAACCAACACTATCATCCGCGATTGAAATAAACTCATCTGGGTATGCCGCAGCAACCAAATAATTCCCTGGTGTTTGCGAGTAAGAATAAACAAGACGGAACTCCTGACTGGAACGTTGTTTCGCTACCATCTGGATCATACCAAATTGAACAAATTAATAATGAATTACAGCGCAGAATAAATTCCATTACTGGAAAAGAATCGAAAATCGCTATAACAATTCACGAGCCGACTTTATCATCCGCGATTGAGATAAACTCACCCGGGTATGTCGTATATATCTATCAGAGTTCGAAAAGAACCGTGCTAGGATGGCCTGAAACCCCACCTCGGACATCTTATCAAATACCACCAGAACCAAAAAATCCGACTATAAGTATGATAAGAAATCATATCATGATGCAATGATATCACACGATACAAATTTTGGAGTTTTAGATTTCTTTAGTGGACGGATAGAAGAACGAAGCGGCGGATGGTTTCAACCAATTCAATGTAAAACTAATGAACATTTTATAAAAATAATTAATGAATATGAAAAATATAAAAATATATTGCGATAAAAACTTTCTAAAGAATCTCCGCGAGATGAGATAATCAAATACATAGAAATATGTAATCAGATTATCACTGACATTGAAGTATTTAATTTATGGATTATTCAAACAATCTTAAATGCTGTAAATCCTAAATCAAGAACAGAATTTGCAAAAACTTATAATTTACGCGTAGAGAATATTTCAGCATTTAAACTGCACGGGTATAATGTAGATCAATTAAAGAATAAACAAAAGATCTCCTCGATGAATACTTTCCACAAATACTCGCCGCTTGGAAGAAAATGCCACAACAAACATCTATCCTCAAACATAATAACGACCCAGAAGGGAGTGGTAGGCATATTGATCCTCAAAATGTTAACATATCCTCGGTGATTGCAGTGAATTTAGTATGCGATATTATCGAAGAAAGTTATCAAATAAATCTCGAAAGATCAAATCAAGCTCAACAAGGATATATTTTATACTCAATTGCACCAACAGCTCCACCCGGATTTGTAATCATTGAGGATCCAACTAATCCAGTGTATATGCGATGTCATAATGATTCGTTAACGGGAATTTCTTTCAAACTCACTGACCAGTCCAATAATCTAATTGATTTACGAGGTGAGGTTTTTTCAAATTAGCCTGTTTGTGAAATCGTAAAAGATTTTCATCGTAAAAAGATTTTTACCCCCATTGTAGCAGAGAGAGCGCGACGACTTTGCGTCTCCAAAGGAAACTTTTTTTCGATTTTGGAGTAATCCTTGGTTTGCCAAGTAGACGCTTATATAAAGTTGTCCGATTCGCCTTCTCTGCTGCTGATGTTCTTGTCTCTCCAGATGAGTCTTAGCTTTGACATAGCTGCCGTTGTTTGTGTTGCTCATGATACAATTTCTGCTCTTGATCCCTCTTCCGTGATTATGGAACCCAGATATTTGAAAAGGCCCACTGTTTCCAGTTCCTGTTCTCTGACTTTAATGTTGGTTGAGATTTGTTTACCACTATTTGTCATCAACTTTGTTTTCTCAGCACTTACCTCCATGTCAAATCTGGAAGATGTTTCATCCAGGTTCTTCACTAAGGTGGCAACTTCATCTTCATCTGCCAGCCCATCAATGTCGTCTGCAAAGCGTAGGTTCATGATGATACGCTCTCCAGTGCTGACTGTCCCACACTGGTTTATCAGGACTTCGCTCAAGATGCTCTCTAAGTAAATGCTGAAAGGCGTGGGTGACAGGAGACAGCCTTGCCGTACTCTAACTATTGTCTTGAACCAGTCCTCCACAGTACCGTGAGCAATTACTGCACTGGTAGCCTTGGTGTACAACTGCTTGAAGGTGTTGGTCAACTTTTGACCAATGCTGTACTTCTTCATTTGGCCCACAATGCCTCATTCCACACTCTATCAAAAGCCTTTTTGATATCTATGAACACATGATAGATGTCTTTATGATGCTTTGAGTACTTTTCACACAGAACCCTAAGATTGAAAATTTGTTCTGTTTTGCTTCTTCCACTCCGGAACCCTGCCTGTTCTTCAGCGATTATTTTGTCTGCTTGTGGGTTCAGTCTGTTCAAGATGATCTTCAGCATCATCTTACTAGCATTGCTCATCAAACTGATAGTTCTGTAATTTTGACACAGCTGGAGATTGCCGTTTATATGGGGAGTGTTATAATCATTGACTGGGTCCACTGTGTTGGCCATTCACCTGTCTGTCCGATCTTGTTGCAGATTTGTTTTAGTAGTTATATCACTGATTCCCCACCATTTTGATACGTTCAGCTAGGATGTTATCTACTCCAGCTGCCTTTCCATTTATCAGTGCTCTTATTGCTGACTCCACCTTTCCTTTGAAAATGGGGAAATCATCATTATTTGTGGAGTTTGTAACTTCAAGCACCTCTGGCTCTCCTGTGGACGGATGGTTGTAGAGTTCCTTACAATACTCGGTCCATCTTTTTGCAATGTCACTTGCTTCTGTGAGCCATTTTCCATTTTCGTCTTGAATGGTACTGACTCTTGGTTGTTTGTGAATGATGATGTCTTTCACAATTTGGAATGCCTTTTTGCTGTTATTCTTAATCAGACTGCTCTCTATTTATGTGCACTGTTGTCCAATCCACTCTTATTTTGCTTAAATTGTTTCTGACATTCTTGTTTATTTCTCGATATTCTATTGCCCCTTTTGTGTGTCCGATGTTTTTTAGGTCTCTTCGGGCATCACACAGATTCAGAATCTCTTCTGTAACCCAGGGTTTGTTCTTTGGGTAATGGAGGTCAATGATGTCCTTGGCAACTGTTGTCATGACAGTGTTGAAAGTGTTTGAGGGCAGTGGCAGATGCTCTATCTGTTCGGGACATGGACGAACCCGCCCATACACGAGTCTCCTACTGCCTTGCAGGTTGGCTTTGATTAGCCAAAGGCTAAGGGAGTAAACCTTAAAAGAAAATCAGGAATGGAGACCCTAAGGCAGTTGGACGATGTACTACATCCCCTTCTGGCAACTCCTTGGTCTGGAGAGGGATGGGCTCCGCCAGACGACTTTTGCCCAAGACACACTGATAATGCTGAACAAATCTGAAGTTATCATACTGGATCGGTCGTCGCCCGGGTCAACAAGGACCGCGTCTGCCGTAGTCCACCAGGACGGAGGTGACAAGTGTGCTACTGGTACTTTGCATAAAATCAGAGCGGGAGACAACGTTGTCATCGCGACCCGGAACATTATATTTCTGGGACAAACTGGAAGGTTCCAAGAGTTGACAAATGAGATGGAATACTACACATGGCACATACTGGGACTCTGTGAAGTAAGATGGAAAGCCCTGGGAGAACACTTAATTGAAGATGGGTATATTTTCAACTATAGTGGATAATTGGATAAGTACATAAATGGAGTAGGCTGCCTTGTAAACGAAGCCATCAAGGGATCTTTGCTTGAATGTCTCCCCATATCTAGCAAAATCATCTCGATTCGTCTGAAAGCATCCCCCTTTAACATCACAATTATCCAAGTCTATGTTCCAACTACTGATCATGATGATGAAGAAATAGAGGAGTTCTAAAACAAACTTCAGGGTGTAATAAACATAGTAAGTAAAAACGACATCCTTATTATCCAAGGAGACTGGAATGCCAAAGTTGGCAAAGATGCTCTAAAAGACTGCGATGATCATTGTGGATCTTCTTGCAATGAGCTTACCAATGAAAGAGGGAGACGAATGCTCGAGTTTGCAAGCTACAACAACTTGGTATTAGCCAACACCCTGGGCCAACATAAAGCTTCACGATGTTGGAACCCATCATAACCAGATCGACTACATACTGGTTCAAAACCGTTACCGATCCGGCATCAATATAGACAAAAACAAGAACTTTACGAGGTGCTAATGTTGGGAGTGATCACATCCTCGTAATTATGAACCTCCGAGTTAGGTTGAAGAAACTTAACAAGCAAAAGAACATTAGGCTCAAATTCAACCTTGAACAACTGAAGGACCCTAATATCTGCAAGTCATTCCAAGCCACAATTGGAGGAAACTTTGCTCCACTCCTTGTGATGGATGCTGATGTTAAAGTAATGACAGACACTTTCAACACTGTCATGAGAACAGAAAACATATAAACAGTTGAAAATATTTAAGGTAGGTAACAGTATTAGGTCCTTAAGTTTGTTCTTCCAGTTTTGCAGTCGACAAAGGTGAATTTTAAGAGCACTCTTGAATGGGATCACTGTATTAATGTATTAATATTCCAGATTGTTATCGAAAACGTACAAAAATCAGTCAAATATTAAGAAATTTGAAATTCCTCCTTGTGTGGAAATCATCTGAAATAATTACTCTATGTTTTATATGCCATGTTTTGGAGGAAAATGGGATATTATTTCGGACAACGTCACTCCATATAAATAATGCAGATAACAACATATACCATGTTTTGTCTACTGCACAAAGACTTATTTATCACGCAAAGACGAATTACGCTTTTTGTTAATGTGAGTGTCTAGTACATAACGAAATGATAGTTTCGTACCACTTTTGGCAGCGTCGGACAGGTAATATATGGGTGTCGAGAGTTCGATATCCGACCTGGCAGTATGGGATGGCTGTCCCTATGTCTCCTTGGGAAGGAAGTTTAGCTCCAATTACTCTAGGGATGATATAGCCATAACTGTGTTAAACGTACTGAGAACGCTATCAAATCCAACACACGCTATTGGCCAGAACACGCCTACATTTTGTCTTTTCGTACAAAATTTATTATGTAATGCAGTCAGCAGTAGATGTTAGTAACAATTCATGTTTTAAATGTTTTAATAAGGAAAAAGGAAAAACTGATATTTAAAACATTCTCAAAGTCTGCATTAACTTTCCAGTCGTTTCTTTGCTGCAGTTTGTTGAAAGCTGTCTTTGCAGTATCATTTTTCTTCTAGTTACAAAATGACACGATGCGTATCAGAAAATGCCGTCAATGTTTTTTTACAATGTCAAATATAAGTAATGTTTCAAAACCGTACTATGTGTACATCATCTTTTCATTATATGGATACATCTATATTACTTACGGTTAACTACTTGCCATAACCATATGCGGACAAAGACATCATGTGTTCCGTCCAATAATTAATATTGGTCATTAGGATTTGTGTGTAGTTTTCTTTTCATCACCTATTAAATATGATATTAATCAGCAAATTCAAACACATATTTTACGGTGTCAGCTATTTTCTAACGTACCTACATCAACGCAATATCACTCGCTACCACCAGCATGAGTAACAAATGTTCCTGATATATATATATATATATATATATCTATATATATATATATATATATATATATATATATATATATATATATATATATATACCTCAAGGTGTATCACTTTTGCCACTTTCTTCTCAACGTATTTTTCTAGTTTTAGTTTATTCATTCTAATATTCAAAATATATTAAGCTAGTTCTTAGGTGGCATGATTTGATCCCACATGTGTTTCCATTTAATCGGCAGGTTGATATGGTCACACACCCCACCAATGCCTCTTTTCTTGTCTTCTATTTTCTCCTGCCTCCGATTTAGTTATTTTTTGTGCTGTTCGGTTGTACGTAATGCACGTTGTTCGTGGATACGTCGTTCCTCATAGGCACCTTCTTATTGTTGACTTCCATATGCTTTCTCTCCTTATTGTGTAAGGCTTTGAGTATCTTACACTTCTGGTAGCTTTTCAGGGGTTAGTGGAGTTCAGAGCGACGTAGAACATGTTTTTTACTTTATATTTCTTCTATACCTTCTTTCATCGATTCATGTGCTTGTGAAATTTCTCCAGTTCATATCATAATATGTATATTTCAGTATTACTCAGCTTACAATAGGCTAGTTTATATCCAATAAGTTCCACGTATACCCACTTGGTCTATACGTCTTTTTGTATTTTGTGTTGATTCTTTGAACGCCAAATATTTACACTCGTTGAGTACGTATATGCCTGAACAGACGAGGCTTTCGAAACTCCGCTTGCTCTCATTCTTTCACTTCTGGCCTTTTAAATAACCTCGGACACGTGCTACGATTTGTGTTGGTTTAATCAGCGGTGCAGGTTATAGTTCAAAGCCCCCTGTAAGATCCAATCATGCAAATTGTCTTTACAGTAACACATCTCTGAAACACTCGAGGTTATCAATAACATTGCGAATCAGTACTTGGTGTTAAAGTGGGCTTTTCAGGCGGCTCTTTGCAGTCTCTTCCAAATCATCACAGACGGAAGGAGATATTTTATTATACTTAAATCGCTACGTGAGATATGATCGCGTCCCGAACCCGCACGCGATTTATGTCTCGCTTAACCTGTCCAATAACCGAGAGAAACCCTTAGTGACCTCAGCACGCATGCGATGAAATTCATCCGATGTGTCCATAGCGGCACACTAAGTACAATGAATGTTTGCAGATCATGTGCATCAATACCACCAACTATCATCAACATATTGCAGTTGTCAAGGATTACTATATGCATGTGTGAAGATTATGAAAAATTTCCTTTATTAAAGTTGGGTGGGGTGCTCCCAATATTTTTTAAATTATTACAGAAAACCCACCGGCTCGGTTTTGTCAGATATTGAAGCAGTGATAGAGAGATGTAAAGCTCCGAGCCCCCGAGTCAGCGGTGACGACAGTTAAATTAATAAATACACAAAATGTGAAATCCAAATGATAACAATTTAATTCTTCAATAACAGTCCTCTCTCAAATAAAATTCAAATTAAAACTTTGTCACTCGTCTTTCACTCGACCAAATGACGGCCTATGGCATAAGCTTAGTTAGTGTGATAGATGTTTCTCTTGTCCTGTGTTCTTTCCCAACGACACGAATCTCAAGTTGATTTTGTAAAAGCACACACCAATTATTCAAACCTATTATAAACACTACTGAAACAGTTACTAAATAAACTGCAAAAATGGTAAAAACAACTAAACAAAAACGATTGTACTAGATCTTCCAACTGATATAGCTGCTGCACAATTACAACAGCATGCAGTTATTAACCCTACCAGAGAAGAGATATCTAAGGAAAAAGAAACAAAAGAAGTTGTTACACTATCTGAAAAATTTACTAATGAGGCTATTAATTCGATTACAAAATACGATAATCCGATAGATTTGTTTTGCGTTTGCAGGTTTTAGTTATAACGAAAAACTTAAAACTTAAATATTTATACATGGTATTGGTAGATATATCACATAAAATATGACAGAGATCGAATTTCAAACAAATATTAAATATTTATAATGTATATAAAAAGAATACACGAATAAGACAATACTCAGCGACAATCCAACTCACGTCCGCCTCAGCAAGAAATAGAACAAAAACAAATATCAGCGGCTTCATTAATTATTTATGGTGAGTTATTTCCTGCCCGCACTCCTTCTATGATTACTTCAAATCGTCTTATGTGGGAAAGATTATTATTAGAACAAGTAACAAGTCCACTTCCTGTAGACAAACCACTTCAAGTTGCTCATTCTTCCACCCTTTTTGTTAAATAGTCTTAAGGGTGTTATTTCTACTTCTACTTTCTTAAGTTGTTCACTAGCCTTTTGCAACTCTGACAACAATCTTTGTTGTGATGAAAAATATTTTAGAAGCTTTGTAATACAATTAGATCACTCGTAATATTATATGACAGATCATCATGTATATGTTACTTTGACTCCGGGTCAGATTAAAAAACTACAAACCGCATCGGTGAAACAATCAGGAACTACGATGACACTAAAACATAGTCTGATTGCAGGTGGTCAGAATATGGTATCACTTACAGAACGTCAGCGCAAATAATTCAATGATGCTAAACATGATACAACCGGAATCCGACTTACTTTATTCGCGGGTGCTATTTCAGATATAACTAAATCAGGTGGTATATTCCACTTCTTGCGGCTATACCAGGATTAATCGCAGCGGCTATTCCTGCTGTCATAAAAAATACTGCCCTCGCTGCTGTCCAGACATTGACAGGAATCGCACTAAAGAAAGCCATAGGACAAGGATTTAAAAAAGAGGAAAAGGTCTGATATTTCCATTGAGATTACCAGGGAGTCTTTATTTGTAAGGAAAAAGTCTGAGACTACCAGAAACGATTTAATAACAACAATGTCAAATTTTGATTTAATCGATATTGTTAAAATCGTGCGAATAAAAAAAAAAACTTTAGATGTGTTTTTATACGAGACCAGTTACCTTCCAGACCAAACAGCGTTGAAACCGGTATCATTAAGATCGATAATTCCACTGGACCTGGAACTCAATGGGTTGTTTATTTTGATTCGTACCGATTAGCTCCACCAATTGAATTTCTAAATTATATCAGCAAAATTCAAACTTTTCATTATATGCGGTCAAGAAGAATTCAAACTGTTCATAATATGCGGCCGTGAAGTAATTAATGTACTTAAAGCTATTTCAAAATCAACTGAACAACCTCATAACGTTGTGCGCGAGTATACAAGTAATGTCATTTTAAAGAGATCTTAGAGTATAACGGTAGATATTTACATGAAATCTATCTCGAAACAAATGCTACTAAAGGAATATCAGAAAAGGATGTACAAAACATTATCGATGACAAAATATCTGAATTATTAAATCTTGCAAATGTAGATCCAAATGAAGTAGTTGTATTTCATGATAAACAAGGAAAATAATAACGATTAATCTTTCTTTGAAGGATATTATTTTTAGAATTAATGGAGCACCTGAAAATACAAACCAGTGTTTGATAATAAAGGAGGAATTAATCCCAGTGTTACTATGTCAACTGTATCGGATAATATTTTCGTGCAAGATCAAAAGTCCGGTGATATAATGACAGGTGAACTTAACATGAATAACAATAAAATAACCGCACTTGGAGATCCAACATCTGAAAAAGATGCGGCAACGAAAAAATATGCAGATATTAATAACGATGAATTGTATAATAAAATATTCACGTTGAGGACCGAGTATGATGCTCACACAAACGTGTTTTCAGAACATCTTAGACAAATGATAAAGATTGATGAAATCACAGATAATTTCTTTGGAAAACGTCAGTTATTGTCATGAAACTTTCTGACATCAAGACGATCATTGATACGATTAAACAAACACAAGATAATACTATTAGTGATTTTCGTGCTATCGCTGAAAGGCTAAGCTGCAAAGGGGGCGAATCGGACAACTTTTTATAGGCGTCGATTCGGCAAACTAAGGCTTCCTCGTAAATGCTTAACAGAAGCGTCCATTTGGTCAAATAGAATCAAAAATAAGACGCCAATGTCGTTGTCGCGCCCCCTATGCTGCTATGGGTTAACAATTTATATTAACCGAATATTTTAACAAGTCCGATACGATATCGCGTCCGAGGATATGAAAAATGTATCGTTACAAATCCATGTGGGTTTGATTGGGCGCGGCTAAAGAAATGTTTTAAATGATTAAAATCCATATCGCTGCACCAAGTTTGCCAAATATTTCGTAATGTGTGATTGCCAACCCCGTTAAACATACATAACAAATTGTAATTATCTCTGTTCACTTTTGGTATTTGAGTGTATCGTTGAGTGGCGTATATCACCTCGGTTTTTTATTTCTGCCTCTGGAAAATATCCTGGCAAGGTTCTTTTTATTGTCTAACATCACATCATCATAAACGACTAAATTGTTAATACTTCCATCGATATCATCAATGCTTGGTGCTTCTTCGATATCGGTTATAAACTTAATAACACCCTCGTTGACAATGTCAGGGTGCGGTTCTATCAACAATGAAGCATCATAATGTCGCCATCAGACGAGGGTATACTGCATTACATCGCGATCAGGCAATTGTTGAACGATTTAATCGGACGCTTGCTGAGCCGTTATTTGGATATCAATACGCGAAGGAATTTATTCAGGATTAACGATCGCTTGAATGGGTCAAGAGATTACCAGGCTTAATTACCACGCTGAATAACGAGATTACTCGAGCAATCAACATGAAACCTAACAACGCGATTAAAAAAAAACTATATACCTGTAAACCCACAAAAGATATTTCAAAACAACCAATACTCGGCAATGTCACTGTTACATCACCTTCTCTCTGGTATGGCCTACGCTGCTATCTTTTCTGTCTACGGTAAACTGACAAGGATCTTTATCCGACCAACACCAACTCATTATACAATTGCAACTCGCGCAGTGATTATTCTGTTGTTGTTTCAACGTGGTTATTAATTCAGCATCAATATCAAATTTTCTGTTATTTTTTTTAATCTGTTGTTTATAACCAGAGTTTTTTTTCTGATTATATCTTCGCTGACACTATCACTTATTGTAGTGTCGTTATAGTCTAAAACAACTCTTCGAAGTTGATTTATTCTTGGTTCTCTGGACACTGCAAGATAAACTAAATTTGACCAATCGATGTGATTATCTACCATCCAAACAATTGTATCTGATATAGTCAATCCCTTTGAAGAATGAATTGTTGCTGCGTAACCTAGCGTCCATTGGGATTTATCAGCGTGCAATGCATCATCGACGACGCTGATATCAACCAGCACAATATCATTTAACACTAAAACCTGTTTTTCACTTTGTCCAGGAATATCAACTTCAATATTTTGTTGTCGTGTATCCTTGGGTCTATACCACAGCGGTATTGGAAGTGTTGCAAATTTTTCTTTATGCAATTCAAATAACTTCATCTGAAGTGTGTCTCTGGCTATCATTCTACTTGCTACTATCAAATCGTTTGATCTCCACGTTTCCCAGAAATCATTTAATGAGTTTCCGAAAGTATTTTACGGGATATTTCACATTGGATTCTATCCGGTTGTAATCTGATTAGTTTCTTGAACTCGCGTAATTGTTCATCAAGTGCTCTGTGATCGGTATTAATTTCTTCATAATAGTCTACAATATTCTTCAACCAATCATGTGGAGATAAACCGACAAATGGTGGTGGTTGGCCATGATCGCCGTACATTATTACTTTTGTATTCGCTAGCAATGACTAATTAAGAAAAATCTTTGTAATACATCTAACGACATTGTGCATATCTCATCCCAAATAATGACTTTAGGAATAAATTTCTCACCCATTCGTTCAGGAGGCCATTCGTCACCTTTCCATTGAAAAAAACTGTGATAAGTGCTTGCATTATTTCCCCGTTCTTTCATCTCTCTTGCAAGTCTGTGTGTCGGTGTTAGCACAATCATGTTTGATTTCCCACGAAATAATTCAATTGCACGAGTCGTCTTTCCTGATCCACCACAGCCGTTTAAGTAAACGGTTTTATATCTGCATCTTGGATCAGATATCTGCGGTGCATTAGATAGTTCTGATATCTGATTAAATTTCAGATATTTATCTTCAATCGTAACATTTGCTGACATGGAATAATCATGCAACATTTCCCGCTTAATTCTCCATGATCCCCAGCTCTCGTCGGAGTTAGTGAATTCAGCTACTGCTTCGCTGTATTTCAAGTTTATATAAAATGAATCAGTGGCTACTCTAACTGCGGAGTCAGAAAATCTATTTATCATCGAAAATAGATTAATAAAAACATAAGCCAGCATATGTTACATCCGCGATTATAAAATCATATTCAGCGCTATCTATAATCAACCGTGAAGAATATCTTGTATTGTCGTACTTTCCACCCTGAGTGTATTTACCGATTATTCTTCTACTGAGTTCTTTTGCTTGTCTATTTTCAATTTCAAATAGCTGTTTAGACCATTTCAAGATATATTCTTCGTCGAGATCGGGAAATTGTTTTCTATTTTCCCTGATTATACTATCTAAACTATCAGGTTGTGGTAACCAAACCTCAGTCAGCGCTCGATATGATATAATTGCTTCACTGACAATCAGTGATATCAGCATGCCACAATCAATCATATACCGTAATAACACTATTGGCATCCAGTGTTTTTCAGAGATGTGTCTACCAATCCAAACATAACAACACGGATGATGTCCCGTAGCCAGTTCAAATGATACTACACGAGCGAATCCCGTTAAATCAAAATCAGGTAGTGGTCCATTAATAACAGCAAGGGTCATCTCATGTGTGAGTTGTCCAAATCGCTTGAAGTACTCAGTGCATTCTCTGTACCCGAGAAAACTCCAGGGATAACACGCAACTATATCAACCGAAATAATAGTTTCAGGGTCGTATTTTGTATTCCATAATCCGCCATGGTATGATATCTGATCGAAATTCAGCTCTCGTTGGTTTCCATATGTTTCTCTTTCTCGCAAAATGAGCTGCAACCGACGGAATTGTAAAACAGTTTGTTAGTAATTGTTCGTCATGTTCTGTTGAAAAACCAATGGTTAGTTTTTTCATTTCGTCATGGAGGGCTTCAGTGCGGTATAATTCGCCATTGGGTCTTACAAATTGATCAAATTTGCCCTCTTCGTTTTCAAAACTGTGAAGTAACCATACTGACATAGGATCGTTTATTACTCATCTGGTGAATAAAATCAAAATAATTTCTCCTCAGATAATTCCGGGGAGAACTCCACGGGTATATATTTTATTGTTCTATCCCGTGGAAATATTGTTACCGCAGGTGTTCACGCGTTTTCGTTATGGTCAATCATTTTGATTGTTGCTCCTTTTGCTTTATATTTTGATTCATGTAATACTTCACCTGTTATCGTCATTACAGATATTGAGAATCTTAATGATGTTTCTAATTTGGTAATATCTTGAATTGTTACTCCCCGCTCCTTCACTGTTAGGCCCCATTCGTTTTTTTTGCGTCTTAGATCAGTCAATTTGTTTCCACGCAACACATTCGTGAAGTGTTCTATTATTCGTTCTGCTACACAATTCATTCTTGACGAATATTTCATGGGTTTTAGTTTTTCAATCCTCGGTTTATCATTTAGCGGATATATCCCATAAACAACTGCTGTTACAGGATAAAATCTCTCGTAGTATGGTTTGTCAATTCCAGTCAGAATAACTAGTTTGGAATCTTGACTCATAGTGACAGTTTATTTTATCCTTCAAGATTGTTTCAGATTTATCTCTGATAATCCAATCTCGGTTTTCCGAACGAATAATGAATTTCACTCAAAAATACTTTTTCTTGTCAAGATGTGAGATTATCACTGCTGCTTTTTTGTCGTTCGTGGTAGCATCAACGCTACCATCAATTCGAAATGTTGACCAACAGTGAGATGTTCCATAGCGCTTGAATTCATTAAAACAATTACGAATTTTACCCAACATGGTTCAATCATCTATTAGACCCTTTATCTATCGAGATTGAATTTAGCATTTTTCCAGGGCTTAATTTTCGATAATCTCTTAAACTCCTTCATATTATAATGAAAACAAGTATTTAAATAAGACATTTATATATAATGAATCATTGCAAATGGCTCATGATTGGATCAGTAACCCCGTGTAACAAATCATGCAGAAAGGAATTCTGTGGATATCATATGCAAAGTGTTCGTAACGGAAGTTATGGCACTTTACTATTTGGGGTAGGGGTTAGAAGAATATCACAGTTGTGTCTCGGTTGTGGTGGTAATTGATACACAGAGTGTTGAAGTGTTATTATGATAAGAGAATTAAGAATTCCATCAATGACTCTACCTCTGACTGTGTCAGTGTCAATAACATAATTATAAGAAATACTCAAGATTATATTGGGAGACTCTCAAGTTAGAATTCAAGCAAATAAAAAATTAGAAAAATAGTATTATAGTATATAAATGAACCAAGAATTTCAACCGCATCCCGTGATCAGCAATTATGAGGCATCACGTGATGGTATTGTCAGACACTCCAAGCTGAAGAAGCCAGTCGGTGTTGTGAATTATTAGGTATATTTGAGATTTGGTGGAAAGAAGAAATATTATTGTCATCGTTTCCTGTATGAGGTATATAACGGATTGATCAGGGATGGTTTTGTTATTGATCACATAAATGGTATTAAGACTGATAATTCTTTGAATAATCTACAACGGTTACACAGAGTAAAAATACCAAACGGGGAAAAACTGGCACTTGTAAAACAGTTGCAAGGAGACCCATAAGATCATTTAATGCAGAAAAAAACGAGGAAATGGTATTTCAATCGATGACTGAAGCCGGTAGATATTTCGATATTTGTAGTGCCTCAGTACGATTTGTTGCAGAACGAGTACAAAATTCGGCTTGTTCTAAAAAGACATACGTCTGAATCGTGTTTTATACTATTCTATAAAACACCAAGGGAAAAAACTCGTACGCGTATGTCGGCTTAGCAAAGTATGGTTGTTTCAGTTATGTAGTTGTTTTGTCCTGTACTGTCCTATATAACCCTTCACGAATGGAATTCTGGATTCGTTTAATGAAGGCGTATCTTTTCGGTAACACGTATTTGTTATTTATAGCGCTGTATCCAATATCTTCAAACTCCGAAGTAATTTGATCATAGTTTAAACTATTTGATAATTGCAACCCGTGACTTTTCAAATTTGAAATTTCAGTTATGATCTCGTTGATATCTTCAGAATACATATTATACAGAATAAAAATATTTATAATATATGATATGATATATTTTTCAAAAGAATTGGCGTCAATTTTGACTTTGAATCGAACTTCAAGTTCATGATACCAGTAAATACTTTCTACCGTGTGAAGTGTTTATCGAAGTAGAAGGAGACCTTGTAACAGCTGCTGATACTCCTGCTGTACCAGCACCGTATCCAGCTGATACTCAAGTCGGTTTTGTCAATAATGGTATCAAGGGGCTATTTGATAGTGCAAGATATATGATTGATGGAAAAGGAATTGAGTTGATATAATATGATGTTGATGTGGCCACAACAATAATAGGGCTAGCAAGATATTCCGATGATTATACAAGATCGGCAGGTCCTTCTATGATGTTTGCAAAGGATACTAAAAATACTACTGGAAAAAATCAATTTGTTGTAAGACGACCACATGAGCGTGCTGGCGGTGCTGCTGCTATCAAGGATATGATTATAAATACTAATGAGAATTTCTACCTAGGAGCCGCAACATGCATGTCAATGTTGCATGGAACGCGTAAATCATTTTCATGCGCGATTCCACTACATTATATATTTGGATTCTGCAGAAATGTTCGAAAAGTTATTTATGGAGCAAAGCATACAGTAGCACTCGTGCGAAAGGGGAATGATAATGATGCAATTTGAAGGATTTCAGAGGATCCTGCAAATCCACTTAATGATGCCAATAAAGTTGTTTTAACAAAACTAACACTGTGGATGCCAGTAATGACTCCATCAATCACAACAGAAGAACGATTACTATTATTTATGGATACAGGAGGAAAATTATTACTAAGTTGGCTAACAACAACAACAGATATTAAACAATCAACAGTTAACGGTACGTTTACATGGAATCTTGCATCAAAACAAGGCGTTTCAGCTCCGCGTCATATATGTATTGCGTTACATGATAACACGCGAGTTGGCAATCAACGCCTCAGCTATATGATATGTGATCGATTGGGTGTTACTGACGTCTCACTGAGAATAAATGGCCAGCAAGAACCATCCGAGGATATACAACTTAATTAACCATATTGCACGAGTTTATCATCGTCTGTTGCCATATATGGGACGCGATCAAAATGTTGATACCGGTCTACAAATATCACAACATGATTTTAGTACCCTTTATCCGATCTATTACTTTTTGTTGGAACATCTTGATTTAACAAGACAATCCGTCGTTGATATACACTTTAGAGCTAATGTGCTTCGTGGTGTTATTCTCAGCAACAAATCAATGTCACTTGAAGGTGTTGGTGGACGAATGAGAGTAATTGATGCACCAGTGGAAAACATGTAACAATTAGATCAATCTGTTATTGTATAATGTCATATAGTGTTGTTAGTGTTACGTTGACTCCTGGTCAACTCAAGAAATTGCAATCGGAATCAGCTAAAAAAATATGGAACCACAATAACGCTGAAATCCAATCAGATGACTGGTGGTCAGAATAAATTGTCACTAATAACTCGTAAAAAAAACACTTCGAAGACGCGCTCAAAGAAAAAGAAGGCCTTCAGATCACTCTCTCTGCAGCTGCGATCAAAAATATGTTAAAAGCAGGTGGTATATTCCCGTTGTTAGCTGCGATTCCAACGTTGATTGCGGCAGCGGCCCTAGCGGTGGCTAAAGCGGCAACGTTAGGGGCCGATGCTACCGCGACAGGGATGGCACCAAAGAAAGCTCCCGGGAAGGGGTATGAAAAAAGGGGAAGAGTCTGAGACTACCAGGAACCCCGCATTCATTGTACAAAGGAAGCCGCCTGAGACTATGACCGGTTTATTAACACCGATAGTTCCAATGTCAAATTTTGATTTACTCGATGCTGCTAAAAAAATTAGCGATTAAAAACTTCAGAGGTGTCTTTATAAAAGATTAGTTGCCGGCACAACCAAAAAGTGTTGAAACCGGTATCATTAATCTCGATAACAGCACCGGACCTGGAACTCACTGGATTGCATACGCGATTGATCCACGTGCAATCATCTATTCCAATTAATATGGGTTAGCGCCGCCTAAATAATTCATGGGTTGTATAAACCGCTTAAACACTCCTCGTTAGTATTCTACGCTACCAACACAACAAATGAATGACCCACAAATATGCGGCAATGAAGTATTAAATGTCCTTGATGCTATTTCAACATCTGGAATACCACCTCAACGGGTTGTGAATGAATATGCTAGCAGTCGCTGGAAATGAAAAATTTTAGAGAAGTAATTAGTTTTGCAATAACATCGTTGCTATTTGGGGACGACCTCTATCACCGTCGAAGAAATCCGATACCGATGGCACTGCAACCGGTGATATAAAATAGCCGAGATGTTGTACTAAGCAAGTGTTGATCCCAATGAAATAGTTGTATTTCAAGATCGTCAGGGTAAATTTAAGTCTGGTAATATTTCCCGTGATGATATTTTAGTTAAACAACGAGACGCAACAGAAGATACTATAGCACTATTTTCTGATCAGGGTAAACTCAAACCGGGCGTACTTATTTCAACTACTGTGGAACGGATTAACGATATAGAACCATTAAAAACACTACGCAATGAATACAACGAACATATAACTAAATTCGATCGGTTTTCTGAATTACAAAACAATATAATTGACAATATTAACAAGCCTCTATTAGATTTCCTTGGAAATCCACCAGTGAACACACCGAAACTCACAGAGATAAAAACTTCTATGTTGGAACTAGCATCTCTTCAATCCAAATATGAAGAACATGTAAAACAGTTTTCAACGTTTTGTTAAAATATTGTACATACATTTTTTAGAACCACATTCGATAAACTTGACATAAAACTCCCTGATATTAAAAACTTCATCTAAGATATGAAAAACTTCACCGAGGCAATCAAAAACGATGCAACGAGGATGATATAAATCATTAAAAAAAAAAATTCCTCATGATAAAACCA
The DNA here is from genome assembly GCA_029339505.1 of Unio delphinus. Taxonomy (NCBI): domain Eukaryota; kingdom Metazoa; phylum Mollusca; class Bivalvia; order Unionida; family Unionidae; genus Unio; species Unio delphinus. The sequence goes on along the minus strand of JAQISU010001240.1, from coordinate 2,865,677 downwards.
ATAACGTAGTATACACGATTCAATACGGATCATTTACCTGGACCCAATCATTCACTAACACGCTAAGTATCACCGCGACCGTCAAGGGTATTTATCGATTAGCACAAGTGACACCGATTCAATTTAATATATCATCGTCGAGTTCATCTGGGGTCAACCAAACAATATCAACGATCATCGACAAGGATACAACTGAACAGTTCAAGATAGAATCAACTGATACTAATCTGGCTAGGGTTTCATTAACATGGTACGTGGAATTTGTAGCGGATTTAAGTAAACAACTACATTGAAATTTATTGTAATAATTAAAATGTCATCACATCAGTATCGCTATGATCAGGTTAGAGAATTTCAAACTAAACTCAAAACACTCATTGAGGAGTACCAAACAAAAATTAAAAACCGACGAAGAATCACCGCAGTTGATGTTACCGTGTACTCGGTGAGTGGTGTAATCACCGGAGCTGGTATAATACACTACTCGGTAACAATGAATGCTCCGATAGCTGTTCCAATTTGTATATCAGCGGCGACAACAATCGCGGGAATAACCTCAATAATAACAAAAAATATCATCATGCAGCCAGCGTAAACTGCAAGATTATGTAGTTAAATTTCATGTTGTGTCAATCGCGTACTCGCAATTATCCTCGATGATATCATCGTCGCTCGATGACACATTAATATCAGATAGTGAATTCTCAGCGATGGTACGTATTTATGATTCCGCAATGTCGAAATTCGGAAAAGATATTGATAATAACAATGACAACACCGCAAGAACTACTTCAACGAATAGCGGAGAACACAAACCCGGTGAAAACAAGCATGATCTCAATAACATCAACCAGTGTGAATTTCCCCACTCCGATTCCCGTGAAGGAGATAGCGCTAGCAAAACTTCGAGTATGCCATAGTTGGCCTAATAATAGGTCGGTAGCATTTGGTGGTCAACAACCGAATAATTCGTTGGTGGAAAGTTTCTTCGCTACATCTGGGTCATACCAAATCGAATAAATCAATGCTGAATTCAGCGTATAATAAAATCTATTACTAGAAGAGAATCAAAATCGCTATAACGGTTCACGAGCCGACATTATCATCTCCCATTGAGATAAACTCACCCTGGTATATCTTAAATATGTATCAGAGTTCGATAAGAACAATACTAGGGTGACCTGAAATAACACCTCCACCTGAACCGCGAAAATCTGATTATGTCACGGCTAAACAATCATACCATCAACTTACCACATCATATAAAGAACACCTCCTCGATATAAAAAAGTAATCACTACCGGGTAGTTATTTTAATTTTATTGTTTGGGATTCCGCTTTTTGGTGATTTAAGGTTGGACAGACTCCAGAATCAATCACATACATAAATATTGACCATAAAAGAATTATTGAGTACTTTAGAGAAATCAGTCAAAAACACAGTCAACAACTACATCGACTACAACAAGCTTTCAATGAGTCTAATCGGAGTGAAATTGTTAAACGAATTGAAGTATTAAATCAACTTGCATCCGACATGGACTATATCAACCAGCGAGTGATTCAAGTAATAATTAACCACCGCGATGACAGCATTAATCACACTAAACGAAATTTTTCTAACCAGTTACAATATAACAGAAGCCGATCTACCCAATTTTAAATTTCCTGGGTATAAAGCGCACGAACTAAAAAAATCGGTTAATGATCTCATTGATGAAAAATTTAATACGATAGTCACAGTATGGAGACCGCAAAACAAGGATCCAATTATCCTCAAACATAATAATGACCCAGATGGTGATAGACATATCGATCCTCAAAATGTGAATATTTCCTCGGTGATTGCATTGAATTTAGTATGTGATGTTATCGAAGGGAGCTATCAAATAAATCTCGAGCTATCAAATCAAGCTCAGCAGGGATATATTTTATATTCATTTGCTCCAACAGCTCCTCAAGGATTTCTTATTATTGAGGATCCAACTAATCCAGTTTATATGAGATGTCATAATAATTCGTTAACGAGAATTAATTTTAAACTCACCGACCAATCCAGTAATCTGATTGATTTACGAGGCGAGGTTTTACAAATTAGTTTGTTTGTGAAATCCTAACAATAATTGTTAACACATAGTAGCATCGGGGGCGCGACAACGACATTGACGTTTTTCTTTGGGTTTTTTTTTGTTGTTTTTTGTGGTTTTTTTTAATCTATTTTACCAAATGAAAGCTTCCTTTAAGCATTTACGAGGAAACTTCAGTTTGCCGAATCGACGCCTATAATAAGTTGTCTGATTCGCGCCCCCCCCCCCCTCTGCTCCTGGCTCGATTAGATTAAAATACCACCTACAGTAAATATAATTATTTTTACTCGATACAACAGGGATTTCTCACCTGGACAAGTCAAAATAACACGAGGGATATACAGATTAACAGTAATTGCACCTGTGCAGTTTTATGTGTCATCAAGTACATCTACATGTGTTCATGTTAGTACAATAATTCAAATTGGATCCACTGAAACATTTAGAATAAACCCCAATGTTGATGGTTTAGCATCAGCGTCAGTTGCATGGTATGTAGAATTTGTAATTGATTTAAGGTCATAGTATAATGGATGTACAACAGTACAGGAAAGAGCGTGAATTACAGAATAAACTAAAAATCTAATTGATTAATATATAATATTTTATTTAATATCGCAGGCGCGTAGTTGTCATTGACCTAATTGTATATTCCGTTTCAGCTGTGATTACGTCCGCTAGTGTATTGGTATCAACGGTAACACCATTAGTGATGGCATCGGTAATTTTAACAATCTGTATTTCACCGGCAACAACAATCGGTGGTGTTCTTAATATAATTGCAAACAAAATATCTCCATGCAGTCAGAATAAACTACACGAGTATATAATTAAGGTACATACCGCGACTGATGCAGCTTCCAAATTATTCTCGCTGATGTCATAAAGAATTAACGACGCAAACTTATCAGATAGCGAGTTCTCAGCGATGATTAAGATTTATGATGATGATTGAAAGATGGCCGCCATCGCATAACTGCTTGAAGAAGGCTCTTCAGAGTTTTTGCTATTTTCATGATATATGTGCTTGTTGTCTATCTTCCTCTACATTATTTTGTTTCATCATGCATTAGTTGCTCAGTTCGTATGTGTTAATTCATCTCCTTGTTTCGGAAACGAGAACAATTATAATTTTTCTCAGCTGTTTTTATTTTTTTTCACAGTTAAGACGTCATTTGTTTTTTAATAAACCGCCATCAAGTTATCGTCAGTCTATCCGATAACAATATGATCGACCTTGAATTAAATGACCACACCTTGGCTCTTGATACTACATTGTGCTCAGGACTAAACGAACAGGGACTACATTCATCATTCCTTAAATGCAAACGGAAGCGAAAAAAGAAATGTGGTTTCAAAGCTGGCCGGCGCAAAAAAGGAAGAAGAATTCCAGTTATCTCCCTTTCGTCCGTAACAGATAAACAATTTAAGAATTCTGCCGTTAATTTTGATTATCTGGTTCAAATTTCTCTTAATAAGTAAACCGTTGTGTCAACTGTCCCAGGGATTTCACTACGTATTGCATTATTCAACGCTCATTCACTAGGATCACCGGGAAAGCGCACATAAATGGTTAATTTTAACAACGAACAGAATATCAACGTCTTCTTCCTGATAGAAACATGGTTAAAACCATCAGGCGATAAACCCAAGTGTACGGATTTAACACCCAGCGATTACTCCATCAAGTTGTTCCCGCGCAACTCTACCGGAAATGGAATTGCTGTCATCACAAATAATTCCATGATAAAATGCCTTAATAACAACACAACATTTCTGCCACACGTCGTTTGAACTAGTCCAAACAACACTCACACTGGAACAATAGGTCAGTCTCTTTTTTCTGTCTCTACCGCCCTCCTCCTATAGAAAAAAGAACCTAACTGAATTTCTCTTCATGGAGCAGTTTCCAAATCTTCTGAAGTATGTAAATTCAATAGCTGGCAACCTAATTATTCTTGGAGATTCCAGCTTTCACTTTGACTCTCCCGGAAACCCATACACTCTTAGATTCCATTCATGTTTTCAATCTTAAACAGTCTATTAACCAACCCAACCATAAACATGGTAATATTTTAGGCTGGTTTCTTTATAGACCTGATGATAATATTCTGCAATCCACATCTGTATCTCACGAACTTGCATCAGATCACCTCTGCATTATATGCCATCTCGACGTATCAATCCCTAACCTTCTACCTCTATTTGCTACTAAGAGAAACCTCCATATGATAAAAAGAACCAAATTCATGCATGACATCTAAGAAAACTTAACAACTTTCTTAATCCAACAGTTGAACACCTTAATAACTGCCTGCGTTCATTGCTTAAAAACGTGCCCCAACAACCAAATGCAGAGTATCAATTAAAAATGTGTTCTCCATGGTATATCAGTGTTAGGGACCAGCTTCGACCTGTTAAAAGACATTGCCGAAAAGCAGAGCGGCTTTGGCTTTCCACCAGACTCACTATTCATAAACAAATCTATGAAGCCGCTAAGAAAAACGTCACATAGTCCATTTAGCAATATTATCCCACTACAGTACTAAGATCACGGAGAGTTGCAGATGCAAAGAACTCTTCGAGATAACTAACAAACTAATGTCAAGGGACTAATGTACACCACTTCCAACTACCTTCTCTAAAGTAAACCTTCCGGACTTATTTGCAACTTTATTCAATAAAAAACTACAAACCATTAGAGATTCGCTTGACAGCACAATATCCACTGACTTGTCACCATACAGTTACGATACAGAATTTCAGCAACAACCATTAGGAGCGTTTGAACCTGTCTATCTTGATTTAGTATGGACAATCGTGACGAAGAATGCACCAAACTCTTGCTAACTTGATCCAATTCCGACATCTCTGCTGCTTGAGTGCGTAGATCCAATATTGCCTTCAGTAACTGATGTTATTAATATCTCTCTCTCTCTCTTTCTCTCTCTCTCTCTCTCTCTCTCTCTCTCTCTCTCTCTCTCTCTCTCTCTCTCTCTCTCTCTCTCTCTCTCTCTCTCTCTCTCTCTCTCTCTCTCTCTCTCGTCAGGGGAATTCCAATCATTTTTCAAAACTGCCATCGGAAAGACTCTGCTGAAGAAACCAACAATTGACCTTAACGATTTAAAGAACTACCGCTCAGTTTTTAATCTCCCATTCATATAAAAAATCTAAGAAAAAATTGTTCTAACACAACTTGTTTCTTATTTTAATTCAAAGAGTCTTTTTAGCAATGTAGAGTCTGCATATCGCCCTTGCTACAGTACGGAAACTACTCCTCTGAGAGTAATTAATGACATTCTCTCTTCTTTGGATAGAGGAAAGAGTACAGTCCTTACCATCCTTGAATTGTCTGCAGTATTTGATACAAATGAACAGCATGTATTTGGCATTCAGAATATAGCCTTACAGTGGTTCAAGTCCTACTTAGTCAACAAGACAAATTATATCTGTTAATGGAATACATTCCAGCCCAGTTGACGTATCTTGTGGTGTTCCACAGGGGTCTGTTCTTAGACGTGTTCATTTTTTTTCTATACACTCATCCGCTCTAAAGTGTCATAGATCTGCACCCAGTGTTTCACCAATTGACGCTGATGACAACCAAATATACAAGTCTAGCCACCCAAATGAAGTTGATGCTACCACCCAGTGAGGTGCATTTCTGATGTGAAATCATGGATGACATATAACAAGCTGCAAATGAATGATGATACAACTGAGGCTATTCTGATCACAACACAAAGACTTTCTCATTCACATCCTTTACCTCAGACAATAAATATCAACAACACCAACATTAAATTCTCACAGTCAGTACAAAACATAGATGTTACTCTAGACAGTACTCTCACATTGCACCAACATGTCATGAACATATGCAACGCTGCATACATTGAACTGAGACGCACCAGTTCCATTCGTAAATATCTTTCAGTTGATGCCACTAAAACATTTGAGTCTTCATTAGTACTTTCAAGACTGGACAAATGTAACTCAATTCTTCCTCGTTCGTCACAATATCTACTCCAGAAACTTCAAATAGTTTAAAACACAGCTGCACGGATTATCTATAGAGTATCTCTATCAGCGCACACCTCACCACTGCTCTGCACTCTACATTGGCTATCAATTCAATACAGAATCGAACACACAATTTATTCTCTGTGCTATGTTTCAATGACAGACTCTAGTCCAACATACTTATCCGGCCTCACTCATGTGATACACCAGCAAGATACTTACGCTCTTCGTCTGACAATCGTACACTCATTGTTCCCACTGTGAAATTGAAATTATATGAACAACATTATTTTGCATACCAGGGCCCAGCGACGTGGAACGAATTGCCTATTGAAATTAGACACAAAGACATAGTGGTCCCTTTTTAGAGTGCTCTTAAAACTCACCTTTTTCGACTGCAGCGACAAACTAAGAGACCTAAGAACGTTTTGTGTCTTATAAGTTTTCAGCATGTTTTTATGTTTTCCAATTTCATTGTTTTTGTCATTCGTTTTTCTGTAGTGTAGTCATATCAATATAGATGGTGTAACGCGCTTAGAGATTCTAAAGACTAGACACTATACAAGGTCCTTATTATTATTATTATTATTATAATTATTATTAATTAATTAATTAATTAATTAATTAATTAATTAATTAAGTAAGTAAGTAAGTAAGTAAGTAATTGACTTAGAATTATGTATGAGGAGGGGCTTAAAGGCATGGTCATGCTTATGAACAGAAAACAAAACGAAAAGCTTATTTGCTATTGTAAAAACAAGTAAATGAAGTCTCTGTCGTTGGCTAGATCACCTAATACGTCTTAAACGAGTGAAACCTCTGACGAAATGAACAAATATTGTAGCAATAATGAATATTGCCAAGAGCAAATTAATTAGACTGTTTCTAACAATGTATAACGATGTAGCTATTTGCAATCACCAATAAATGCGATGTTTTACGAAATGATATACGACAATGTAGAAATGAAGAAATACAACAACAAAGAAATCTATTAATTGCAGGTCTACCCGTGGATCCTGTTATGTAAGTTATTTTATGCGATGTGACACTCCAAATAGGAACAGTAGCTCTTTTTTACCACCTTCACGTTTACCTGGTTCATATAAATATCTCACAGTGACATTACTGTGTATTCGTTGTTTTGAAAAATCATTTCGTGTATTTTGTACGGTATATAATTTTTTATTGGATCGCGTTAATAAGTTTCATATTGATTGTTCGAGTAATTTTATTATTTAACGGAGCTATCACACCTGGTAATATCTTGACCCATTTACGTGGTCGTTTATCCTCGATAAATTCCTTCGCGCATTGATGTCCTAATAACCGCCCAGCAAGTGTTCGATTAAATCGTTCAAAAAATTGCCTGATCGCGTTGTATTGTAGTATGTCCCCGTCTGATGGTGACATTATGATCCTTCATCGTTGATAACACTGTACCCTGAACTTCCTTGCCAGGATCAGCCTGTTATAGATTAGGCCACTGTAAAGGTCCTCGTCGATAAATTCGTTCAAATGCAACAGATACCGCTGATGCCGCCGTGGTCAACAATGGTTCAGCATCTTTGTATTTACTCGCAACATCAACTACAGTTAATGCATAATTGCATGTCCGTGTATTGACAGTATCATGCGGCAGAAATAATATATCAGCCTGATGAACTTCATTTGGAACGATGACATCAAAATGTGCAAAGTGAATTTGTTTAGGTGGTGGTAGATAAATCTGCGATATCGCTTGTCTTGATAACCAAACTGCTGTAGTAACTTTGTTTACTTTTGCCCCGCTGGCGAGTTTATTAAAAGCTGATTATTTACCTCTCCCGTATCCTCTTGGGGAATAATAAATATATTCCATATTAATAGTAATTACCAGCACATACTATCAGTTTACCTTTCATCGCAGATCTTACTAACCAGTTAGCAAAAGATTCCTTGAAAGATTAATTTGTAATACAAATCAACGCATGAATCAATTTGACATCTGCGATATGTCTATGTTGCAGATTGCTACTTTTATAAGCAACACCATGAGCATCACACGCCTTATCAATAGCGTTTATTGGATATTCTCCTGGTCTTGCTTGGTCTTGGCTATTAAGCCTTATATCGAGTCTGTTTCCAGGGCTACAGTAATTATATATTCTCTTGGATATTTGGCCCATGGATTTCCTGGAAGTTTTGTCAATTTTTCTGCAATATCAGCTCCTCGTCTTTTTCAAAACAAATCATTACCCGATTACATAGAAACAAATGTAAGTTTGTTTGTACCATATTGTACACTCTTACCAGCAGGTGCAGATCTGTTATTACTTGTTGTATTTGTTGTCAAATCGTTTGTGCTATTACGCGTCTTATATTTAACACAATTTAGATCCATAATGTATTGATAATAACATGAAAGTAATTGATTTTTCGGCGACAAAAACACGAGAACCTCTTGCATCATGCAGCGCTACCAAATTATATTCGCATGATTATAATTGGACCGTCTAGAAGTCGCAAGACGCAGTTGTTACTTAATCTAGTAATGAGGTGGTTAGAATGGGACAATATATAATTGGTAGCACCATCTATAGATGTTCAGCGATGTTACGATGTATTCATGGAATTTAAGGAGAACGCGAATTTTTTAAACAATGGAGATGTTATTGAAGTTATCACTGATATTGAAGAAGCACCGAATGTTGATTCTATTGATGGAAGTACTAATAATTTAGTCGTATATGATGATGTGATGTTGGATAAACAAGCAAACCCTGCCAGGATATTTTCCAGAAGTAGACATAAAAATACTGATGTGATTTATGTTACTCAGAGATATACACAAATACCAAGCGTGATCAGGGTAAACTGTAATATTCTTGCTGTGTTTAATGGAGTTGATACACATACATTACGAAATATTCACTAGACGTGGTGCAGCGGAGATATGGACATAATTCATTTTAGAAACTACTTTTGTGTTGCTATATCTAACCCACATGGATTTATAACGATAAATCTGCATGATCCTAGATCAAGATATAGTATCGGACTTGATCAATATTCGGTTAGAACCCAAGGCACGACAACAAATACGTCTGTGTGGGTTTGGTTGCCAAAACGACCAGATCTCTCTCCGTAGAGGCTTTAAACTCGGTCTCTGATTGACAAAGAGACACTTCGTATGAAACCGAAACTGTTATATTAGTTTGTCTGAAATAGTTTTGGTATATTTCACCGCCTCGTAGAGCCTTTATTTTCGTCTAAAACCTTGGTCTGTTCACCCCCTCTACTAATGTCAAATATCATTTCGTAAAACATCGCTTTTATTCGTGTTTGCAAAAAAACTGCATCGTTATACAATGCTAGAAACAGTCTAATTAATTTGTTCTTGTATATATTAATTACTGCTACAAAGTTTGTTCATTTCATCTGTGGATTCACTCTCATCAAACGTATTAGGAGATCTAGCCAACGAAAGAGACTTCATATTTTTTTGTTGTTTTTTTTACAATAGCAGATCCGTTTTCATCTGATTCTCCTCATAAGCATGATCGAGCCTTAATAGCTGCTCTTCATATATTATTCTCAGTTAATTAAATAATTCATTAATGTTAAAATAATAACGATAATGACAATGATAGTAATAATAATAATAATAATAATAATAATGATAACGATGACCTTGTATAGCTCCTAATAATGTGACGTTCTCTGCACTTTACAACATCTGCAATAATATGGCTACAAAAAACACCATGAAATTAGAAAACATATAAAATGTTGAAAGTATTTAAGGTAGGAAACATTTTTTGAATTTTAAAATTGTTCTTACGGACAAAATTATGAGTTTCAAGAGAAATCTTGAAATGGATTACCGTATTAATGTATTAATATTTTCCGACTTGTGTTCGACAACGTACAGTAAAAAGTTAAAATCAGGCAAATATTACGAAATTTTAAATTCCTGCTTGTGTTCAAGCCATCTGAAGAAATTACTCTATATTTTATCTGTCACATTTTGTTGGAGAGAGGGTTATTATTTTTGGAAAACGTCACTCCATATAAATAATGCAGTTAACCACATATAACATGGTGCATGTAAATTTGTCTCCTGGACAATGAATTATTTATCACCCAATCATGAATCACGCGTTTTGTTAATGTGATTGAGTGTCTAGTCATGACGTACTGATAGTTTCGTACCGCTCTTGGCAGCGTCGCACATGTAATATATGGGCGTCGAGAGATTAATGTCCGACCAGGCAGTCTGGGTTGGCTGCCTGTGTATTTCCTTGGGAAGGAGAGTTAGCTCCAATTATTCTTGCAATGATATAGCCATAAATATGTTAAACGTAAAACTAAAACCTTCTAATCCCGAAAACGCTATTGGCAAGAAGACTTGTAAATTTTGTCTTTTCGTACAAAATTTATTCTGTATGCAATCAGCACTAGATGTTAGTAACAATCGTTCAATTCAAATTTTAATTGCTTTAATAAGCAAAAAAAGCAAAACTGATATGTATATATATTTGTATATATATATATATATATATATATATATATATATATATATATATAAATTTCTCCAAGTCTGTATTAACTTTCCAATTGTTTCTTTGCTGAATTTGTTGAAAGTTGTATTTTGCTGTATCATTTTTCTTCTACTTACAATATGTCAGAAACTGCCGTCCATTTTGTTTTACAAAGTCATAAAAAGGTATTGTTTCAAAACCTTAATATGTGTACATTATCTTTTCATTATATATATAAACATCTATAGAACGATATGCAAATTAATATATATTGTGTTCCGTAAAATGGTTAATATTGGTCATATGGATCTTTGTGTAGCGTTCTTGTTATCACCTCTATAATAGGATTGATATTGATCAGCATGTTCAAATTCATAGTGTACGGTGACACCTATTTTGCACTATAACTACATCAACACAATGCCAACGGCTACCACCAGGATGAGTAACAAACATACCTGTTATAAATAAATATATATATATATATACATATATATATATATATATATATATATATATATATATATACATATATATATATATATATATATATATATATATATATATATATATATATATATATATATATATATACACCCACTTACGGTTTTAGAGAATCAAATCCAACATTAATCAAATATAGAATTCACAAAAATAATCCACTAATGGAATTGCAAGAGTCCTGCTAAATAAATGTTCTAATAGTTCCAGGTTCGAATCTTGACGATGTAATCCAAAATGGCTGACAATGTCACGTGATGCAGTTCTTGTTTTATTATCATCCAAATGAAATTATGAGCACAGGTTCTTTTCCAAATAATTCCTCTTACTTCAATGAATTGACACAATGTCCAGAACAAGGTAATTAAAACTAACACTCAAACATTAAAACACAACTATTAACTTTATAAAAGCCAAGATTCTACTGAACTGTTTTATCCCAAATGACAATTTATATAACTGTTTTTCTTAAGTAAACAAGTGATCGCGTGATTTTATGGAAGTTCATGAAAGGTCACAGAAAGAGGCTGCCTTCACTAAATCACGTACTCAAAAAGGATCTAGATATTTCCTATCCCCAAGAACTAAAAATAAAAAGTTGTCCTTGAAATTAACCAATAGTTTTAGAAGGTTCTTGACAATGTCTAAAGCAGGGTCAGGAATTAGGTCAACAAGCCAAGGTCAACATATGTTTACAGCTAGAGTCTAAGTCAGCCTGAATTTTCCAGAAAAATCTCCCAATTAATGAATATTAAACCCTAAATGACAAATTTGGATTTAACAATTAAAAATTAAAAAATTCAAATCTAATAGACGTAACAATATATATATATATATATATATATATATATATATATATATATATATATATATATATACATACTTGAAATACCATGAAACTGGAAAACATAAACAATGCTGAAAAATATCACACACAAAAGATAATTAGGTCTTTAAGTTTGTTCCTGCAGAAGAAAAAGGTGCGTTTTAAGAGCACTCTTAAAATGGGCCACTGTGTCTTTGTGCCTAATTTAAATGGGCAATTCCTTCCACATCGCCGGGCCCTGGTGTGCAAAAGAACGTTGTCCATGTTACTTTGTTTTCATACAGGAAACAATGAGTATACGATTGTCAGAAGATAAGCGTACGTATCTTGCTAGTGTATACACATGGGTGAGGCCAGATAGATATGTTGGATTGGAGTCTGTCACTGAAACACAACACATTGAACACATTTTTTGTTTGATTCAATATCGAATGGATGGATCCGAGCAGCTGTATTTTGAACTTTTTCAAGTTTCTGGAGTAGATAGTGAGACGAACCAGACTGAATTGAATTACACTAGTAAAGTCATGAGATTACTAATGATCACACAAGTGTTCTAGTGTCAGCAACGGAAAGATACCGTATTTGCGAATCGAATTAATTAGTTTCAGTTCAAGATATGCAGCCTTGTATACGTTCGTGACATGTTGGTGCAATGTGAGAGTACAGTCTAGAGTAACACCTAGGTTTCGTACATCCTGTGTGAATTTAATGTTGTGTTTCTGATAATTATTATCTGCGGCAAAGGATTTGAATGATAACATCTTTGTGTTGTGATCATAATGGCCTCAGTTTTATCATCATTCATTTGCAGCTGTTTGACTAGACTTGTATATTTGGGTGTCATCACCGTACAATTGGTAAAACACTAGGTGAATTATCATTGACACGTGAAGGCGGCTGAGTGTATAGAATGAAGAAAACATGTTCAAGAAAAAATCCTGTGGAACACCACAACATAGATCAACTGGGCTGGAATGTATTTCATTTGCAGATACAATGTCTGTTATGTTGACTAAATAGGACTTTAATTACTTTAAGGACATATTCTGAATGTCAATTGCATGCTGGAAACGGAGAAGTTATATATCATGGTATATTGCGTCAAATACTGCAGACAAATCAAGGATGGTCAGAATGTAATCTCTCCACTATCCAAAGCATAGAGAATGTCATTAACTACTTTCAAAAGGGTAGTTTCAGTACTGTACCAATGGCGATATGCAGACTGAATATTGCTGAAAAGACTGTTTGAATTAAATTAAGAAACAAGATGGTCTAGAAAAACTTTTTCTAAGACTTTTATATATAGGGGAGTTTAGAAACTGGTCGGTAGTTCTTTAAATCGTGAAGGTCAAGTGTTGATTTCTTCAGCAGAGGCTTTACGATGGCAGTTTTGAAAAATGTTGGGAATTCCTCTGATGAGAGATAGATATTAATAACATCAGTCAGTAAAGGCAATATTGGGTCTAAGCACTCAAGCAACAGTGATGTCGGAAATGAATCAAGTTAACAAGACTTTGGTTCATTCTTCGTCACGAGTGTCCTTACTAATTCAATAGAGACAGGATCAAACGCTCCTAATGATTGTAGCTGAAATTCTGTATCATAACAGTATGTTCATGAGTCAATTGAAATTGTGCTGTCAATATAAACTCATGGTTTGTACTTTGTTACGGAAGAAATTTGCAAATAAGTCCGGAAGGTCTACTTTAGAGAAGGTAGTTGGAAGTGCTGTACATTTGTTACTCGACATTAGTTTGTAAGTTATATCGAAGAGTTCTTTGCAGCTGGAACTCTCCGTGATCTTAGTACTGTAGTTTGATAATTTTGATAAATGGACTATGTGACGTTCTTTCTAAAGGCTACATAGATTTGTTTATGAATAGTTAGTCTGGTGGAAAGGCAAATCCTCTCTGCTTTACTACTATGTCTAATAGCAGTGCGAAGCTGGTCCCTAACACTGTTATACCATGAAGAACACTTTTATATTGATAATCTGCATTTTATGGCTGAGGTATGTTTTTCAAGCAATGAACGCAGGCAGTTATCGAATAGTTCTGAAGTAGGATGTAAGTAATTTGTTAGGTTTTCTGGTATGTCATGCATGCATTTGGTTCGATTTAACATTACGGAGGTTTCTCTTAGTAGCAAAGAAAGGTGGATTGTTAGGGACTGATACGTCAAGATGGCATATAATGCAGAAGTGATATGATGCAAGTTCTTGGGATACATTGGTGCATTGCAGAATAGTATTATCAGGTCTATGAGGAAGCCATTCTAAAATGTGACCAAACCTATGGTTGGCTTGGATAACTGACTGTTTAAGGTTCAAAACAAGAATTAAATCATGGAGTTTTGACGTGTGTGGGTTTCCAGGACAGTCGAAGTGAAAGTTGAAATCTTCAAGACTAATTAGGTTGCCACCTATCGCATTTCCATACTCTTAATGATTATGAAACTGCTTCAAAAAGTGAGATTCAGTCAGGTTTTTTTTGCTACTAGGAGGACTAGGTTAAACGATGTGTGGAGCAAATTGAAGGTTGTGTTGTAATTAAGACATTTTATCATGGAATTATTTGTGATGACAGCAATTCACTTCCGCGAGAGTTGCGGGGCAACGCCTTGATGAAGTAATCGCTGGGTGTTAAATCTGCGCACTTGGGTTCATCGCCTGATGTTTTAGCCATGTTTCTGTCAAGAAGAAGACGTCGATATTCTGGTCGTTGATAATTAACTATATCTGTGCGCTTTTCCGGTGATCCTACTGGTTCGACGTTGAATAATGCAATGGTCAGTGGTATCCCTGGGACAGTTGACACAACTGTTGACGATTTAAGAAGGATTTGAACCAGATTATCAACATGAATGGCATAATTTTTAAACTGTTTATCTGTGAAGGTAAAAAGGGAGATGACTGGAATTCTTATTTTTCTACGCTGGCCAGCTTTGAAACAACCTTTCCGTTCTCGCCTTCGTTTACATTTAAGTAATGATGAAATATTGTCCCAGTTCGTTTAGTCTTGAGAACAATGTAGTATCAAGAGCTAAGGTGTGGTCATTTAATGCAATTAACGATTGTCCATCATACCGTAAGCGGGTTGACTGGCATCACGTGATTGCGTTTTATTAAAACACAAAGGACGTCTTAACAGTGGAAAGAGACAGCTGAGAAAAATTATAATTCTTCTCGTTTCCAAAACAGGAGGTGAAGAAACACATAAGAAATGAACAGACAATGCATGATGAAACACAATAATGTAGACGAAGATAGAAAACAAGCACATATATCATGACAAATAGCACAAACACGGAATACCCTTCTTCAAGCAGTTAAGCGATGGCGTCCATTTTATCGGAAGTATTTATCTAGTTGTATTTATTCATTCCAAATTTCAAAATATATCAGACAAAAATGTAGGTGGTATTGAGGACATTGTCAGAGTAAAGGTTCTTATGCCTGATTAAATTTATTGGCGAAATTAAAACAAACATAGAACAGTAGTAAAGCACTAAAATTGTTTTCTTTGCTTTGTACTATTAATGGGGGAATATCGTATGAATATTTTTACGGGAAAGTAGTTTCTTTCCGGGTTGCTTGCTTGTAGAGGTGTAACTATTTGTTTCTTTATACGCACACCTGCTGACCACCTTATAACATTATTCGAGTTATAAATGTAATTATCCTTGTTCATAGTGATAGACTGCGGCCAGCCAATGAATATCCCGAATAACAGTACATTAATACCTTCAACTGGATTAGCCGGAAACACGAGTTACAATACTACAATGCGAGTCTTATGCGATGAAGGATTTAACTACACACTTCCTGGAAATGACATTATTCAGTGTGCTGATGAAGGAAAATGGATTGGAATCCTGGGGCATTGTAATGGTGAGTGTGTTCCATTTCCTGTTCGTGTCAGTCAAAGGATTTTTTCCGGAACATTGGCAATACATATGAACAGATTAAATAAAAAATATACAAGGTACATCAAGTATATTTATACGCGTGACATGAGTTTCTCTGTCGTATAAAGATACATTGATGAAATTTTGAGGCCAATTACAAAAACGTGCATGTCGTCAATGCAATTTTCAGTGAGAGGACCCGAATGTGTGTGTGTGTGAGTGTGTGCGTGTGTGTTGATTTTGAAAAGATTAGGATTTTCGTATGTATGGTCCTTAGTAGCTATGTTTCGTGGCTGATATACTTCGACATTTTTTTAAGTGCAGGTATACTTCTTAGTGATACAAAATTTGTAAGTCAGTTTGAGAAACACACTTCCACTGTTTTCTTTATTTCTGTTGCAGTTGTTTAAGTAAGTCAAAGCTCGCTGATATTATCGGAGCTTTATACGAGTTTTTCATCTAATTATTTTTGTTTATAGTGATAGACTGCAGTCAGCCAATACATATCCCTGACAACAGTACAGTAATATCTTCAAATGGATTAGCCGGAAACACGAGTTACAATGCTAGAATTACTGTTACATGCTACCAGGGATTCAACTACACACTTCCCGGAAATGAGACTATTCAATGTGGTAACGACGGACGATGGAGTAGTATTCTAGGACTATGTGATGGTGATTCAAGATCTTTTCTCGTTAATTTAAATCATTAAAACGAACAAATGAAGAGAAATCGGATTTATCTTTCTTGTTCTGAATGTCAGTAAGATATTTATTTTCTTTTCAATCTCTTTTCTATGTCATCTTCCTTCAAAAAACATAATATACATGATACGATAGACGAACAAATTTGCAAACGGTTCCTTGACATGAAATTACATACATTTGTCAAGTATGCTATGCAAAATGTATAAATGACAATCCCTACCCTCATTCAGTAAATTTTTTCTTGAGAATATTGTGGGTTAAAAAGGGATATAATAATCCTAGACATAATATATTGTCCCACATTGAAGATCAACTTCAGTATTCATTTGTATTCTTCTTTGATCTCTTCCCAGTTATTAAATGTGGTTTGCATCCTACCCCTCCATCAAATAGTGTGCCAGTTATAACACCCGGTATAGATGGTGACACAAGCTACAACGCAACAATGACCGTTGGATGCACTGAAGGTTACAGATATACCTATTATGGATCGGAGACAGTCCGCTGCAGGCTCGATGGATTATGGGAAGCAATATTAGGAAAATGCGATTGTAAGATGTCATTGTTCCTTTCCTTTTTTTTTTTTTTTTTTGATTTTTTTATAACAATTATGCATACTTCATTAATACTATCATTCGTAAAGTAGGAAACACCAGCCGCTCCTGGAAAAGCTAAGAAAACTGGAAGACATGTAGACTTTTATCTTGTTTGTGCAACGTAGCAGATACACTTTTAGTTGCAGTGAATATAACGTTCTGGTTTAAAACGTTATATGATCAAGTATTTAAAAATGGTTAGTAATTATTGGCTCATGTAACATGTACATTTGTATGTCACTGCTTCTTTTCACCAGAGAGTCTGATTCTCAGAACACAGGTTTTGCTTTTATTCATGAACTTTATATATGTGCATAAAATAATTGTCGTGCCCTTTCAAATGGTTAATACACACACGTTCTCTCCCCAGCATCAAATGTCATTGAGGGTAAAGATATTCTGAAGAATAACAGCATAGATTGCAAGCCAGGCATTCCAAATGTACACAATGTTGATGCAGTTGTGAAGAATGTGGCGAAGGATCTAAGGATAGAGCATATGGTGGAGAATCTTTGAAAGTTCAAGGCAATTAAGCTTTCAGTAATATTTGAGCATTTCACATCATGGACTTCAAACTTCTAAAGGTTTCCAGCAGTGATATTTCATGTAATTGCAACCGCTACGGTGGTCTAGTGGTTAGAGCGTTAGATTCGATCCCTTGCTGAGTCATAACAAAGACTTACAAAACTGGTACTAACAGCTGCTTCGCTTGGCGCTCAGCATTAAGAGGTTAGTGTTATGACTGCTCGGCCTTGTGTCTGGATAATGTGACTGGGTGGAACATCATGCTACATGTCTGCGACATGATGCACCAGAGCTCGACATCACTATAAAATGCTTCACTGCAGACATCGTAGCGATATGACGGAAACATTGTTAAAGCTACTTTCAAAATCCTAATCAAGCACACATGCCATGTACGTGCATACTAAGTATAATTAAGAGAGCTATTATCATTAATGCGTCTCTAATTGACAGAGAAAATAATGTCTTATTACGATTTCAGCTGTTTGAACCTTTTCAAAGTGTCGTAATACCAGACAAAAATAGGGCAGCAATATTCTTGTTAAAGAAGAGTAGTATAGTTTTAGTAATATTTAATTACTATAACGCTAATATATACGTGTTATATATTAATGTTTGAATAACAACAGGGCAAACAATTTTAAATTCAGTGTGAAAATTCTCTTTTCGGTTAATATTTTATCTGCGAATCAAAATCAATATATACTAATGTAAATTATTTAGATGTGGTTCATGTCATATTGACATATTACTCTGGTGAAGCGTCTGTAGAAACATAGCTTTTGTTGATCTAGATTCAGTTTAATTGCGATCATGTTGAACCAAATCTACCTTTAATGCTATTTTGATCTTGTTAGCATTAATTCAAAAAATAATTATGGTTGAAGCTCAAACTTTACTCTTACAAAATTAAAATAAACTCATCTAAATGTACCCAAGTTAAATAATTATTTTTATTTATGGTTCCATGGTGACCCTGATAGTATATCCACCTTTGCATTCAAATGGGTGATCACGTTTCTTTAGTTCTGAATTTCGTACCTTCAAATAAAAATGGTTGAGACTTATAACCAGCGAGTAGAAACCCTAACTGTACCCATAACAAGATTGACCTTAACCATGTTTATGTATGAAAGAATGAAAGATGAAGGTGAATGCACCATTAATAAATAATCTCTCTGGTTTAACAACTAAACTTTGTCGGAGATAAAAGGAGATTGATTAATATATGCTTTCTCATTCGATACACTTGATAACAGTCTATTCAAAGGTGTCTGTCTTACTGTCATGTAGGAAACATCTATCGTATTAAAACCTTGATCAAGACTTTCAAATAACATTTACCATGCCTAATGACAGAGGCTTTGTGGTTGATTATGATGGAAGAGGAAGCGTGAAAGATGTCTGTTTAAACATTTAGGACAATACTTTATTCGAAAACTAAACCCTACTATCAGCTACACTTCAAATGAGTGATTACTTTATATATAACAAATGAATGTGAGATTGTTTTATGATTCATTTTAGTGCCTTTTGCTAAGAAAAAATAAATCATATAATTCTTAAGCAAATAAATGCAGCAAAAGAAGTGGGTGAACTTACGTGAAGAAACGGTATCCCAGTCACCCATAAACATTACCAAATGGGAGTAATTGTTTCTAACAATACTTCACTCTACACCTAATGCAACGTTTCTGATCTTACCACCCGTTTGAAAGGAAAGGAATGCCTGGCATGTGCAGATATAAATTGGATAAATTTACAACGTTTGTGAGAAATATTTTTGTGTGGAGAAATACAATTTGTCGTGATTTTGGTTTAATACCTTCCCTTAAGTGAATATACACTAAAACCTCACCTGAAACCTAGCGGGAAAAAAACTGAATCTTAGATGTTAGTGGTTATTTTACAGAATTTGGTGACTGGCACTGATTATTGAGACCTCAGCTTCAGCTAACAAAAAATATTCAGTGTTGAGTTCTCAAATGATACAGAGTGGAGACAACGCGTTTTCAAAAATGTAAACTCAATGAAATGCGATGACTATTTAAAATAAAGGTGACTGCTGAATGCAGTCTTCTGTACCTGATTCAGTCTAGTTGAGAAGCATTTTTTGCTTGCTTCGGATTAGCCATTTACATTTAGAAAGAGTCATACAATGCACATATATGGAATTACAATCACAACGAATGAAACAAAATAAGTTCATATTGTGAAGAATATAAAAGTCAGTGAATCAAAAGAAAAAGAAACATAATTGCATGTATCAACATGATCTTCAGGTCATCGATCCACCATCTAAAATAGGACACTGTTTTCCACAGTTTAGTTTCTAAGTGCATTATGAAGAACATAACTGATTCCACCACATTAGTAAGGGTTGATACCTATACAAACTGAACCATGGCTTATATTTGCTCGAAAACAAATTGGTCTGCTCCCATCCAAGCAATATAAAGATTATGTCGTTGTCTGCAAGTCTAACCTTAGGACTTTTAATCTGTTTCCTGGGTCTCTTCTATCTTAATTCTGAAATTATTTGAAACCAATCATAATCATATGTTTGATATTAATTGTACCCTTTAATGGTTTCCTGCTACTAGCATGGATTGAAATTTTCTACAGTTCACGAAGATGCAATTCAGTCCGTTTCAGACGGACAAACGCCCCATTACGTTCATTAATGTAATGACCATTAATCGTAAAACGTTCAAAATATGCGAGGAGGAAAAAGTATCCATGGGTTTGTGGATGGGTACCAAAAGAATGCTTGCTATTATTATGCATGTAATGAGTAAAGAAAATAGACCAGCTTAAAAATACCAATCGCTTATGTTTGTAATTATGTCAAGCAAACATATCATCAGATATGCAATAAATTATAATAAACGTATATGGAAACGTTTAGATTTTAACAATAGCAACTAATCCAAGATAGATTTACTTTGGCACCCAAATTGATATAAAAGGCAGCTTTGCTTTATGTACTTAACGTCTAATTTATGAAAGTGTTTAACAAATTCAAATACGCCAGCAGCATTATTACTTTCAGGCAAAGATTTAAAATCGGGTTTATTTTAATAACGCTTAAAAGCCATATCCACGGCACATTATGAGCTTAACATAATATTCACAATTCAGTCTAATTCAAAAGCAAGATTTTAAGTCCTTTGTAGTTTGTTGATTTCATAAAATGCGTACATTACAGTAGTCTATCATGTACAAGACTAAATGTATTTCATGAGAAAGACATTTATATATTCGTGTCTTTGATACTCAACCGAAAACAGTTTATCTTTGAGTCATCTCAAAACATCCATTGGACAGATACCATTTGTATTCTTTCAGCGTGCAAGATTATTTTTAGAGTCTGGACTGAACGTATGCATTGAAAATTGTTAAGAGTTCCGGACGTTAATAATTTATCATTACTTTACCCTACACTTTTAATTTGAAGGAACTTGGCAATATTATCAAATTAACCTGCTTTACATACACGAGTGCTCGATGAACATTATGTGTCTATCATTCCAAGCATGGCTAATCTCAAAGTACCAGGAAAGTATTAGAAATTTGACCATAAAATAAAAACCATTATAGCAGTATTATTTTAAAAGAAACTATAAACATGTAATGGACATTATGCAATCAAAAGCATAGAATCGCCTTCGGCCAATACTCAACATTGTATCCTTATATCTCATACAGCAAATACTAAATGCCTGAGAGAGAGAGAGAGAGAGAGAGGGAGAGAGAGAGAGAGAGAGAGAGAGAGAGAGAGAGAGAGAGAGAGAGAGAGAGAGAGAGATTACAAAAAGATCGCAGAAATTGGAATCGCTCTCATTGGGTATACTTTAAGGTCATGATAATTCTTAACGCAATCATTTACGAACTGTAGCAAACTAAATAAACGAAAGTCTTGATCAATATAATTTCTACTAGGCTCGTATTGATACAATTGCAGAATTATTCGTTCATCTATTTGTTTTCTAATTTCCCACAAACAATGTTTTAGCTTTCTAATTTACAAATTTGGTATGCAAGTTTCATATATCGGAACTTTACTGTCTTATTTCAATTTGAAACTAGTTTGGATGGTTATTAGCGTATCCGTGTGTGTGTGTGTGTGTCTCTCTGTGTCTGTGTGTCTGTGTGTGTGTGTGTGTGTAGATATATAGATAGAGATAAGATAAAAAACGATTCAGACAATACAATACAATACAATACAATACAATACAATACAATACAATACAATACAATATAATATAATATAATATAATATAATATAATATAATATAATATAATATAATATAATATAATATAATATAATATAATATAATATAATATAATATAACTGACTTGCTAATAAAGCAATTCAATAATCATCACTTCACACAAACAAATGACTGCTTTATTAGCATGTAAATTATCGGCTTGGTCATACGAATTTATTCTACAACTCCTACAAACTAATCTTCTTCTTCTAATGATTTCACCTCTACATCAGGTTTTGGATATTCTTTTGGGGATTGTCAGATTAATAATTGTTACATCAATCTGTCTAATGATGGGTAAATATATGCTACATATACTTAACAAAATCCCATTGACAAAAAACATATTATCAAGTTTCATTAAAAACACTTTATATTATGATATCTTGAACAAATATACAGCGCTAATCTTATTGTAGACTCTAAGCCTCCGGATTTGACAGCTGCTATCGTGGGATCTGTTGTCACGTCCGTTATAGTAGTATCAATGGTGGTCGGCATCTTTATATTCATGAGGTATGTGGTTTCATAATTTTCATTTTATTTCAATAAAGAAATCTAAACTAGTCGAAATCACGCTCCTAGGAATATATTACTAGCATACAGAGTACGCTGCGTTTAAAGATAAAACACATTCCAAATGTATAATATTGGTCAGAGTATTAGTTATAAGTGTGATGCTAACAATAACTGTGTGTCATCAAATGCACGTTTTAAATATATAATTATCCAGGGCATATTGCATGCTGTATATCTTATTTAACGTATAGAATTTAAAGGCAGCCCTAATTACGTTTTCATTACTGCTGCAGGAGACGAAATAAACACAAGGATGATGCAACACAGACCGTTAACGAGATTGATGAAATCAGAATTGGAGACAGTAGTAATCCTGGTGAAATGGACTGTCAGAGCGGTGTGTCGATAAAAATTGTTTAACCATATTTTCTGTTACAGGGGTATACGTTCCATAGACCTATGGAAATTAGCATGTGCGAAGACATGTTTTGGTTTCAAAAACATCCATATCATGTTTATTACCCAGCTTGAGAAATATCTCTATGATAAGACCGCTACGCTAAGAAAATTGGAAAATCAAGAAAATCTGTATTTTATTCTATGCAAATAACGCACTTTTACAAAGGGCTCAATCAAAATAACACAATTGACACTCTAAAATAAAATGTATGTTAATAATATCATTCTTCTCAAATTCGAGTGATGCTAGGATGACTATCTTTAAAATATCATGTGTTTCAAAATGGAACTATAAATAAGGTTTTTGTTATAGAGTATTAACCATTTTTCAGCACAAGATAGGCTGTACATGGCGACAAGTATAAGCTTCTGCACTGTAGCTGAATTGTTTATCAGCTCATAATAGGTAGCTCCAGTATGGATGAAACTGACCATGTGGAATGCGTTTATGCAAGATCATCTAAAAGACTCAGGGTGAAAGCTAAATTGCTATGTCTATCTACATATGCACTGATTATGTGTGTGTATCGGTCTATGTGTAGCAGGCAATGTTCTGGGCACCTTTGATTCCCTTTCCCAGTGATAGTGCGGGCGATGTGCACTGTCATTCCATATATAGATGTTTAGTTTCACGATGGGATGTTGAATTATGCAGCTGCGATAAGCAGCCCTATGCCCGGAGCAGCATGTGTGCAGGTGTACAGCTACATCTCGCAGTGTATCCGCAACAGCTTCTGTACTGCTCGCCCATCACCATATGCCTTTATGGCATAGGAGGGGTAGAGGCGTAGGGTTGATAATGTCATGAATTGCGCCTGAGATGGATTTATGTGAGCAAGAATGCGTCCAGTCATCCTTACTATTTCATCAAAATTGGTGTAAATTCAGCGATTATGTCAAAACGCAAGGACATGGGTCAGTGTGTTGGGGATATCCGTTAGATCCAACTGTAGCTGAGCTGATCATATGCGCTTCCAAACAGCTCTTGTCATCGTCGTCATACAGATAGACATGAGTACCACTAGATATGACTTTCCAGAAGGAGCCAGATGTAGCTGTCGAGTCACGGTACACGGTCCCAGGAATTACCGTCTAATGTTACAGTAGCAGTCGAAGCTTGATCTGACCATTTGTATGGTCAATGATTGATTCCTGATAACACACACACACACACACACACACACACACACATATCGTATCCCTCGCTTTAAATCACTTGATGTATTTGTTTGCTGAGACAATGCTTTCTCCTCTGTCGTCCTTTTCAATTTTCGCTGAACTTAATCTTCTCTCTGTAACCATGTTTTCAAAAGAGTTTTCTGAATATATGAACACTCAGGGCATCGATCTAGATAAGACTGCAGTACACGCACTTTCGCTCTTAATTAATCTGCTAAAATATAACGAACAATCGTTCCTTTTATACTTTTCCCGTGTAATATCTCATAACATATCTGTATAGAAAGATGTCCATAATCGTGTTGCTCTTTATCAAATGAATAATTGTGTACCTTTTATATTCTCTAGCGAACCCCATTCATTATCAACCCACTCTTATCCTCTATGAACTATAATGACCTTTACGGTTCCCTTCTCAAACATTTGTCCTCAAAATATATGAAAACAATGTTCAAATGCGTATTGTTGTGTATAAGAATTACATATCTGAGTATCTTACCCAACATAAAAAGTTATCGCCGTAATGACACCAGAGTTTTCATATTAATGGTTCAGTGGTTCAATTGTCACATTAATGCTTCACATATCTAACTCAGACAGCTGATTTAATACAGGAGCAGCAGAGAGGGTCACTACAGGATTCATAAATATTACGTTATGTATGTAAATTAAATTATACGATTAGATAAACAAAATATACAAGCAGTATCAATCTCTCTCTCTATATGCAAACACCAGCGAAAAAATTAATCTTGCATAAAGTGTTCATACTTTAATCGGATATGAATATATATATATATATATATATATATATATATATATATATATATATATATATATATATATATATATATATATATATATATATATCTATATATATATATATATATATACTTTCCACTCAAAGTTACTTTAACTACATATAATATATTAAAAAGAAAACTTTTTAAATTTTCTTTTGCATCATACATAGAAGATGTTTTGAAACTCTAAATTTAGTCAAAGAGTTACAAATGATCAGATGCTTATGGGAATATGCTACATTTAATTTCTGTACACAGAACAATAAACGTGTTCTAACTCATAATTGACCAATCGATATATTGTCCTTGCCAGGACTATTGTGAAGAAATATAACAAACTTAGTGTGAAAGCTGTAAATGGTAAAATATAGTTAACTTTGGTAGCACTGATTTTATGACACGAGAATATCGGCTAAGACTATCAAGCTGGAAAACTAAATAACATGTTTTAGGAGAATCAGTTTGTGCTACTAACATTTTGGAAAGCTGTGGAACCGCGTGGAAAATTAAAAGACATAATTCTTGTTACGAACTATATTTAAAGCAAATGTTTTTCATTTATTCGTCTTGTCGCTATTTTCATTTACTTAGGACCATCCAATAAAAGTAAGAAAGGTCGAGGAAGTTACTCTACCAAACCTACATCAAGCGCTACCAAAAGAAATGTTGATGAGGATTGTTATGAAAACATCCAGAGCATCAGAACAAAAGACATCAAAGTAGAGGACCTTTTTGACTTTGTACTTCAAAGGAGATCAAAATCAAACCTCTACGAGGAAGAATACAAGGTACACTTGCATCAGTTGAACAAATGTCAACAAGCTTTATTTGAAATACGTCTTTTAGCTCTACATGTGTAACTTTCAGTAGAATATTTATTGCCATCACATTCGAAATACTTCATTTAGTATGTGGCCATACGTTTTCAGTTCTAACCCACTACCCACTAAGTTACTTCCATCGAAATTAGGGTTTCAGGAACTATGAACAAAATCCGTCTTTTAGTGATATGACAAGGATAAATACAAAATTAAGAAAAGATTAACTCTGTTTCACTTTCCCATTGGCTGTGTCACCTAACAGACATTTTAATCCAGGAAGATTTAGGATAGGATAAATGCGTAGGCAAGGGTCTATGAATGGAGTCCTTGATGTAGGTCCATTGGTCGAAGCCTCCTAAAGCTTCTGAATTTCAAGAGCTCCAGGGCATACTTTCGCAATTAAACAGTACAAACTTGCTCTAAGGAGCTTTCTGGTTGTTTTTGTAGGGTATTGGGGAGTCTACCACCTCCCAATCCGCACCTGAGTTATATGCCTGACTGTATGATAGCTTGACCTGGCCTCATGCTTTCAAAATCCTGTCTATGATCAAGAAGATCCGTTTCTAACTTATAAGACAAGTGTATGATGGTGACTGCGTTGATATACTCAAATTTGACACATTTAATACTTGTGTTATTTGTTTAAAGTTACCACGTCTTAAAAATCTAATCTCTTATATAATGTCAGAGTGGAGGGTATACTATTATTGCTGTACATGCAGTATCATATAGCACAAAACTGACAACAACGATGGTACAAGCTTGCATCGTTATATGTGGGTTTTTATCCTATATCGTTGCTATTTTCGCTCTTCATCAAATGACTGTATCGTTCATTATCGTCATTTGTCAAACATTTAATTTCTCCTAAAGTGTAGATGTGGAAGAGAAAAATGAGGATACGGTTAGAAATGGTTACAGTATATTATGATCCACTTTATTTCTAAATTGATTTCTCTTCCCATGTCGTTTTAGAATATTCTTTTACATATTTATATTCGGACTTTACTATAGCAATAAAACACATTATACTGAATGTCTGATAAAACAAATTGTGTATTATTAATGACGTTTAAAACATAAAATGTTCTAATATCCCTGCAATCAATATGTGACTGTATAATGCCCCTGATAGAATGTAATTACTCGTGTTCTAATACCCCTGCAAACTTTGTATGGCAACTCAGCATGATCTATAATGTCCTTGTATACAGTGTCTAATTACTCGACATGTTCTATAGCCCCTACATACAGTGTGTAAATACTCGACATGTTATAATGTCCCTACATAGTGTGTAATTACTCGATAGCCCCTACATACAGTATATAATTACCCGACATGTTCTGTAGCCCCTACATACAGTGTGTAATTACTGGACATGTTCAACTGCCAATGCATAGAGTATGTAATAACTAAGTCATCATAATAATATCTTGTAAATATTTCAGCAATCTGCAATAAGTGTGACCAAGTCAAAAGATGTTGCCATGCAAGCAGAAAACAAAAACAAAAATCGATATAAAGGCATGGTGCCTTGTAAGTATATTATGTTTTCTCTGTCAGATAGTTGCATTTGCTGTCGTAATAGTTATGTTATTGTTGCTTTGTTTTTAGTAGTAGTAGTAGTAGTTGTTGTTGTTGTGGTTGTTGTTTTAGTAATAATAGTAGTGAATATAGTACACTTGTACTGATAAATGATGAGTATTGTATGGAGCATGTGTTAAACGTATGATTAACGTCAATCAAACGTTTTCTACATAGTAATTCCACTTTCCTACTATTAGTGTCGTTTATATTATATTAAAGTATGCGTTTGATATCTGCATCATCTACAGATGATGACAACAGAGTTAAACTCCACGTTTGGGATGCTGATATGGAGACTGACTACATAAATGCCAGCTACATCGACGTAAGTTCTATGAAATTTACAATAATAGCCACACATTCCTCGATTTTTCATTTTAAATAAACCAGGCTCTTAAATCGATCATTAAAATATTATGTTAACTACATCTTAAGATAGGTAAAACAAAACTATGAGAAATATTTTCCTCTGTTGAACTCTTATGATAAAATATATTATTTAATTGTTCAGATATTATTAATTTGAAGGAAAGTTAATAGACGTCCATTCAAGTGCATCTGGATTTTACTGTTACCTGCATCGTTATATGTACATTACTGAATGTATGTAAACAACTTATATTTCAATTATACAAAAAACAACCATAAGCCATGAATAGTTTGACTTCGATAAAATTAATATATATATATATATATATATATATATATATATATATATATATATATATATATATATATATATATATATATATATATATATATTCAATTTCTAGTTTGCTTATTTCATTTTTCTTAGTTTTAACTTCTGCTGTTACATATCGTTTTCAGGGATTCAGTGGACGCCAAGCATATGTTGCTGCGCAAGGTTAGTCAAGCTTACTATAGTCCATTTGAACCTTTCTACCATTGTGAAAAATACTAACGGGCTTACACATGAAGAAATTTATATAATTCCTCGTTCAAATAGAAGAGCTGAAATTTCTAGAAACATCTTTAGAAAGAGAGAACTTAACAATATGACCTTACTGCACATAGCGACATTTCTATTATTTCAACAGAGTGGCAATATGATTCCAAAAATGATATTCGGGCGATATGGGCAATACACTTACGACCAGTGTCTTATAAGTATTGGGCGACAAAATGCCACAAGGAAGAAACTAACGTTAAGATTAATTTAGACATTTCCTATTGTCGCTATAAAAATAATTTATTTTAAGAACAAACATGATCCTATGGTGAAAAGGGGAAAACAATGTTTTAATTAGCAAGACATTTCTCCTCGTCATTTTTTTCTTTGGGACTGTGTTGACCATGCTTACATTCTTGTTTTAAAAGCTACGGACAAAAACAATAATCTTTCTTTACATGCACAGAGACGCAAATGCTTGATACATATCACCAATATACCACAACTTTGGAACAAATAGGTGTAACTTTCCTTTCAATATGAAACTGGCATCAAGACCTTATGCCGATATACATTGAGCTTATTATTTTGACAACTAGTAACCATGTTCTAAAAAGTAAATGCTGCAACAGTTTGCGGTGAAACTATTTAGAATATATGCAAAGTGGTATTCGGTGTGTCATAGACTTTATTTCCTTGACGTTGTATTGAATCTAATTATCCTGAAGGATAAACTTAATTTCATATTTGATTCATTCAATATTAGCTTCAAATGCAGGAGACCAAATTGATACATATTTCCTAATTAATAACATATTGGCACTATGTTTTCCTCTTGACAGATAATTACATTGTTGAGACTCTTGTTAATTCAATTACTAAAACAAGCAGTTTACGAAAGTTCGTTTATATATACCACCTTCACAAATGTGTACTTTTAATGACATTTCGTATCGTTTCAGTGTATAGTCTTTCTTTATCCATTCCATTTTTCGCTCTATAATCTGATATGTTCTAATAGTGTGCTGCAAATAGGTTCTGTATTTTAGGGCATAAAAAGTTTTCATTGACAAGCCTAGAAGCAGTTATATAAATAGGGTAATAATAGTACTGCTTTTCCAAAAGCTCTTCCCAAAATGCTGCCTTATTACAACGTATCACATGCTATATACCAATAAGGATTAAAGTACTGCACATTTTCAGCATTATCGTAAAATACGTTTGAAAAATAGGTGTCATTTTTTTAACAATACATAACCTTTACTTTCGCAACATCTCTATAACATTATCCTTTGAACAAGTTCAGACTACATTCTTAAAATTATTTTGAAACAATAAGATGATACGTTTTTGAATTATAATTCTCGCATTCTGTCTGTAAAAGTCTCGCATTTCCTGTTTTTTTTATTTGAAAACAGAATGCCCTTTTTCCTTTTCAAGATTCAATTTTCAGCTTTGGCTTACTTTGTTAGGGTAGTACACTCGTCTTTGGTGGTAGGGGTCTTTTCCTTACCATGCAGGTTTGAGGATCTCTTCAGCTTTTTCATGACATCGGAACAAAACTTCAGACCTTCCCAAATCAAACTTTCTCATTTTTCACTTTCCACGCCCTAATACGCTGTGCATCACCAGCGATTCACGATTTACCGGCACACCATCCCAATTATTGTAACTAATATATTTTGTGTTTATGTGTCTGTTTCTTTGTATTCACACCAAAGCCTATATATATATATATATATATATATATATATATATATATATATATATATATATATACATCCGTACAGTTTACAGTGTGTAACTGCATGCATCTATCAATTTATGAATCCATATCTTTGCTCTGGTAATGTTAAAATCTTCGAACATGTTCTGTCATAAAAACAAAGTTACTCTGGTAAATAGTCTGAAATAGTTTATCGCTATTAGTGTTTCTTCCATGAGAGCTCTCTAGTGTACTTCGGAATTGTTTACCTATTTAAATAGCCATTGCAAACAAATCAGATTTTTATCAAAGTACGAGCGCTAGATCGCACTCGGAATGAATTAGCCCAATTACGATAGGATAGCAACTCAGATAGAAAACGGAAGAAGCAGGGAGATCTGATATTTGTCAAAATCTTAAACAACATTTTTTTACAATATCTAGCTTTTGCTCGACCGCCAAGTGCTTTTCTTCCAGCTAGTTAATGCTTTGTGAACATGAGATTTGTAAATCATGAGTTTACAGTATTTTGGCATAGACAATATAAATCTGAAATGTATTGCACAACCATGCTTTGTTGTTTCCTGACAGAGTGATATAGATAGGAAACAGGCTGGGCACAAAAATGTCAGTTCCGTTTAAGTTAAGAGATCAAAGCTGCAAGTAATGGACATTACGGAGGAATATCTTCGGAGTAGAAAAAAAGATTGGGCGAAAATTGAAATTCTTCATTAAATTTGTAAAAAGAATGATAGATTCGACGCACAACAATAAAGTACATGCACTTTGCAGTTTTCAAACTCAAACAGAAAACGTCACAACCTTACAAGACAATAGAAGCTGTTTTGCTACATGTATGATACTATTTAAGTAACTTTGTGTGTAAAGAGTGTATGAACATTCTGACATTGGATAACATTGTTGCATATATGTTAGCCTAACCTGTTTACTGGTTAGGATATGTGGATGATAGTTTGTCATGCGTTGAATTGGTTAGGAAGCGTCCGTGTTAGAAAACAAATATAGTTTTAATTAGCCGTTCCATTTGACCCATAATGTCAATTTTTGTTTAAAAAATTCTAGAAACAATGGTAAGTGTAGTTTTTTGCCATTGTTGACATAATATATGTTATTACCTAAAACAAACCTATGTTGAGCAACAATGAAACTGTAATGATGTTCGTACACTTACATTCTTCTTTTGTGATCATAGTACCGTCCATAAATTCCCTTTGTTGACATAGGGTCATTTTGTTACAATAGTGTGTGTGTGTGAGCGCACGAGCGTGTGTGTGTGTGTGTGTTATTAGGGTTTTTACGTATAATTAATGATTTGAATCATTTTTCTACTATGTCTGCAGTTTGGCCGTTTAAAATGATGTCTAGCACTGGGGCATCATGCCGCTGACATGTAGTAATGTCTAGCACTGATGCATCATGCCGTAGACATGTGGTATCATGCCCCACCCAGTTAGATTATCCTTATTGCTAGCATTATTTTTAAAAGTCTTCGGTATGACTTAGCCGGGATTCGCATCGGAAGCGCACGCTCTGAGCACTTGTGCCACCTAAGCGGTTTCAAGATGTGAACAGTGTTAATTCGCACTGTCACCACAGTTATTTTTGGTGCTATATAGCCGCACTGTGCCACGTCTGTTTCACTTTAAATCACATGTATAAATGAACTCAAATTATTTCAATGATTATCGACAAATCGAATCTATTTCTAATTGTAAATCGATTTAAAATGCAGTCTAGTCTGGATTTGAAACTACCCAAAATTTAGAATACTTTATACTTGTTTTCACGTCAGATATTTTTGTTTTACATTTTAGAAAACCACATAGTGACTAATTAATTATTAGATTTGTTATGTGCAATAAATATGTATAGGTCCCATGGAAAATACCTTGAATGATTTTTGGAGGATGATTTGGCAGTTGAAGACAAAGAAGATTGTAATGTTGACCAACCTCACTGAAGGAAGTGGCGTGAGTATCATGAAAACGATATTATCTCTGATGTTAACATTTATCTTCCTTATTTATTTAATGTAGTGTATTTAAATGTTTTAAGTGATTTCTGACTTTGATTTGTTATAATTCCTCATTGTAAGGTCTTCTTTTAATATTTGTGTTCCCTCGTTCATCTTTTATTGTATTTTGGTTATCTCGTATGAATTTTTTCAACTGGCATTGCTTTATTATTATTATTATTATTATTATTATTATTATTATTATTATTATTATTATTATTAATATTATTATTTTATAAGAAAAACATCTTTAGATACCCATATTAGTTTGCACAGAGAGAGAGATTGAGAGAGAGAGAGAGAGAGAGAGAGAGAGAGAGAGAGAGAGAGAGAGAGAGAGAGAGAGAGAGAGAGGTTAAAGATTTTCATAAATATATTCCAGCTTACAAGTAGTTTTGTAATGTTCCAGCGTAAATGCATGCAGTACTGGCCTGATGAAGGAGAAGTGAATTTCGGGAAGATCAATATCCATCTTGTTCAGACAGATCAGTTTTCAGATTTCACCATTCGGACAATGAAAATTAAAATGGTACTCTTTCAGCAAATGAAATGTCAGTCTGAATTGTATAGAACAGAATATGCCATCTAAACATTAATTTGTTAATATACTTATTTGCACAGATCTGTGGTAAATATATCGATTGGCAAGTTCTTCAGATTCAACAGAATCTTCACTTCTACACAGAAATAAACAGACTTTTGAAAAGACAACTAGTATGGTGGAATAACCAATGATACAGTCACCAATTTTAAAAAATCCATACTTTAAGAGTCGCATAATTTGAGCTGTATGATCAAGTTCAAAGAGGTATTAAAAGAAATATGTTTCATTAGGCATTGCATACACAGTTAGTTCTGCTACATGTCTATTTAGGCTACACCTAAATCTCACTTTTCATGTGCTGTTTCCAATTCAACACATTGTAGCTGGTGACATACCTTAAAAAGTTGTTGTAAGTGACTATACATTTACGAGGCCTTAAATAGTATATAAATCAGATATTTCATTAATTTTATTTGATATTTATTGTATAATATAACACTAAAAATGCAACAGATAATATAATATTTATATAAGATATTTTAATGTATCCTGTTTACAAGCCGCTTGGTTAATTTTATATTCCGCTTACTTTATAACGATTACTTTATAAATCAAATTAGATATCATATAACGTATGCTCGTTGTCATGCAAACGTTCTATTATTATTGTTAAGTTTACAATATAACGTCTAACATTGAAAATATATATTGTACATGTAAATTGTATAAGATAACATGGCTTTGTTAATAATAGAACATTAAATCATGTTTAATCAATAACTCCAGCCACGAGATTATTATTTACTCTAATACTCATATACACCTTAATAAATCTGTACATTTGAGTATTACCATCTCAAAGTAAGAAATATTTCCTTTCAGTAATTACCTTATCATAGTAATAATACCGAGTACAATCCAGTAATTACTATCTATAAGTAATAAATGATTACATATCAGTAATTACCTTCTCGAAGTATTAATGCAGAGCACAATCCAGTAATTACTATCTCAAAGTAGTAAATGATTACATTTTAGTCATTACCATCAAAAAGTAATAATACCGAGTACAATCCAGTAATTACTATCTCAAAGTAATAAATATTTCCTTTCAGTAATTACCTTATCATAGTAATAATACCAAGTACAATCCAGTAATTAATATCTCAAAGTAATAAATGATTACATATCAGTAATTACCTTCTCGAAGTATTAATGCAGAGCACAATTCAGTAATTACTATCTCAAAGTAGTAAATGATTACATTTTAGTCATTACCATCAAAAAGTAATAATACCGAGTACAATCCAGTAATTACTATCTCAAAGTAATAAATTATTACATTTCAGTAATTACATCCTTTCTCGAGGATACAAATTGTTGCATATAGTAGTTTTATTATAATCATAGAATAACGACCTTAAAGATGAGAAAAGCCGAATGATAAAGCAATTTCATTTCACGACATGGCCGGATAAAAGTGT
Source organism: Unio delphinus (assembly GCA_029339505.1). Taxonomy (NCBI): domain Eukaryota; kingdom Metazoa; phylum Mollusca; class Bivalvia; order Unionida; family Unionidae; genus Unio; species Unio delphinus. Next base: position 2,831,653 of record JAQISU010001240.1, on the reverse strand, counting down.
GCCTCGATATTGTTCCTCCATAGTCCACTTCCGGCACAAAATACATACTACAGAAGTAGAAGAAAAATGCAACGGGCCTTTAGTTGTCCACTGCAGGTAATGTTGAATGCTTCTCATAGGTTACGATTTTAAATGACATACTACTAATGCAACATATAGATAAGAAAGGAAAATAAATTTAAACATAACACGAAAGTTTTGATTTGCAACGTCAACTCTTTGGCACATGATAAGTGGTATGTCAACAATAATAATAATAATAATAATAATAGCAACAACTAACATCATTGGTCTCCTTGCGAATTTCGTTTGCCTGTCAGATTGATTAAAAGATTCAAGACACATTAATATACATGTACGTTCTAACTATATATATATATATATATATATATATATATGTGTGTGTGTGTGTGTGTGTGTGTGTGTGTGTGTGTGTGTGTGTGTGTTTAAGCTATCGGTTGACTATATTTGCCACAATATCCACAGCGAAAGTATACGACTAAACATCAACGCTCTTTAACTATTTTACCATGTTTTCTTCCATACATTAAAAGAGTACATTGATTTGCACCACAAAAATTTAACAAAATTACTTACTCACATTATCATATAGCGCCGGTGTCGGAAGGACAGGGACTTTCATTGCTATAGATTTTCTGGTGGACCAGGCGGAAGCTCAAGGAAATGTTAATGTGACCTCCTGTTTGGAATCCCTTCGAAATCAGCGTGTCTTGATGATTCAAACGTTGGTATGTTGCTCCCCGACACCACCACTAACACCACCATGATATTCCTGATTACAGCTAGTTTGGCTCAACGTCTTTATCTTTTATTTGTATTATTGTACTATAATCATTAATGTCTTTGTCAAATATTTTGATTAAAACGGTAATAAGATGTCTTTTGAGTTCTGTGTGGGTTGATTCTCTTCTATTCCGTTCATTTTGGATGTTCACTACGCTATCGTTATTAAAAAAAAGTATTAATGAAAGATTTATTTGGATAGGTGTCAGTTGTCTTCGTTAAAATATAGGTAGATATCACTTTAACCGTCATTTTTAAACGAACATTATAGAGAAACTAAATTCTTGTTTTTGACAATTCAAATTCAGACTTTGTTATTCTTTGTTATTCTTTGTTATTCCTATACCTTTACATCAGTAAGACCGAAATTAATAATAAAATCCCAAATAAAGTTCAGATAAATAAAATAAATCATTGATAATATACATATACAATTAAAAAATCCAAACGCACCACAAAAAGACGATTGAGATTAAACTTATTAAGGTAATATCATGTCATAAGCAGATACTATCTTGTACAATTCAATTTTTTACATATTATTCCATTTTAGATTTCATCTTTACTTGTTAATCGTCTGTTTCATTCCTAATTTAATGAAGTAAAATAGGTAATCAATATGATTAGACATCTACTGATAACAACTATCGCTTTATCAATATAAACTGAATGACTCAAATGTATCCACAACAAATCCTTACAGGAGCAGTTCATATTTGTCCACGAGGTTTTGGTAGAGGCACTCACGTGTACTACATCTGCAGTGTCAGCTCGAGACTTTCAGGAGGAGTATCGCAAGTTGCTGACAAGAGAACCCAATCAGAAAAGGACATTTCTTGAGCTGGCATTTGAGGTATCTAAACTTGGTAGTTTCAATAACATCCAGATATACAGTCAAACGTTTTCAAACAGTCATCTATAAGTAATAAACCAAAATTACATTGGAAGCAAGGTGATTGCGTAACACGCCTTCAGTTCTTCTATAACGGGATGCAACGGAACTGGCAAAACTAATTGCTGAAATTATGTTTTCTCTTAAAAAAGGCTACTGTTAAGGTGGTTCTAGATTTATTAGTATAATTTATTTCAAAACGTTTAGCAAAATATTTCCCAGATCTGCAAATACGACTCTCCGGAGTGGAAAATTGTATTTAAACCTGAAATTAAAGTTGTCTTCAATGACATTAATGTTGATACAAAGCCTGACAAATATATTAAACAGAGGAATGAATCTACAAATCTGTACACCTGATTAGCGCGTCAAAACATTTCAATATTTCTTCGTCTGGTTGGCATTATCTTAACAATTATAGCCCACAATTCAAACTGGACTACCACAACAAGAAAATGAGAACGAAAATGCCATTGCATTCGTTATAACCGGTTTTTTTTTTCATTTACTAATCCGAAGCCTAGTGTAAAGATTGGATGTTTTAATGCGGAACGTAAAATGTTCTTGCAGCTGTCCGTTGCCAATAAGTGAACAGTTCTTAAAATTGAGAATCAAACTTTATTGACTTGTTCCAGACATAAACTTGTAAAAGGTCATTATATTTTAGTGGTTGTTGTTGAGAGACAAAACAATTACTGGAATCGTAATAGCTGTGTATGCGTACACTGATTCCTCGGAGACATAACAGTGTATACTTTCAGTAGATGTGACGTATTGCCACAACTCAATTAACGTTTCAGTTCACAAAAAGACGTTACCTACCATGTTAGGCATTTTTAACAGACAAACCAATGTCTATATAAACTCGATTTCCTCTGTATCTTTCATAAATTTTGCATAGTTATACGAATGATCGTTTATACTCAACGGCTATACTTTTAAGGATATTTTGTCATATATTATAAAATCAGTGGTATTTTTTAATTGATTTCAAGGTAAATAATTTTTATTTTTGAATATTTGGAGCGAATACACAGTCAAAACATTCTTGAAAATGCAACCTTTTATTTTCACTAATATGTTATCCACAAAGCAGCTATACTCCATTTCTTAGTAGTTTACTGTTATCAGCTGATCTATGTCCTGGTTAATTGAGTATGTGAGTGAAAAACAATTTATACGGATGAGTTTTGAGTGTTCGGAAAGTTGTTATATGCATAAATGAAAATGATTGCTTAGTATTCCAGCCTGGACAATCTCAATGGTAAGAAAAGTTTTTAAGATTTCTTCCTTCTTTTCTGAATATGCTAGGCTTTTTATACTAATTTTCAACTTTTTATTAAATGCAACATTCTATGGACTCTCGTTTGGATTTAGCAATCATATTTGGGGGATATGGTAAGTTTCTGTATAAAAAGACGGATTGCTATTTATGTTGCTCTAATTATCTAAACAATATCATGTGACTGTCGTAGCTACTCGGGTTATGCAGCAAGTCTGTCACCTTCATATTTTTCTAAGTACAAGAGAATAAGTACCAGAGAGTTTTCTTCTGTTTTATAATTTTAAATTCAGAAAGGGTTGGGTTTTTTTCCAGAAATTACAAAAACTTAATCCAGAAACTGACGAGAATACATATGCGATCGCCAAAGAATTGGGCAACAGAGATAAAAATAGATACTGCAATATCCTTCCTGGTACGTACCTCGTCTTTCAGAAACTTAAATAATTTATGAAAAACTACTCTAAAGATTAAATACTTGGACTTTATGTAATGAGTATTTTTGTTTTCTTCTCCAAACTATTGCATTTGTTTTCAAATCAGATTATTACGAAATAGATTGTATGCTTTTAAATTGTAATACTCAATCGAGTGAATCAAATAACACATGCACGAGTCTGACTTGAGGTCGATGTTTCTTTAATTTTAATCGACGGCAAGACAACACTCGCTGTAAGCAGAAGGATTCTAATACCACAAATAATTTTCCTCAAATCACCGGACAGACACGCCTTTACGAGATCCTAATTTCTTGTTATTTCTTGCTGCACATTCGTATGACCCATCAGGACGCCTACTCAAGCCGTAAATCGATACTTCACTTCATTCGCCACAAAACATGACCCAAACGTCCAAACAACTAATTATTCATATTTCAAGCTACTAAATTATTATACATGGATATATATCTAAGAAATCCATAATCATCATCATTATCAACCACACCATTCTTGTAACCCATGAGGTCCTGGAGCATGACAGATTATTTCACCACCAAATCTCTCTATTTTTCTATGTTCTCCACTGACCTCATGGAAATCTCCAAACCCCATGCCTATCCACACTTTAATGGTGTATTTCCACTTCTTTTTTTGTCTGCCGCGTATTCTTACTCTTGATTTTGCCAGTCCAGATGATCGATAGCATTGACCGCACCACTTCAGATTGCGTTTGCTCACTGGTAAGAGGCTATCGTGGGGTCTAATGGCTCCTTGGATTCGACTGAGGACCTCTTTCCTGGTTACGTGATCGATTTTGGAGATGCCCAAGAGCATTTTAAAAACTTTGAATAATGCTTTGTAGATCTGCTCTGAGCGCCCTTGATTCATAAGCATACAGAAAAATGGATATGACAATAAATTGAATAAGTTTTATTTAGGAACCAAGTGCAATATTGATATCCTTCCATACTATTATCAACCCTGATAGTGCTGCTGTTGTCTGGGCAATCATTGAATGTCTTTCTGGTTTTGAGCCCTCCTTCATATTAATTGATCCATAGTAATTAAAGCTCGTTATTGTTTCCAGCTTTTGTCCACTAACATTTATTTCTGTATTGATGCCATTGGTGTTGTTTGTCATCAGTTTGCTTTTCTATAGCGCTAATATCCATACGTTATCCTGCGGAGGATGTGCTGATGCGCTAAACCAAGTCAGTCAGTTCTTGTTCATCTCCTGCCAATACACCAAGAAAGCCATAAACAGAGATGTAAAATGTAAATAGCGAGAACGCTAGGCTTGTTGCAATATCCATCTTATTAGACAATTATGACATGAATAAATTATAGTTTTCAATTGATTTTTGTTCTATCAGAGTTCAATTAAAATATAAATTGCATTATAGTTTCCATTCGTGTTGTAACATTTATTTATCTGGTACCTTCACTTTGTCCTTTCCTGATACTAGTATTATCAAGAGGCCTTCAGAGTCTGTCAACTTGTGTAAGAACGCTTTTTTCAGACACTGTTTTATAAAATGTTTTAAAATAATATTAATTCATGACTATTTCAGTAAAATGTACACTTTTATCCTGAAAGGTAGAATGCATAATGTTTCACTTTGTATATTATATTATATTATATTATATTATATTATATTATATTATATTATATTATATTATATTATATTATATTATATTATATTATATTATATTATATTATTAACTTATAATTATTAACCTATATTATATTATATTATATTATATTATATTATATTATATTATATTATATTATATTATATTATATTATATTATATTATATTATATTATATTATATTATATTATATTATATTATATTGCATTGGATTATATTATATTATATTATATTATATTATATTATATTATATTATATTATATTATATTATATTATATTATATTATATTATATTATATTATATTATATTATGTCATGTCATATCATATCATATTATATTATATTATATTATATTATATTATATTATATTATATTATATTATATTATATTATATCATAGACGAAAATTACCGCCCCTACCTGTCAACTCATGTCACTGGAAGAAGTAGCTACATCAACGCCGTTTTCTTGCCAGTAAGTACAAATGTATAGACGCCTAACTTAACTTATGTTACAAATTTCACAAATGATAAAATATAAGCTAATTACATCAAAATCGCATAATAATGTTAATGTGTACGAGATTCATATGGCCGCAGCTTGCATTTTCGGGTCATTTTATCATAATTATTGGATCCAAAATATTTTCCACATTTAAATACAAATTAAATAAGCATTTGTCATGGACAATAGACATTAATAAAAACATTGAAAACTTGTTTTTAACTAATATAGCCATGATAGACGTAGATTCTACTCATATAACATTTAGACATATTTCAATTGCTTTGTTCCTTTTCCTCCAGTAGTTATTTGTGGGTACTTTGAGAAGTTCTCAATTATACAAACAGTCAGACTATCTGACGATGCAGTGCTTGTGTTTAAACACTCAGTCCCGCAATGTACCAAGTTTATTATATTAAGGAAGAAGGTAGTACCACTGTGTCGTGAAACTCAAACTGAAATTAAAACCAGAATAAATATGACATCCGATTTTGTTTCAGTAAAATTATCGAGCCTGAATGTCGTTTCACACATAATAAACTGTCATAAGTTCGCATAAAAAAATGCTTTTGATGCATTATTCCAGGCCTACAAGGAAACCGATGCTTTCATCATTACACAGACCCCTCTGGAGAATACCATTGTCGATTTCTGGAGAATGGTTTACCAATATGACGTCAGCTCTATTGTGATGCTTAACAGTCCGTCACAGATGAAGGTGGAATTTAATATAGTGAAATTTAAGTTCCTAAGTTCTTAATACACGTGGATACTTTTATAACTATAAAGAAACCTTTTTGTCGATGTAATGGATAAATTTGAATAGTAAATAGAAAGAGAAGTTAAGTTTAATTAAATAGCCATGGAAATTGTGGAAATCATTATTGCTTTTAGACTATTGTTATATATTAAGACGGCGTGCGATTGCTCCAGTCAATTTGGTGTTTTTTAGTTACACTCGAAGTTTGTCTATACCATGTAATGTATCCGGATTCTCAACAAAGACTTTAATCCGTCTGTATTCGACTTTTAATTAAATCTATTCCATAGATCAAGTCAAAGTTTGTCTCTTTTCGATCAGCGATAGTACAGCGTACAAAAAAGATTTCCTGTTCTCTCGCGATTAACGTGTACCATTCAACATTTTTGTACCTGGGTTAACTTTCAATGTTTGTTTCATTATGTTGTATTTGGCGTCAAAAAAACCTTTCCTTCATAAGTGTTACCATTGTCGCTTATTTCGATGTTGCCACTAATACTAATTCTATTGTTTCTCCTTTTTCATTTGCAAATTTTCGTATAAAGAAAATGTATTCCTTTCATTTGTGACACAAGGTGATTGTCGTATCACATGTTTTTCCCTTCCTCTATTGGAACAAGACACATATTTTTAGAGCCCAGATTTAGCTTAAGTCACCATAAGTTGAGTAGTCTCATTGTGCTATGACCCTGCAGCTTTACTGATTCGTACGTCGTCCTTCAACAAAAATTAATTGCACAAAGCATTCTGCCTTCATTGTAATTCAATGTTATGAGACTATGTTGAGCATCTATTAGATTTAGCTTAGCTGCCGCCAATAAAATTAAAATAAAATATGACTTATTCTAAACAATTGCTCATACAAATTTTACATAAATCTAAGGAATGTGTCTGTATGTTAGCGTTCGAGCGAGATCGCGCGCACATGCATCCTTCTGTGTGCGTGCGTGCGTGTGTTTGTGTGTGTGTTTTGTGTGTGTGTGTGTATGTGTGTGTGTTGACACCAATGCTTTTCACATTGTTATATGTGAAGCTTATTCGCCACTATAAATTGCTGCCATTACTGTAAATGTAACAAATTAATGTTTCTTCGCAGAACACTTTCAACAGGTTTTAAGACAAGAAAAGCTTTATAATGAATTTATTCAGTAAAATAGCCTAACTAACTTATAGCAAATTTGGTACAGAATATTGGAGGATAAAGACCTTTCGAACTTTCTCATTCTTGAAGTCTATTAAATTCTTATTTTACAAAATTTCTTTTTAATTTCGTATAATGGAGGTCTGTTTACTTCACACAATGGATGTCTTTTTCATTACTATAATTGAAGTCTTCTTAATTCGTATAATGGAATTATATTTAATACTTATATCGGAGGTCGTTTGAATTCGTATAATGGAAGTATATTTCATACTTATATCGTAGGTCGTTCTAATTCGTAGAATGGGTTTTTTTTTTCAATTCGTATAATGGAGTTTTTTTAACATAATAGACTGTAACCAATGATGTAAACAAACAAAAAAAATAAATTACCGATTACGCGATAAATGGGCTTACAAAGTTTTTTGAACATCAGGGAAATTGACATCGCCGAAAAATGGTTTAAGTTACAATTATATCAGCAATTGTTGGTGCCTGTGATAGGTGATAGCCCATGATCTCAGAACCATGCAAGGGCGTATGTGAATAAAACAGAATTGTATTTAATATCAATTAGATATCGCTTTTTTTCCACTGTCAATAATGTAAACTTCCTCAATCATATTCCGAATGTATGTCTTCCTGATAATTTTGCATGCTTATGATATACCTCTCGCTTGGAATAATTAAAACATATAAGTAACACATTTTGCAGGACAATGAGCGATACTGGCCACAAAAGGGAAATGTTTTCAAATGTCCACCGTTCGAAATTCACCTGGAGTCTGAGGAAACGATTGGCTGTTGCGAAATTTCTAAACTCGTCTTGATATATAAGGAAGAGGTAATATTTTTATTTTATCCTGAGGAAACAATTTATAGTGTTATGATTTATCTCTCAAACTCACAATAATAGTTTAGTGGGTATTTTGTTTAAAGCACTATTTGAGAATAGTGTGAATAAGCTGTGTGTGTTTTCGCGTGGAGAGGGGTAGTATTACAGCCTGGTACTTAAATTGTGTGATAAAACAGGATAGAGGTAACATATTGCTACAATGTGTATACTTTTACATTGAAAGAGTCAAGCTGCTGATTATACTTTTTAAAAAACGTATGTGCATTTATGATAAACAGCGTTTGACATTAAGGAAAGGTGGTTGTTTTGCATCTCTGCTTTCCTTCAATGCAAAATGATAAAAATTTCAAATATTTTCGTCTGTACGTCACGGATTGAAACATCACGGACTAACAGCGTGTACTGTGGGGGTAGGTGTGGTACATATGTCCCTGGGCGCCAAGGTACAGGGGCGCCAAAATGAGGCTTACAACGTTACATTATAATAAGTAAACAATGGTAATAAATCGGTCACAAGATCTTATTGAAACCTATTTTGTCGCATTTGCGTGCGTCAATGGGACAGGATCGTCTTAGCGATCTTACTCTTCTTAGCGTTGAAAGAAAAACCTTGGAAAAAACAGATATTGATTGCGTAATTGACCAGTTTGCGACCGTGAAATCAAGAAAAATAAATCTGTTGTAGACTATGTAAACCAGTCTACGACAGTGACTGAGTGGGTCATGAACTATAATTTCAATAAAGTTGCTTCTTTAAATACAATGATTTTTTTTTAAAATTTAAATTGTTTTCCTTATTCAATGTAATAGAAAAATGTGATTAAAGGGGGAGGGGGCTGGGGCGCTAATTTTATAGTTCATTGCTACGCCTCTGATGTAAATAGAGTCTCGTCAAACATTTTAGCAACGAAATGTCCTGCTGTCAAGAGCAAATTACTGGACTGAAGATGGGCGACTTCCAAATTCTCCTTTACATGTACTGGAACACGTTGAGCGCGTACAGGGCTGGCAGACAGAATCAGCAGGGCGAAATCCCGTCGTAGTGCATTGCATGTATGTAACATTTAAGTAATTAGTTGTTGTTGTTGTTGTTGTTGTTGTTGTTGCGTTTAACGCCATTTTTAAGCACACGATAGGCTATACATGGCGGCCAGTATTATTGGTGGAGGAAGAACACACGAAGACAGGTGTGATGGCAGTCATCCTTAACGGAGAGCACTTTAGACCACTCGGCCAATCGGGGCCCCTTGTGTAATCTGTACTTTTTAATGCATTTATTTCTTTAGGAATTTAATTAATTAATAATTATATGTAATTAATAGATATTAACGTTTACACTCAACATAAAAAGAGTCAAAAGTAAGTTAGGACGGAAAATTTGATCTTAGCCATTCTGGTGACGTTACGATAGACAGAAATTTCAATATTCGATCTTCATATTTGAATCGAATAATTTTCAGTTTTTAAGCTCCGTACACTACGAAAGATTATATATATATATTTGTTCACTCTTATCTTTGAGTAAAATCAATATTCGTCCGTGCGGTACCATCTTTGTTTTTTCCTAGCAGAAAACGAAATAGAAAAAATGCTGGTTTGACACGTTTATAAAATTATGAACAGGAATGGTGCTGAAAGGAGTGGACTCTTCTGTGTCATAGCTGCTGTACTGGAAAGAACCAAGATAGAACAAGACGTAGCTATAGAACAGATCGTCAGACAGTTACGTCACAGGAGATCTCAGATAATCCCAGATTTGGTAGGTTTCGCAACTAGTAATACAAACAAAATATAATGATTTTGTTTTAGTTGTAGCGACATAAGCAGTAGTAGGTATCACGGTACCAATTGTTTTTCCATAGACCTCAATGCTAATATTTGGAGAGATAAATATATTTTCTATCCTAATTTAGCGTGCATCTCACACACTGTTATAGAGAACAATGTTAGATTGTCAATTTGATGATGACAAAACCAGGTACTCTATTGCATTTAAGAGAGATAACTCTGCTGGAACTAGACAGGGGTATGAGTTATCTAGTCACAACATACCTATTTTCAGTCATGTGTATTACATTTTCAAAAAATCATAAAAAATACAAAATTTTATCTATTTAGGTATTAGCATAAATTCACATGTTGCCAAGAAGCTAAACTTTTTTTTAAGCCTAACAGAAAGTACAACTCTTACATAATCCACCAATCAAAGCTTGTGTTGTTGTTCATTTCGGATTGCTACACCTTAAGCACCGCCCACCTGGTCATGCGCAATTGGTACCGTTATACCAGTAGTTGTTGTCGTTGATGTTTTATGGGGTGGGGGGGGGTCTAAATTCCCTTTATGAACTGTTATGATTATGGTTAGACTAATGTTTTGTAAGGGAGCTAACTCTTTTAATTACGTTAATAAGATTGACGCTGTTTTTTCCCTTTTGAGTATTACAAACATTTCTATTAATTCTTGTCCTTACAAAAATATCTAAAAACTATTTATCTACATTTATGTACCGGTATAAACAACAGGTTTAATTATGTATGTTAATTTCATCTCTTATTTTTAAATAATGCTAAATAATAAAATTAATATATGCAAGGGTGTGCTTTAGAAGTGAGAAGAAAACCAAAGTGATGAGCTTTTAAATGTTGTAATTTTATATTATACTTATATGAAGCACTTATTTGTTTTGGATACTAGGGTGATTTTTAAACTTCTCTGCCTCAGAGAGATGTCTATGCATTGTAATGTTAATTATATACCAAGTACTACATGTATCATAAAATGAGGTGATCCAAGAAGACTAATTCAGTTATAGCCATGTCTTAATAATAAATCAACTTGCAAGTGAATTATTGAACATTTTCTATTTACAGGAGCAGTTTAGATTCTGTCATGAAGCTGTGCTAGCGTACCTTAACCAGAACGAAACATATGCCAACTTCTAACTATGCCAACTTCTATAAAGCTTGCAGTATTGCATGATAATCTTGAATCTAGAATACATTTGGAAGTTTGAATGTTTGTCAACATATATTTCATTGACTATTCATAAAAAAAATTTAAGACTCAAGACATTAAAATTAACAAAGTATACAATATACGTTTCCTATTTATGTGGATACATTTACACAAATGAAAAAAACTATAAATATATTAGATCTTCCAGTTCACACATAATTAACAGTGGAGGACCCTTCTGTACTGGAGGACAGCTGAGAAGTATATTATTCCATTTTCCTTTCTTTATCACGTTTGCTTCATTTAACTTTGTATATTTGCTTCCTTTCACAGCTTTGTTGATTATATTCAATATGTATTCAAGAATGTATTTGGTTTAAATTGTATGAAATGCATTGCAGTAAAATAGACTATATAATGCTTTCAAGAAAGACTAATAGAAATGTGCCCCTTGGTAGTATTTCACATCTTCCAAATGAACTGAGTGAAGTTGGAAACAAGAAATCCCTGCTTTTATATGTTGCTTGCATTTCAAATCAGTCTTGTCTCATTTGCAATGTGTCTAAACAATGAAAAGAAATATTTTTGACTGCTACGATTACGAGAGTTTGACCAAAAGTACAAGTATTTCGTGTTCTTCAATAGTACCTGACTTTTGATCTTCCGGATAGGGAAATATGTAAAAATGAAAAATGAAAAATGTATATGTATATTTATATTTTGTTTATGTATTTTAATAATTACAATGAAGAGTTCTGATGAGATGCTAAAGAAACATCCTTGGCATCTCTTACTTGGACCACATCACAAATAAAGTGCATAACACCATCAGGCACAAAGTAGACCACTATGAAGACCTCCTCACCACTGTCAAAAAGAGAAAGCTGAAATGGTATGGCCATGTCACTAGAACCAACATTCTATCTATAACAGTATTGCAGGGTAGTGTCCAAGGTGGTAGAAGGAGTGGTAGACAGAAAAAAAGTGGAATGATGACATCACAGACTAGACCAGACTTAGTTTTGCTGAGACACAGGCATTGGAGGGAACTGGTCAGATGTTCAGCAGCACAGTGCCTCAACAACCACACTAGGTCAAGAGACTGATGATGATGATGATGATGATGATGATGATGATGATGATGATGATGATTTAAATGAATATTTTTATTATTTAGTTATTATTTTTAGTTTTTTATTGCTATTATTCTGTATTGGGCCTATGCTGTACAATCAATATTTAAGTTTTTACATTTGATATCCTAGTTCAGCCATCTTTTTTCACTCCATAGTATCATATCAAAATTTAAATGCTCTTGATAAAAGAACAAACAAAATATTTCAGCTCTAAAGAGATCAAAAATGTCTACCGGTACTTCATTATATCCTTGGTGATGAGTGGCACAATGTGATGTTCGAAAAGGGCCACAATATTAAAGATACATGACAAGGTTATCGTCTCCATACTGTATATATGAGTGTACTAGTGTTATCCCAATTCAGACTGCACATGCCCAGGACTTCTGTCACATACTGGATCTGCAGAAATGGATCTATGTAATCTGTGTAAACTTATTACTATAACAAACAACATAGACCCTTATCTACCGGCATATTACATTAATGCCGATCAGAGTCTACGTTATTTGGAGTTCAACCAGATCTATACATGAGTAACTACTATATACAATTCAGCCAGGATGTGTTTGACCTTAATTACCTCTATGCTTTATTTGGTTGGTAGACAAGTTTAAGTTCATTCTTATTGTCTTTTTATTTTCACATATAATTTCTATTAATTAAAAGGATTTAAATTGGAATGTCTGAGAACTAATTTAAATCAACATAATTGCATGATAGCCAAGAAATATATCAGTGTTCTCAAGCATCAAATACATTTCATATCCATATTTTGTTTCCTAATATGTAAATAGTTCTTACATATTACAAGTTTCCATTTGTTATTGTTACACCATGGACTGATGCACAATGTGAATTTTAGTATTTCCTGGAAATAAAGATTTCCTGTTTTTCAACATTACCTTCATTAATATTCATTAAAATTTTTATTTTATTTTAATATTTTTTAATTCTAAATCATAACAATATATTGCTGTAGTTTGAAAAAATCTGGCTCCTTCCTGGAAATCTTCACTGGCAGATTCTTTGTAATTGTTCTTTATACATATTTTTGTCACCCGTATTTTTAGAACAGAGCTTGTTTTATATACAGCTATATAACATTAAATGTCAATTTATAATGAAAAGGAATTCTGCTTTTATTGTTTATCAAATTAGTTGAACTCATTATTTTCTTTGCTTATATTTCGTTATCCATTTTGACAAGTTCTTCTGAACAGTCAGCAATTTCAAATATAATTTGTCTGAAAACTTTTCCAAAAGTGGTACAACTATTGGTTCTAAAATGCCAAATTAAGGCCTGCATCAATTGTTTGGAATTTGTGTAATACAAATAGTATGCATGTTATCAATTATACAGATGTCACTTCACCAATCTTCTTAATTTTCTATTACACTATGGTCTAATGCGGTGCACTCCTGAACACAATATAAACCAATGTTGTGTCCCTGAGATGCTCAGTGAACAAATAAGATGCCCACTGCATATACATTGGATCAACGGAGCATCCTCAGATATATTGCGGACAAATGGGGTATCCCCAAGAGAAACTATGGACCAGTGGGTTGTTCCCCAAAACTAATCACTGATACAGAATCTAACTGACAGTCTACTTAATTTTTATAACCTTGAAAGGGCTCTATACTCTGTGAAAGACTATCATCATGGCGAAATATGCTGAACAGTTTAAAAGTTATGTTCCAGAAATGAAAACACCCATATTGTGGACAGAGCAAAGGATAGAAACAGAAGGATAGAATAAAAGCTACATCTTTCACCCCTATCATATTATGAGAAGGATAAGAAAAATGGATTTGTTGACATGCCCACAATATCAACATTTTTACTAAGAGACAGAATGATTTGTAACATTATATATATAGGAAAATGGTATTTACAAAGTGTAATGTGAAGTGATAAGACTTCTCGAGTTCTGCTCCAAAATGAAAGTGTGAATAATGAAAATGGATAAAGGCATTAAAAATATTCAAGCTGATGAACTAAGAATGTGGACGTCACTGGTACAAAATGTGGTTCAAATTTCAGTTATTTATCATAAACAACTATGGAGTTTACCCCAGGAAACAAAAATATGGATAATGGATGGATGGATGAACAATGTAACAAAAACATTAACATAATACTGGTAGTTTTAAAACAGAGAGTGCAAATGTTCATAGTAAGCTATTGAGTTAATTTGTACCTTTCTCAAACATATGCCAAAATAGTTCAAAAAGCAGCTTTAACTAAATTTGATGTAATTAATTCTGATTTGTTTATACAATACATTATCACTGCTTAAGTTAAAATATATATACCATGTAATATGCTGCGTAAGCTAAAAAATAAACAATATCTACTTGACCTTGACGTTTCAAACACAGTAGTACTAAGGATGTTTCAATTCTATTGTTACGATTCTAACTCCATGACCTTGACTTTCAAACACAATATAACTAAGGATGTTTCATTTATATTGTTACAATTCTATGCTAATTATGATTACATTTAAAGAAATAGAAGAACAAAAGACTGGTGACTACATTTTCAACCCACAATCAAAGCAGTGCTCTGAAACATGTAACCTTGACCCAAAAATCAAATGGTTGAGCAAGCTTGTTGCATAATTCAATAATCTTAGCTTCATAACGATTTCATCCCGAACATGATGAAAACCTATCAAGGGAATTTGAAAATAAATTAAACCAAAACAATAATTGCAGATTTTCTCTGACTGCAACCTTGTCCACATGATAAAATTGGCAAGTGAGTCTGTCATATAAAATCTTCATCATGTCCACATGATAAAATTGGCAAGTGAGTATGCCATATAAAATTTTCATCATGTCCACATGGTAAAATTGGCAAGTGAGTATGCCATAGAAAATCTTCATCATGTCCACATGATAAAATTGGCAAGTGAGTATGTCATATAAAATTTTCATCATGTCCACATGGTAAAATTGGCAAGTGAGTATGTCATGTAAAATCTGCATCATCTATACATGGTAAAATTGGTAAGTGAGTATGTCATCTAAAATCTTCAACATGTCCACATGGTAAAATTGGCAAGTAAGTACATGTATGTTAAATAAAATCTTCATCATTTACACATGGTAAAATTGGCAAGTGAGTATGCCATATAAAATCTTCATCATGTTCACATTGTAAAACTGGCAAGTGAGTATGCCATATAAAATCTTCATCATGTCCACATGATAAAATTGGCAAGTGAGTATGCCATATAAAATTTTCATCATGTCCACATGGTAAAATTGGCAAGTGAGTATGCCATAGAAAATCTTCATCATGTCCACATGATAAAATTGGCAAGTGAGTATGCCATATAAAATTTTCATCATGTCCACATGGTAAAATTGGCAAGTGAGTATGTCATGTAAAATCTGCATCATCTATACATGGTAAAATTGGCAAGTGAGTATGTCATCTAAAATCTTCAACACGTCCACATGGTAAAATTGGCAAGTAAGTACATGTATGTTAAATAAAATCTTCATCATTTACACATGGTAAAATTGGCAAGTGAGTATGCCATATAAAATCTTCATCATGTTCACATTGTAAAACTGGCAAGTGAGTATGCCATATAAAATCTTCATCATGTCCACATGATAAAATTGGCAAGTGAGTATGCCATATAAAATTTTCATCATGTCCACATGGTAAAATTGGCAAGTGAGTATGCCATAGAAAATCTTCATCATGTCCACATGATAAAATTGGCAAGTGAGTATGCCATATAAAATTTTCATCATGTCCACATGGTAAAATTGGCAAGTGAGTATGTCATGTAAAATCTGCATCATCTATACATGGTAAAATTGGCAAGTGAGTATGTCATCTAAAATCTTCAACACGTCCACATGGTAAAATTGGCAAGTAAGTACATGTATGTTAAATAAAATCTTCATCATTTACACATGGTAAAATTGGCAAGTGAGTATGCCATATAAAATCTTCATCACGTCCACATTGTAAAATTGGCAAGTGAGTATACCATATAAAATCTTCATCATGTCGACATGATAAAATTGGCAAGTGAGTATGTCATCTAAAATCTTCATCATGTCCACATGATAAAATTGGCAAGTGAGTATGTCATCTAAAATCTTCGTCATGTCGACATGATAAAATTGGCAAGTGAGTATGTCATCTAAAATCTTCATCATGTTCACATGATAAAATTGGCAAGTGAGTATGTCACCTAAAATCTTCATCATGTCCACATGGTAAAATTGGCAAGTCAGTATGTCATCTAAAATCTTCATCATGTTCACATGATAAAATTGGCAAGTGAGTATGTCATATCAAATCTTCATCATGTCCACATGGTAAAATTGGCAAGTGAGTATGTCATATAAAATCTTTTCTTCATGTTTCATGGCAAGTACAATGGGAATCTATCTAGGATTTTGTTTGCTTTTGTTTTTAGGGTTTAATGCTATTTTTCAGCACAATATAGGCTATACATGGCAGCCAATATTATTCATGGAGCAAGAACCTGGAAAATCCCAGAAAGAACCACCAACCCACGAGAAGCTACTGGCAAGCTTCCTCACATACCCACATTAGCCGAATCCGAGACTCGAACCCACGCATGGGTGAGATGGCAGTGGTCCGCAACAGACAGCGCTTTAGACCACTCAGCCACTCGGGGCCCCCTATCTAGGATTCAGGATCTTTATTTAAAAATGAAAATAGTGTCAACGAACCTTAACAAGCTGTTAATAATGAGTTTAAACTGGCTGCTGTGTCTAGTTTTTCAAAATGTGGGGTTCAAAAAAAAATTATCATGTGACTTTTGAACATTGAACTTTTTATTGACATCCCAAAAGATACTGTTTACAATGATGAATCACATAGAATGTCCATCTATAATTAAACAATTTCTTTCTTGATATTTTTCAAAACAAGTAAATCTTGCCAAATACTGTACCCTTGACTTTGAATTTTTGACCCCCAAACACCTGGTATAATTTTATATCCTATAATAAGTTTCTTTGCAGTGTCAGATAACAATTCATCCATTTCAAATATAGAAAATCCAAAAGTAAGCAATATAAATGGAGAGCAAATACCTTATTAAAATACACGTCCCAACACTCCCTCATTCTATTCTGATCCCATGAGGATGTAGCTGTTTAAGTAGGGGATGTAACTCTTTCAAACATAATTACAATTAACTGCCAACAGATTATGATGACCATAATGAGTACCCAGTTTCAGTGATCCATCAATACTGCAAGACCAGTTGTGCTAATGAATGCCAAATATAAATAATGGATGGAGAAAAAAGAGTTAATGGCTGGACAAAAGGATTACTATGTATCTCACTCTATACGAAAACTACATATCAACCATGTAAAAGTAAAATATTTGCATATGTAATCTTAACCTTTGAGTTCAATTTCCTTTCATTGCTAGAGAGTATTGTTCTCTACAATGCAGCTGCTCACAAATCTAATAATATAGCTGTTTAACAAAAATAATAACCTAACGTTGACACATGGTGGACAGAGAGATGAAACAACACTTCAATGAACCATTCTTTGCAATATTTGTTTCAGGTAAGACATTTAAATTGACAAAAAATCTATTTTTAACAGGGAATGCTTCTTCACTACAGGCTGCATAATACTTGAACAGAAAATTAATGGATGCTGTTAAACAAAAAAGAGACTAAAAGTTCATTAGTATTTTATTTACTCTAATATCGTCACACAAAATGGAATGAAAATGATAAATCAAACACGCAAATAAGGAAATCACATAATCATAACATAAATTGTTATGCCTTTTGCAAAATTCATCACTATTTAACAAACTATAATATTCTAAGTCTACACAATTATCATAATACATGTCAAACAATGTAACTAGGGAATATACTTGAACTAAGATACTAAAAATTCACATGTATTCATTTTTACAAAGCTGGTCTGGAAATTCTTAACAAACATTTTCAGTCTATTTTTAAAAACTCTAGTAGCATTTATGAGTAGTGAATACTAATTATTTTTGGATGCCTTAGATTGAAAAAAGAAGATAAATGTCGCTTTGTATCTTGAATTATATATAAATCCTAAATTATAAATGACAATAAAATATATATAGTTTCACATCGCTTACATTTTATATCGTATATATGCTACAGCAATATATAACAAAAGATAACTAAAAAATAATCATCATGTCTTTCTATGTAATGCATCAAAACCTTATTGTTTTGTTCATATTTGACCATCTATTAGAAGTTGAACGTTTAATTCAAAAACATATTTATAGTCAAAAGTTATATCAAGAGCACAACATAAATTAGATTTATCCGTTCATTATTGGCAAAAAATGAAAACTGGAGGAAAATGGAAATGGATAATAAATAGACGGATAAATAGTTAGGTAGTTTTTGTGATAGAGAATGAAACAATTATTGACAATCAGGATTTTCAATCAAAAGCTGTATAATATCAAAGGGGGTTTTCTTGTTGCACAATCTGTACAAGAATTCAGAGAATCAACATAGTTTTCTTCATTACTCAAGGTTACATCACTTGGAATAGATTCCAGTCATAAATTCCTGTAAAGAAAATATAAAAATTAACATTCAAGTTAGGTAATTGCACTGAATTATATTGCTCTTTGTATTATAAAGTTTATATGAAAATAAAACAAGTTCCAGAGGTTACAAATCCTACGAGATTGTTAGGATTTTGTTAAAGACATGAAATGACAAACATTGCTATGTTTCAGTAATGTCATGAAGTGTATTCAGTCAGTCATATCCTTATGTATATTTGTTAGTCACGTGTCATGGTGGATATTTCAGTTGGTCATGCCCTTATGTATATTTGTTACTCATGTGTCATGAAGTGTATTCGGGCAGTCATACCCTTATGCATAATTTTCAGTCATATGTCATGGTGTATATTTGTTAGTCACGTATTATGGTGTATATTTGTCAGTCAATGGTTGTTGTGTATGTTTCAGTCAGTCATGCCCTGATGTATGTTTGTTAGTCATGTATAATGTGTCATGATGTATATTCAGTCATGTCCTGACACATATTTGATAGTCATGTGTCATGGTGTATATTTGTCAGTCATGCCCTGATTTATATGTCAGTCATGTGTCATGATGCATATTTCAGTTGGCCAAGTCCTGATGTACATTTAAGTCAGTCATATTTCATGATGTACTTTTGAACTGAAGAAGAAAAAAAAACATTCAATGTAACATCCAGTCCATTCATTAATAAAAACAGCATATAACAATTTTCTATGTAAACTTATTACAAAAGATTTATACTGTATATGATAACTACTAATACTTTGCTACAATGTATGTGATAACTTCATGCACCCGTTTTAAACCACATAAAAATAATATGCCATGTATGTGATAACTTCATGCACCTAGGTAATTAACCACATAAAAACAATATGCCATGTATGTGATAACTTCATGCACCTAGGTGTTTAACCACATCAATATGATATGCCATGTATGTGATAACTTCATGCACCTAGGCGTTTAACATCAGTATAATATGCCATGTATGGGATAATTTCATGCACCTAGGTGTTTAACCACATCAATATAATAAGCCATGTATGTGATAACTTCATGCACCTAGATGTTTAACATCAGTATAATATGCCATGTATGGGATAATTTCATGCACCTAGGTGTTTAACATCAATATAATATGCCATGTATGTGACAACTTCATAAATCTAGGTATAAAACCATATCAATATATTATAATGCATGGTATTAGCATCAGTCAATCAAGTAACTAACTAATCAATCAATCAAACAATCAAGGGTTAAGAAAATAAAATAAAGCTGCATTATAGAAGTCAATTTACCTTCAGTTGTGTTTTAAATTATTCATGACCCTCAATGAAATCGGTAAAGAAACCTGGGGCAATGTGCTGGAATAAAACAAATGTACATACCGTAATTAACAAATGTATCAACTGTCTTCATTAGATAAAATGGAAGAAACAATAAATCTTTAAATGTATAACTGATCAAATGTACGTATGTTACCATGATTTTTAACATAACTGATCAAGTAAATTAGTGGACTGATGAATGTGAGCCACCACTTTGAATTACATCAATCTTTTTGAAAAACTGTACCAAGTTGTTACAGTAATTTTAATATATAGTATAATTTAATATTATACAATACGATATGATTTATATAATAGTAATACTTGTATACATTTAATTGTCCAATGATAAGACAGTGGAATCTAGTTGTTAATAATTATATGTTACAGTAAAAATAATACTATTACAATACTGTATGATTAATTACACTGATAATACTGAATAATTATATGTTACAGTAAAAATAATACTATACAACTGTTACGTGCTTAGGCTCAAAAAGCACAAATATTTTCCAGAAAAGAATAATAAACTTACGGTTTTAAGAATCAATTCCCAAAATTATAGAGATTAATTACACTAATTTCCCAATAACACATTCATGCTAGATTAAAAGCACACCAACAGTCTTGTTTTTTTAAAGAATACAAGACATATTTTCTTGTCAAAAAGGGTTTTATTTCGCATTCAACTTTTAAAAGGACATTCAACTTTGTCAAAATATGTTTTGTCACTTTATTCAGCTCTATTTTTAATTGTAATTTGAAAGAATACTACCACGTACAACGTCTATTCCAGACAATTATTGGCAACTTCTCAAAAATGATCTATGCTAATGGGATGTAAAACATCTTCATTGATCAAAGTTTTGCATATTTTGTCAATTTTGTACATCAAACAAATCCATGCAAATGCCAATTACCAACATAGTTTTTAATAAATTCATTTTAAAAAATCCATTTTCTGCCCCCCCCCCCCCCACACACACACGCACACACATACACCTTTATCTCTAAAATGAATCGTTATGTGGTGCTCATTTATCTGTTGGAACTATCCCAGGACCTCATTTTCTCATTTTTAACTATCTTTGTTTTAAGCAATATAACTTTTTTTAGTCTGTGATCTACACTTGAATTAATTAATACACAATTCACAATTTGTAAACAGTGACAATAAATGTTAAACCAGTAAATTATGGGTTTGTGCTTTGAAGAATAAGAATTTATCTAATAAACTGACTTTTCTTAAACAAGGCACTTGTTAAAAACAGATAAAGCTTATCCACATGCATTATTTTTGTTCTCCAGATTTTCTCATATGTAATCGTATCACAATAATGCTATTCCGAAGAAAGAAATACTTTATATTTACATTTATTCCATATTATTGAGCAGCTCTACATGGTTTTCCTTCAAAAATGTCTAAATGTGTTTACTTTTTATCTAATGACCAGCAATGCAAATTTATGTACTCTTAAGATTTTACTTCACTGGCACTTCTCTATCAGTCTATGAGGAACAAAAATGACTTAAGGACATGTGCATAAAATTGGGCAGAATTTTAAGTCACTTATTGAAGAAATACATCACTATTAAGTAATATATAATAAAACACTCAACTTGCCCTGCAGACTGGAAAAATGATTGATACAAATAAGGCAATATTTAAGATTAATCAAACCTTTTATTGATTACCTCTATAAACAGCACAAAAAAACATTTTGTTCGAATAGTAACATAAGGTTACTTTAATGTAATGGGAGGGATCGCTATCAAGTACATCAAAAGATAATGCATTTACACACATGGAAAGGAAGGCAAAGGCAATCCATGTGGGATGCAGCACCTGGCTATTGCTTTATGTTCAACAGTTTCCCATGTGAATCAAGCAAAAGTTGCATGATCATGACTGAGGCTGAGGCTGTGAAATCTCAAAACAAGGGGAATTAATTTATATGAGTTATTTCCCTTTGAAATAAGTGATGCTGAGACAGTAAAACATTTTCATGTTTCTAGCGGGTTGTATTCAAAGGTAGCTGAAAGTAATTTCCTAATGTTACTGTGATGGTAATTTGTTTGATGGAAAAATGATTAAATACAGTAATATATAACAGTACTTTGGTAATTAATCATATAGCCATCATCGCATAGACAAACATAAAATGCACAATAATTTAACTTAATTAAGCTATCAAGGCTTACCGCTGGCTCTGAAGTATCTGAATCACAGGTCTGGCACACAGATTTAGCAAATCCATACATGTCCAGCTCACATCTGCAGATCTGGCATTCAGGTTTCTCTGCTTTATCACTGACTTTCTCTCCCAATAACTGCAGGAAGGTTCTCTGATGTCGTCGGTTTCCATCAATCAGATGGCTGGCATCAAATACGGCCCCTTCATAATCAATGGCTAGGTTTGCACACTGGTCATCAGGAATTTGGATGCCTTCCAGTAGGTCATCATCTTCACTTTTGGAGGATGGTCTTGCAGTGAATACATTGTTCTCATCCAAGCCTAGAAAAAACAATTGTAGACGTATAAAAAGGTTGGTACAATATTGCATGAAATATATGGCCTATAGCGCGGACACAAGTAAGTCTACGGCTTGTAAATACAATAGGATGCTTTGGTTTTCCTCCACCTCAAACATGAAACTTTAAACAGAAAACAACTGCAGTCAAGAGTACTTCCGTGAAATGTTGTTTTCTTATTTATTTTTTTTTATGGTTTAACGCCATTTTTCAGCACACTATAGGCTATACATGGCGGCCAGTATTAATGGTGGAGGAAGAACCTGGAAAATTCCCAGAAATGAGGTTTGACCAACTTGGATTATTTAGCATGAAACTTAGAGGAAACTGACTCTTGGATTTCTTTTATCAAATGCAAGTTATTAATATTTTTTCTTTTGAAAAGAAATAAGTTGTATAAATATCTGCAGGAACATTTAATTTGTCATGACAATAAAGCTGCACAGTCCTTAAAATATTGGTGATCTGTGGCAAATATAACAATGTTTGAAAAGATGAAAGTTATACAATTACCACATTATGTATCTTAACATCTGATGTATGTAAAATTGTGTAATAACTCATTAAAAAAAAATTATGAAATCAAGATTAAATGAGATGTGCATTGTAAATGAGAAAACAACTAAGAAATCAAAAGCTATGTGTTCAACTGCCATTTCTTGAGGAACGAACCTTGTCTGTTGTGTTTATCTAAGGATCCATGGCTTATGGTATGTTTGTTTTGTTTTTATGGTTTAACACCATTTTCAGCACAACATAGGCTATACAAGGTGGCCAGTATTAATGGTGGAGGAAGAACCCAGAAAATCTCCGGAAAGAACCACTGACCCATAAGAAGCTTCTGGCAAGCTTTCTGACATACCTACATTGGACAAATCCGAGACTCGAACCCATGCAGACAGAGGTGAGATGGCAGTGATCCATAACAGACAGCGCTTTAGACCACTCGGAGCCCCACATCTTATTAATTTACCATTTACAATGCTTAGACCCATATTAGTATCAAGCTTGCGTCAATTATCTGTACTACTTTTAGTAAAATAGTAAGCAGTCTAGTAAAGAACTGTACTGTGTTGAGGATAATGAGGATAGAGATAATTATCTCATTCATACCAGGGCCAAGTGCTTGAAATATTTTTTCCTGAACTTTTATTTCTTAATTTAGCATTTAAATGTGAGACAAAATGAAGTCTGAAATTCATCCATGTATGAAAAATACTTACCACTTAATATTTTGCAAAAATAAAATAAACACAAATTCTTAAATTTAAGATAATGATTTAGCAGTAGGACATGAAATTTACCATAAAAGTAAGATATGTAGCATAACATTACCATAGATTTTGTCAGTTGGGTTTCTGTTGTTGAGAAGCTGGAAGGCACTCTGTCTTAAGACAAACATACTGATGTCTTGATCATCCAAAGTCTGTCTAACAGCATCATATGTTTCACTGTTGGACTCTGAACATGGGGCACAGGTCAGGAGAACTAAAGACTTGAAGACACCATTTCGGAAAGGCATTTCTGATGCCATCTTGACAGCAGGAACTGGATTCATCTGTCCCTGACTGGAATTCTCAAACCTCAGACTCTCCAAGCCCATGGCAAATTTACTGGCCACATTGAAAAGCTGTCCTTCCATTGTGTGATGGAAATATTTACCAGCTGTAAACCCAATCAAACCATAGCGATTCTCAGACAAACCTGCAAAATAATATATAATTCACATTTGATCAAAATAATACTGCAGTCAAAAAGGATCAGAATGTACTGTATCTGGAATTTAACTTCACAGGATATGCCAAATGTAAAAACTCAATTAAAATCAAGTTCTTGCCATTTATGCAAACACTGCATTACTGTTACCACCACTGTTACCACCACTGGATAGATAACATAAAATTCTCACTGACTGCTAATGCAGGAAAACAAATGGAAGTGGATTGTTTTCATTTGAAAGAGTAACTGAGTGCAGAAATATTTACCCAAATGTGATACAATGAAAAACATATGCCCAAATCTGATACTCTAATGAGAAATATACACCCAAATCTGATATTAAAAACATATGCTCAGATATATTACTATTAAGAGAAATTACTTACCTTTCTTGAGCAGTGCCTGATCTACCTCCCAGACCATGTTTCGGAGCTCAGCAGCAGCTCTTCTGTTGCAATCCCTGTCCTCCACAATGAACACAATGTCACTTGAGCTCTTGGTTTGGGGATAGTCTGGATGGTTGGACATGTACATCCTTGTCTCTCCTTCCTGATAAACCTTCTTAGACTCATCGGAACAAGTCACTGGAAAAATGCAATGGCACAGTAATTGAAACTGTATTCCTGTTAATATTGTTAGATATTTAATACAGTTTTTAGTAGTTTACAAACAGTGTAAAAAAAAGATAAAGTTAAAATTTAAATTTTAAGACATTGATTGACAAAAATGAATTTTATTAAAAATAAGATGCAGTTGGACCACCAAGGTATATTGGACAAATATAAGTTTATCCGACACTTTAATTTGGTTGAACATGCAATGTGTACCCATCAATAATTTATATCATGCATTCATCGATGGATGCTATCTATTTACTTGCTTCCTCAAAGCATAATTCATTAGAATTATGTGATCACTAGAATTCTTCATTCTCCTAAAACATATGTACACTATGCATATCCAAATATACTTCATTGGAATGAACTTAAGTTCTAGTACAATATGCATATCCAATACTGCTTCAAAGGAATGAATTGAAATTCTAGTACATTTGTGCACATTTGCTGATATATTTCAAAGATCTATCTTCAAAGTTGCAGGTTGGTGGACTAGAAATGTTGATATATATATATATATATATATATATATATATAAAAGACACAGCACAAAACATCAGAGACCTTGAGCTTTCATTACAGATATGTGCCAGAAGATGAAGCTCAGACAAACAGTAATTAAGATTTTTTTACCATTACACAACAAAACAGATCCTTACATCCATCAACTCAGGTTACTGCTGTGATCAACTTCTAGTTCCTAGCCAAGGAATGGAACTAATTTGATATGGTGTATGAAAGTCTCAGGCTGATGGCCAAATCCCCCCAAAAGTAGACATGAATACATCTACATCAATTAAATAAAGTATTCCAGTAGATCTGGGTCTATGCAGTTTACAGTTTAGATTACATTAAAGAAAGATAAATATGTTACATACCACACTGTGTTGGTAGGCGTAGAATGACACCCTTCTCTCTGCAAGTTTGGATGTAGAGGGCTGCTATGTCACACCGGCTTTCAGAGTTGTACATACATCTCTTCATTGACTCCTCAGGGGCCACCTTAAATATAAAGATTAATCATATAAATGAATCTAATTAATTCAGTTTCCACCAATCTAAAAACTGTTTTGATATTAGATAGCAGTTGGTAAATGTTAGTATTTGAAAAAATGTTATTTGTTTATCTAGTAGTGAGGCTTAAAAAACAATTTTTAATTAGAATGTTTTCTTGTGAATCATAATTATCTAAAATTTCCGTGTACTATCATTTATACAGATTCAGACTTTTACATTACAGAAAATGTGTCATTGATTTGTTCACCATCACAAGACAGCTGAAGTGTGAATTTGACGCATTATATATGTCAAGTCAAACAAGGTTAAACATTTTCTTAATAATTAACCTGTAACTCATCCATGACTTTGCTAACAGAAAGCCTCAATGTAAACATGATTAAAACTCACCTACTCTACAAGTTATTAGGATATATATTTGTATTTTTTTTATTGTTTTAGGGTGTAACACCATTTTTCAGCACACGATAGGCTTTACATGGTGGCCAGTATTATTGGTAGAAGACAAACCTGGGAAAACCTCCTAAAAGAACAACCGACCCACAAGAAGCTACTCGCAAGTTTTCTCACATAACTCCATTAGCCGTATCTTAGACTCAAACCCATGCAGACAGAGGTGAGACAGCAGTGATCCGTAACGGAAAGCACTTTAGACCACTCGGCCACTCGGGGCCCTGATATATATTTTTAAATAACCTAAACTGAAAGTTATTACAATGTCTATTCTACAATATGTCAATATGATGTCTATTCTACAATAATCAATGGTCATATGTCTTTTAAAAAATACAGTAAAAAATATACTGATCATCCAATTAATTTGAGATCCTGTCTAAATGGCACACTGAATTTAAATCAAGATAAAAATTGTTAATGCAAATCTTACACACCAACTGAGGACATAACTCTGTAAAGACAAAACAACACTATCTTAATCTCAAACACATCAGAGACCTTATAAATATGAACCTCAACTCAGCTTTAAATTGGACTGAAATCAAATATAAAACATGACTACAACAGTGTTTACAAATTACAAATATACCTACTATAAGCATTACAAGGCAATCATTTTGTAAATTACAGAATAACAATATGATAATGACTGGCCTCGTACATTGTTAATATTAGGCTTTGGAGAAAACCCAGCTGAATTTAAACTAAAAATTTAGACTCAAAAATGCTTCCAAATTATCCAGTTGAAATAACCTAATTTGATCAAGGGTCATAACTCCATGAAAACCTGTGTAAATATTCTCAATATTCACTTCTTCAAAATCTTTGTTTAAATAATGTTTTGGAGAAAATTTGATTATAGTTATTACAAGATGTAAATGCTAGAGTGTCCATAATTGTGTGTATAGACACTGACTGGCTGAAGGACAGATGCTGAACTTCAACTGAATGCCATTGGAGAAGATTAGAAACTTGTAGATGAAAGTGAAGAAAAAAGATTTGGGATCTGACCTGATAAATATCATATTGTTTGGTAAATATCAGTATAAACATTATGGTGTTCTAAGAAAGAAATACTTACTTAGATTTTGTTTTATAAATATTTACTATCATCATTTCCTTTATCAATTTTCTTAATTTAATATCTGGGATAAATATGACCTGTAAAAGGAGATAAACAACTAATCTGAAAAACATCAAGGAGGTTGGCTATGATTCACCAAATTAGTCACCAAATCAATTTGTCACATAAAAAAATTAAAACATTTCAAATAGATAGTTAGATGCTTCACTGCTTACCTGTCTGAAGCAAGGCCTCAAGTTTGAGCTGGAAGAATCAAACATGGCAGAACATTCATCCTGATTTGGTGTGGATTCACGTGAGTCAGCAAAATTTTGATTTGTTCTACATGTCCTGGCCACTTCCCATGATGCAACCATAGTTTCTATGTCACTGGCAACATCCCCTTTTACAGTCATCATATCATCATACGGCTCATTGTTGTATGTTCCAAGCAGGCCTCGGACCTTGTTGAAGTACCAGCCACTAATTCCGATGAAATGGAAATTGTTGTCAATGTCAGAAATCAGTTTCAAACCCTTGCCATTGTCAAGATGGATGCTGTTACCAATGCGCTTGATGACCAGTTTTTCATATCGATATGGAAGATCTGTTGGCTGTGCATCGATGGTTACCTATGGAGAAAACAAAACCTGTGAAATAAATTTGTTTGTTTGTTTGATTAGGATTAATAACATAGCTTTAACAATTTTTCAGTCATATCGCTATGATATCTGCAATGATGCAGTTTATAGTGATGTCTAGCACTGGGGCATCATGCCACAGACATGTAGCATGATGCCCAATTCAGTCACATTATCCTGACACCAGGCCGACCAGTCCAACACTAACCTCTTAATGCTGAGCACCAAGCAAATTAACTGTAAGTACAATTTTTGTATGTCTTTGGTATGACGCGGCTGGGGATCAAACCCAAAACCTCTGCTTCTGTGGCAGACGTTCTAACCACTAGGCCACCAGAGCAGTAAAAAAAATAGTGAAACATGACTCAGTTTAACATAAAAAAAATTCTTTCCTCATTTCCTATCTGTGCTAAAAAAGAATCGGCATGTTTGATGGAGACTATCATAAGATTCACAGAATAGGTGTTCCAAAGAACATAGCATTTTGAATTAAAACAGCTCATTGACAGAACAAGTGTTCAACAGAACAGAGCATTTTGAATTAAAACAGTTCATTGACAGGTGTCTGACACATAGACATAATTTGTACTGTATGAAGTACATTAGGGTACAAATGTTACGCATATGGCAGAAATATCAAACCATCAACATGCCAATCAGAATCTTAGCATAAATGCTCCTGACTGTGTGCAGTCTTATAAATGGAACAAACTTTCTCAGTAACATTCAATCATGTGCCAGTGCATTTGTCATATTAAGTTTCAAGTCCGCCAATCCCTAAATCATAAATAGCTGTAAATAATGATGAAAAAAAAAAACTTCTGCATGAATATCTCTTCTTTATTGCTCCTGTGATTATTTTATCTGGTTCACTCCAGAGTGCAGTCTGCTTTTAAGCCGAAACCATGAAGTGAGTGTAATATTCTATCATTCTGATATTATAGTTTGAAGAAAAAGGCTGTGGCATTTCCGCTAAGTTTTAATGCTGCACTAATTTTCTTTATACCATTATACCTGTATCCTTATAAAAACCTGCCATTAAGAATTGTGTCCCAGAAAATGAGGAATTGGTGGAATATGAAAATGAAATTCAGTAATATAATGAGTGGATGGCATCTCTGCATACAATAATGTTATAACACTGTTTCATTTGAAAACAACAACTCAAGATGACAACACTTTTACATGGTCTTAACACTGCTGATGTCAACACCAAAGGCTTCTGCCAGAAAAGGGATACCTGTGTCATGCCATTCACATCCAAAACAAACAATATGCTTGAGAAAAAAAAACATATTCAAAATCCTAAGTAGATTACCTCCATTTTTGGTACAACACTGCTGCCACAACACTATAAATTTGGTAGCAAAATGATACCTGGAGAAAAAAAAAACATTCAAATTCCTCAGTAGATTACCTCCCTTTCTGTACTGTAAATTTGGTTTAAACTGATACCTGGAGAAAACAACATACTTTGATGACTGCATCACTCAATTTTTACTGCATTTACTGAATTTTTTTCTACAATGGCTTTAGTGCATAATGTATGATATGACATTATAACCAGGAGGACAATGTCTGGAATTCTTCACCTGAAGACATAGATCATGTGGCTGAATATGTTACAGGTAGCACACAACCACATAATATAATAATTACAAAGCTGTCTGTCATTTCTATACACCTAAGGTTTCCATAACAGATATTGAAGCAAATTGCATTTACCAAATTCACAATCAATTGATAAAAATAAAATACGGCAATGCTTACTATTTTAAAACAGGCAATTGTCACAGGAATATTCTGTTCCAAATATTATTTGAATACCACCCTTGTGTTTTCGTGACCAGCTTTGAAAAGATGTAATGTTTATTAATCAAGCCATGGAAATTAAATAGATGACCTTGGACTGTTTCTTTCAGCATTTCAGTTGAGCAATAAGGACAGGTTTATAATTGGGTTTACAATATTCAACATAAAAGTGCCAATATATGGGAACAGATGTTAAGCAAACTAAACTGATCCTGTAAAAATATTAGTAAAGTTCAACATTTTATAATTAAAAAAAGACATTATGTTGAAGAGAACCATCAATGAATAGGATGTAATGTGTTTATAAATTCTCATTTAAAGGGGAAAAATTACATAAGAATTTTGAAACAGACTATATGCCGGGGTATTTCTTAAGAATTGTGTTTGGTTGGCAAGTTCATATTTTGGATAGCAGACAATTTTGTACATGTGGGACAGCTTCTTGCAAATTGGAAACTTGGATTAAAATGCAATATAAAGGTATACATTTCCATCTTTTATATAATTTATTTATCATACGATTCTAAAAGATACATATTAAATAGGATTTTCTGGGTTACAAGTTCAATAAGGTCATGGAGTGAATCTTTATGATAACATTTAGATATCACATTTTCATATGCAACTAAGATAGAAATGTGGGACATTTTTCTAAACTTCATGAATATCACTTCCTTAACAAAAAGATGATTCAAATTGGATATTTGACCAAAAACACATTATCCAATGTTTACTGGAATGGCGTATCATTGCACCAAAATTACCCAATGTGCAGACATAGCTGACATTGTGGTACATAACAATGAGCCACATCTGAACCACCTTGTATAGTCTGGTTCTTAATCCTTCATTTCCTTTACTGGATTTCAGTTTGTCATTAGGTAAAATACAGCAAACTCTTGTCTTGACAGACCAATGCCATGACATACCACCTATTTTGAGATACCAGAATCTCCATGCATATTTATTGATTATATTGTGTTATAACATATTATGAGACCACCTGTCTTGAGAGACCATTATTGTTTGGAAGAAGTGGTGGTCTTTCAAGACAGGTTCTACTGTAGTTAGTATCCAGTCAATGTGCACATGTACTAATGCAGAGAGAAAAGTAACTATGTTATCAATGTTCAAAGCAGATTTTTGGCAGCAATATATTCCAAAAGAGGTTTATTTGTGAGGATCGTGATGTGTTTTGTATCTTGATCTTTTTATGTAACTGCATGCAACTACTCAATCAACAAACCATCAGGACAGCTCATTTTTAAAAGAAACCCAGGTATTTAGATGTGGCTTCTTGGACCAGAAACAAACATTAATTCATGTTATAGTGGGTAACTTTCTTGATTCATGACCAATAGGACTCAGGTTTGAATCCTACTTTCAAATCAACCTCACATGCCTACCATGGTGTGATCTTGTGCAAGGAACTTCTCTCTTACTTGCATGGCACTCAATAACCTTCTTGTGTGGCTGTGCAGTAAAACACAAAACAAACTTCAAAAGCAAGACATCCAACCTGTACATAGTTTGTGAAATGTGTTATTCTGTTTTAAAATTGTAAGTAGGTATTTTTCTGATTCTGCAGATTCATGTACCCACCTGGTATGTAGGATAGATCTCAACCGTCTTTCCATTTGTCATCACAACCAGAGAGGTTCGCTCCAAGCTGCGTGGTAGACCATCAAATTTCTGGATGATGGTAAAGTTCTTGTCAACTCGATCTTGGGCCAAAATGTAGTTACATCTTCCAGCAAAGTCATAGTGTCGACCATCGAATGTTCGGAAGTGGTGCCTTCCAGAAACTGTGGCATATGCTAAGAATATGCAAACAAAAGCTATTAAGCTTTTCATCAACAATTCAACCTACCATTCTCTTTTCCAAACTGAGTATCTTAAATCTGGAGTTTAAAATTTATCAAAGAACAAGTAAAAATATAAATAATACTGAAGGAACAGAAGAGTCTACAAGACAGAGGTAAAAACAGTTTGCACATAACAGCTGCAAGCTTTAAATTGAATATACTTTTCAAAAGCTTATATTGTGTTTCAGTAAAAGTTCAAAGATAATGAAATGCTATGAAAATGCTGGTTTGATTGATAAATATGCAGACTGCAAAGTAATGAAGGGTCATGTCTCTCTAATCAAACTTAAACTGCTCCACTCAATAAAGTTGTAAAATTAAACACTTGTATTACTAGATAAGACACATAAATGATTTATTAAAAATATGTTACTATTTAACATTTGCTAAAAATAAAATTAAATAAATAAAAGATACTTTTTTACCTTCTTAAAACTACAAATATTTCACTGTGTGGTAGAAGGTTATAGTTTAAAAGTGGTAAAGCCATATAAAAAACTACATACCATAGTATTTGTATCACAACATCAAATATACAATATAAATGCATATAAAACTACATTATTATTTGTATCATGACATGAAATATATGCAATATAAACACATGAAACAAAATGTTTTTTATTATTAGATACCAATCTTGCTGCTTAGTAAAGAAAAAAAAGACTTTAAAAAATGGTGAGGTTGAGATTATCAAATTATTTTTAAATAAATTCAATTTTTTAAAAATATGTTTTATAAACTATTTTGCTGCATGAAATATGTGTGATAGATAGTACTCCACAGTTTTACAGTGTTGGCAATGTAGTACAAGGGACATAACTTCGGAAAAAGCAAATGGTAGCAAATTAAAACATCTTTGTCAAAAGTAATTTCTCTACCTGAAAGTGAATACAGATTATATCTACAACTCTAGGTAATAAATGCTAGTTTTTTATGTAGCTAGTAAAACTTCTGTGGGAACATACCTTCAAGCACTGTATGGCGAGATTAGAAATACTGCATTTCACTCGTATTAATAATACAATTTGACAACTGAATGATTTCCGATTAGCAAATTAAGACTGCATGTAAACATTGTAATAATGGACTCACCATCAAATGGAGGTATCCAATCCAGAGGGTTACCAGAGACGGGCATAAAGTAATACAGTGGATCCCAGACTGAGATGTCCATTCTCGGGAAGTACTTCTCTTTAAGTTGTTTCAGTTTGGCCAGCAATTTTTCCACATACTTATCTATGTTAAAAGTCAAAATCCTCTGCAGGTTCTCTACTTGGACAGGTAAGTACAGTTCAAATTCTACTGCTCCCTTTTCCAGATTGAAGACAATAACTCTGGACTTGTGAAGTTCCAAAATGCCAACAGGAAGTTGTTCAATTTCAGCCTGAATCAGGCTGTATACTTCCTCATAGATCATTTCAGAAAACTGTTTAATGTTCTTCTCCAAGTCCCAATCCTTATATATGGAAATTACCTGAACAATAATAATAATAATAATAATAATAACAATAAGATAAAGAAGAAGAACAACAACAACATTAATCAACAGCATGATCATCATAATAGTATGCTTTATGAAAAACAAAGTGTGCTGCAAACTTACATTGTCCCTTATTACTGTCTATTAAGTCAAGAATTTCTCCTTCGAATATGTTCCCCAATTACATTACATTAGTAATATTAACCTGCTATCTTGCAAATGCAGCAAAGAAGGCTAATATAATGTGATTGTGCATGTAATCTTAGTGAACATAATTTACTTGAAAATTTGTTTTCCTCTATAATTAATATTATGTAGGAAGGGTCCATTACATCTATTTTTGAGTCTTTTTTCCACGCAAATATATAAAAAAAACAAGAGTTATGAGCACTCTGTTATGTTATGTATTGAAGGTTGTATTCCCAATATGTTTTTTAAAAATTAGCACCATTGTTCTCAAATGAAGCTTACCTTTTGTACAATTTCATCAATATTGTTCTGAAGTTGACGGAATGTCTTTTCTCCTAGCACACCTTTGAAAAAGTCTTGAACAATGCCTTTAGTTTTAACTCGCAGAATGTTAATGGCCTCCTCGAAGGTGGCCTTGTTCATGGTCTCAATGACTGTCTCTCTTAGGTCAGCGGCCAGTTCAGAGAAGTCCAGATTAAGAAGAGTGGTCAATTCAGGGTACTGGGCAACTGCATCATTCCAGGCTGACTTAAGCTTCTCAACATATGGTGTTAAAGCAAGATCATCAAGGAATTCTGAAAAAACAATTTACACCAATTAGCCTCTCTCGTTTCAGTTACCAGACATAAAAGTCACAAGGATCCATATACTTTTAGAAGCTATTTTATTGTCTACCATGGATTATAACATGAAAAAAGAAATCATTATTCCCTCTACAGCAGTTTTGTTGATACCTGTCTCATTGTAAGGCAAAACCTTTTAAGTTTCCTCCAATTGCTGTAAATGTTACCTAAAACAATATGAAACAAATTATGTCAAGCAAATTATGAAGAGATAACACACTCTAAATAGTCTAAGATGAAATGTGTGAAGCCTTATCAACAATTTGAAAAATAATTACCATTTTCCAAAACACAGACATATTTAACCTTTTCTATATGAATATACTTACATTTTATCTTATAAAGATCATATAACATTTACTGTTTACACATTGTTCATTTTCACTACAATGTTGACTCCTTCTATATAGAGGCTCCCAAAAAAAAATGGCTGAGTAGTCTAAGTGTTCACTATTACAGATCACTACCATCTCAGCTCTATCTGAATGTGTTCAAGTCTTGGGCTTTGCCAATGTGGGTACCTGAGAAAGATTGCCAGTAGCTTCTCATGGTCAGTGATTCTTTCTGGGGTTTTCCCAGGTTCAAACTCCATTATTTATACTGGCCACCAGATATAGCTGATTTAGTGCTGAACAATGACGTTAAATCCTACAACAACAACCTTCTGTGGAAATAAATATTGGGATTTGGGGTTTCCTGTATACCATGACTTCATAAACTCTAAAAGTCAAATGTTACATGAACAAATTGTTATTAAGAAGGAATATTACAGGTTTATTTATGCTCAAGGCAAACAGAAAGTGTTTAATTTTCTGCACTCACTTGTATATATGGGAAGATTTATTACATTTAAGGGGGATTTATTAAATTAAAAAAACAAGTCCATTATATTTAAGAGTGATTTCTTATATTTAATATGGATTTCTTATATTCAAGGGGGAATTCATTATATTTAAGAGAGCTTTATTATGTTTAAGGGGGATTACTGCTTTTTAAAGGGGGGTCATTAAATTTAGTGGATTTTTGGACAATTTCATGTTGTGGAGAAATGAATATTGACTAACTTCAATTATTTGGGTAACAATAGGTTGAGCAGCAGAGAGGGTGAACCTCACAACCATTTCAGACAAAAAGTCGATTGAAACCTTAAAACGGAAAACAGAGCCTTCTTTCGAAATCCCAATTTTAACCCCAAAAAAATAAGTCTCCATTTAACAAACGAGATTTTACGATTTTTCAATCAATTTTGGTCACAAAGTCGTTGTCGTTCACCCTCTCTGCTGCTGGAAGTCAGTTCTGGTTAACAAAAATAATAAAATGATTTTAACCGAATATTTGATCGATTCCGATACGATATCGTGTCCGAGGGTCATGCAAATTTATTGCTATAAATCCGTACGGGGTTGACTGAGCATTACTAAAGAAATTTCGAAATTGATTGAAGTCCATATCAGAACACCATGTCTGCCAAATATTTCTAAGAGTATGAGTATCAACTCCGTTAAATACACACAATAAATTGCAGTTATCTCTGATCACTTTTGGAATCTGAGTGTATCGTTGAGTAACATATATCACGTCGGTGTTTTTGTGCCTGCCTCGGGAAAATATTCTAGCAGGGTTTGTTTGTTTATCCAGCATCACATCGTCGTATGCGACTAAATTGTTAATGCTTCCATCGAGGTCATCCACGGATGGCGCCTCGTCAATATCGGTTATAAAATCAACGACGTTCTCATCTTTAATTTCTGATGCATTCTCGTTAAAATCTTTTA
This sequence comes from Unio delphinus, assembly GCA_029339505.1. NCBI lineage: Eukaryota > Metazoa > Mollusca > Bivalvia > Unionida > Unionidae > Unio > Unio delphinus. Next base: position 2,795,514 of record JAQISU010001240.1, on the reverse strand, counting down.
GCACTTCATAGCATCGTTGATCATCTACGCTAGGGGCAATTAAATACAACTTATCCCACTTCATCCATCTCATTATTAAATTGAGCAACAATTGTGTCTTGCCGGATCCGGATGGCCCGATTATAATCATCCGGATAGAGTTTGGTAGCGCTGCATGATGCTTAACTGGCTCTCTTGCTTTAGTCGCTGAAAAATCAATTATATCCATATTTCTATACATAATTATGGATCTATATTGTGTGAAGTGTAAAACGCGTACTGGCACAGATGACTTGACGACGATTACAACTAAATATAACCGATCAGCGCTTTCTGGTAAATGCGTACAATGTGGTACAAAGTAATTTAGATTTGTGTCTATGAGATCTGCAGGAAATGATGATTTTAAAAAAAAACGAGGAGGTGATATCGCAGCCAAATTGGCAAAGTTCCCTGGAACCCCATGGGCAAAGTATCCCGGAGAAAAGCACCTTCCAGGATATAGCTACTGTGGCCCCGGAACACGATTAGATATCAGACTCAATAATCATAACCAACCCAAACCCGGTGAAGAACCGATAAACGCTATTGATAAAGCGTGTCACGCTCATGATGTTGCATATAGGAGCAGTGATTTGCAACACAGGCATCTAGCATATGTGAAATTAATTCATGCGTTAAGTGCTATTCCTGATAAATCCTTCAAAGAAAAATTAGCTTCATTTTTGATAAAATCAGCTATGAAAAGCAAATTGATGTTAGGTACTGGTAATTAATAACAACATGGAATCTATTTATTATTCTCCAAAAGGATACTGGCGGGGTAGCGCTGCAATCAATAAACTCGCTAGCACTGCAAAAGTGAAAAGAACCACTGCGGCTAATTGGTTATCCAAACAAGCTATATGGCAAATTTATCTACCACCGCCTAAACAAATTAATTACTCGCATTTTGATGTGACTGTCCCTAATGAAGTTCATCAAGCTGATATACTATTTCTGCCACATGATCGTGGTTACAAATACGCGTTAACCGTAGTTGATGTTGCGAGTCGATACAAAGAAGCAGAGCCGCTGAAAACAAAATCATCAACTGAAGTCGCTTCTGCATTTGAAAGGATTTATCGACGAGGTCCTCTGCGTTGACCAAATCTGTTTCAAGTTGATCCTGGCAAGGAATTTCAGGTTGCAGTGTTATCAACAATGAAACATCACAATGTCACCATCAGACGAGGGCATACTGCGTTACATCGTGATCAGGCAATTGTTGAACGGTTTAATCGGACAATTGCTGAGCGGTTATTTGGATATCAATACGCAAAAGAATTCATCCAAGAAAAGCGATCCCGTGAATGGGTCAAAAGGTTACCAGGGGTAGTTGCAGCGCTAAATAACGAGATTACTAGAACAATTCACATGAAACCTATCAACGCGATTAAAAAGAAGTCTATACCTAAAATGGAAATTCAAGGGATTTCACAAGAGGATTCTAGCATTTCTCAGCCCATTCTTGGTAGTAAAGTCACTGTTAGGTATTTATACGAACCAGGAGAGCTGGAAGGTGGTACAAAAAGGGCTACTGATCCTATTTGGAGTGTTACCGCGCATAAAATATCTGGCATAACACGATCAACTGGTAGACCAGCAATCTATATACTGGATTCAACTGCCCCTCAGCGGGGTTTTACGCGACAACAACTGCAAGTAATACCCGAGGATACTCAACTACCACCGCGGGGTCTTAACTAACCCCCCAGAGGCATTGTGCTGGCACCCCGGCGCCTGTTGCACTTAAGACATGTTAGCATCACATTATCTCTTGTATGACTAATACTGCTATTTTTTCTATCCACGGTAAATTGTCGAGAATCTCTATCCGACCAACTCCAACTCATTATACTATTGCAACTCGCGCAGTGATTATTCTGTTGTTGCTTCAGCTTAATTATTAATTCAGCATCAATGTCAAATTCTCGTTTATTTTTTTATCCTGTTGTTTATAACCAGAAAGTTTTTTTCTGATTATATCCTTGATGTTGTCAGCACTGATAATATCACTTATTGCATTGTCTGTAGGATTTTTAAAGATAATTCTTCGAAATTGATTTATTCTCCGTGCTCGAGACACTGCGAGATAAACTAAATTCGACCACACAATGCGATTATCTACTATCCAAATAATTGTGTCTGTGATAGTTAATCCCTGTGAAGAGTGTATTGTTACTGCATAACCTAACGTCCATGGTGATTTATCAGCGCGTAATGCATCTTCAACGACACTGATATCAACCAGCACAATATCATTTAACACTAAATTCTGCTTTTCACGTTGTCCCGGAATATCAACTTCAATATTCTGTTTTCGTGTATCCGTGGGTCTATAACATAATGGCACTGGAAGTGTTGCAAATTTTTCTTTATGCAATTCAAGCAACTTCATCTGAAGTGCGTCTCTGACAATTTTTCTACTTGCTACTATCAAATCATTTGGCCTCCATGTTTCCCAAAATTCATTCATTGGAGTTTCCGAAATTATTTCACGCGCTATTTCACATTGGATTCTATCCGGTTGTAATCTAATTAGTTTCTTAAATTCTCGTAATCGTTCATCAAGTGATCTATAATCAGTGGTAATTTCTTCGTAATAGTGTACAAAACCCTATTGCCATTCATGTGGAGATGCACCGACAAATGGTGGTGGTTGGCCGTTATCACCGCACATGACGACTTTTGTGTTTTTGTTTAACAGCCATTCAAGAAATGTCTGTAATACTCTCAACGATACATTGCATATTTCATCCCAGATTATGATTTCAGGAATGAATTTATCACCCATTCGATCAGGAGTCCATGTATCGCCTTTCCATCGAAAGAAGCTGTGATAAGTACAGGCTTTTACTCCCTCCGCTATCATCTCTCTGGCGAGTCTTTGAGTTGGTGTTAACACGATCATGTTTGACCGACGAAATAATTCAACCGCACGAACTGTCTTTCCTGCCCCACCACCGCCGTTTAAATAAACTGTCTTGTATCTACATATCGGATCAGATACCGGTGGTGCATTAGAAAATTCTGATGAATTTCAATACGGTTACATGAAAGATATTTATCATCCATGGCAACGTCTGCGGATTCACAATACTCGTGTAGTGTTTCCTTTTTAAATCGCCAACGTCCCCAATTTTCCTCGGGACCTGTGAATGCCGCTACATCCGATTTGTATTTATTGTGTATATACATCGAATCAGTAGCTACTCTAACCGCGTTATTAGGAAATCTATTTATCATCGAAAATAGATTAATACAAGCATAGGCTAGCATGGAACTTCTCAAATGTGTGTACTGGGAATTATATCCATCACAGTAGGTAACAACCATACCTAATTTCTCACCATTGGATAGAAAAGCATCCTGACGGGATACAAGTTTTCCTTGTTTCGTTAAATCCGCTACAATAAAATCGTATTCAGCAACGTCTATGATCAATCGAGAAGAATATTTTGCATTGTCGTATTTTCCACCCTGGGTAAATTTACCGATTATTCTTCGTCCAAAATATTTTGCTTGTTCTTTTTTAATTTCAAATAACTCCTTAGACCAATTCATGATTTGTTCTTCATTGAAATCAGGAAATTGTTTTCGCTGTTCGCTAATTATTCTATCTAGATCGGGTTGTGGTAACCAGACTGATTTCTGTGCTCGATAGGATATAATCGCTTCACTGACAATTAACGATTGTAACATCTCACAATCAATCATATATCTCAATAGCACTATTGGCATCCAGTGTTTTTCAGACATGTGTCTACCAAGCCAAAAATAACAACACGGATGTAACCCTGTAGCTAATTCGAATGATATCACACGAGCGAATCCAGTTAAATCAAAATCAGGCAATGGACCATTAATCGCAACACGAGTCATTTCATGCGTGGGGTGTCCAAATCGTTTAAAATACTCAGCGCATTCTCCATACCCGAGAAAACTTCCAGGATAACACGCGGATATATCAATTGAAATCATACCATCACGTGAGTATTTTGTATTCCACAGTCCTCCATGACCAAATTCGACGCAACTCAATTTAACGTTCTCGAGAAAATCACTTCGTGTTGGACGCCATGAGCTTTTTTCTCTTGCAAAGTGAGCTACCACTGATGGAATAGTAAAACTATTCGTTAATAGTTTTTCATGGAAACTCTCTGGTGAAAAATCATTAGCAATTTTTCTTATTATTGGATCTAACTCTTCAACGCGATATAATTCACCATTTGGTCTTACAAATTGATCAAATCCTGATTCGGAACCAGCACTACTAAGTAACCACACTTACACAGGATCATCTTTACACAACGCATGAATAGCATCAAACAATTTCTCTTCATAGAAAAAATCCCCGGAAAATTCCGGAGGGATATATCTCACGATTCGTTCTCGTGGAAATATCGTTACTGCAGCCGTCCACGCGTGTTCGTTATGATCAATAATTTGTATTGGCGCTCCTTGCAATTTATATTTCGGTTCGTGTAATACTTCCCCGGTTATTGTCGTTACTGATATTGGGAATTTTAATAATGTTTCTAATTTAACTATATCAGAAATCTTTGCACCGTGCTGTTTCACTGTCAGTTCCCATTCGGTTTTTTTCCTATGTCACAGGTCAGTTAGTTTATTTCCTCGGGATGCATTTGTGAAGTGTTCCATTATCCGTGTTGCTACACAATTCAGTGAACTAGAATATTTCATAGAAGCTAATTTTGCAATATTGGGTTTATCATTTAGCGGGTATATTCCATAAACGATTGCTGTTACAGGATAAGATCTCTCATAGTATTGTTTGTCAATTCCAGTTAGAATTCCTGGTTTGGAATCTCTACTCACAATGACAGTTTTTTTATCCCTAAGGATTGGTTCAAATTTATCCCTGATAATCCATTTGCCTTCGACTTCGATAATGAATTTTATTCTGAAAAAATATTTCTGTTGGGAATTGCTTTGCAATGAAAATCCTTTGGATTTTACACCCTTGAATTTCCAGCCTCTTGGCGGGCCAAGGTGTGAAATTATCTCAGCTGCTCTTTCATCGTTCATAGTAGCATCGATGATTGGTACATTGACATCTTCATCAATAATTCGAAATGTCGACCAACAGTATGCTGCACCGTCTCGATAGAATTCATTAAAACACTCCCTGATTTTACCCAGTATAGTTCTATCACCGATTAAACGTTTCGGTGTATCAGAGACTCTATCGAGATTGAAATTAGCATTTTTCCAGGGCTTAATTTTCGATAATCTCTTGAACACCTTATCGAGATTGAATTTAGCATTTTTCCAGGGCTTAATTTTCGATAATCTCTTTAACTCCTTATCGAGATTGAATTTAGCATTTTTCCAGGGCTTAATTTTCGATAATCTCTTGAACTCCTTATCGAGATTGAATTTAGCATTTTTCCAGGGCTTAATTTTCCATAATCTCTTGAACTCCTTATCGAGATTGAATTTAGCATTTTTCCAGGGCTTAATTTTCGATAATCTCTTGAACTCCTTATCGAGATTGAATTTAGCATTTTTCCAGGGTTTAATTTTCGATAATCTCTTGAACTCCTTATCGAGATTGAATTTAGCATTTTTCCAGGGCTTAATTTTCGATAATCTCTTGAACTCCTTATCGAGATTGAATTTAGCATTTTTCCTGGCCTTAATTTTCGATAATCTTTTGAACTCCTTATCGAGATTGAATTTAGCATTTTTCCTGGCCTTAATTTTCGATAATCTCTTGAACTCTTCCATGTTATAATTAAAACAAGTATTTAAATAGAAAAATATAGTATAATGAATCACTGCAAATGGCTTATGATTGGATCAACAACCCCGTGTAACAAATCATGCAGAAGCGAATTCTGTGGGTATCATTTACCAAGTGTTCGCAACGGTTCCCTTGGACCCCTTCCGTGCCTCCGATGTGGGGCTGGGGTAAGGAGAAAATCGATGTTGTGTCTTGCTTGTGGGGGTAAACGATATAGGGAACTAAAACGCTATTATGACAAACGAATAAAAAATGCAATCATTGACCCTACTGATGACTCCGTCAGCGACAAAATCATAAAAAACCCTCAAGATTATATCAAGAGGTTTATAATTCAAGCAGATATAAATTAGACAAATAGTATTATTATACAAATGAGCCAAGATTTCAGACCCCATCCGGTGCTTGTTAATTACGAAGCCTCCAGTGATGGTGTTGTCAGGCACCGCAGACTAAAGAAACCGGTTGGATCTCTGAATAATATGGGATTTTGATGTTTGCAGCCGGGAAGAAGAAATATCTTAATCACAGAATAATCTATGAAGTATTTCATGGACCGATCAAAGACGGCCTTGTTATTGATCACATAAATGGCGTGAAGACTGATAATTGTCCTGAGAATCTTCAAGCCATTTCGCAGCGCGATAACCTTTTAAAAAGCAACGCTGGTAGGCACTCAAAACGCCCTGGGGGGGTCAAATCGTTTGATTTAGAAAGCAACGAGGAGAGAATCTTTCAATCAATAAATTCGGCCGGTAGATACTTTGATATTTGTAGACCTTCGATACAAAGAGTAGCGGGAAATATAATTAAAACAGCTCTGTCAAAAAAGACAAATCATAAAATAAAATTCGTATACACTTGAAACGATTTAAGGGAGATAAATCCTTTAAGTATAAATCCAATAACTCAATACACTCTACCTGCTACGTTCCCTTGTATTATGTGTCGTCTGCTATTACCTGTAGAGAGAGGTATAATGACTGTAATGGAGTAATACATAGCTTCGGTAGTTGTATTCTTAACAATTTCTAAAACCTTTTATTGTCGCTTTGGCTAAAACTGTATTTTTTAAACAGTTGTATTTATTTAGACCATCTATAATACACTTTCAGTACAGACGTTCTTTATAATCCAACGCAATACCTATGTTAGCTCAGCCGGAAATATTAGTGTTTTTCATTCATTGAAGTAGGTGGGCGTGGTTAAAATTCCTCTGTATACAGCTCTTTGTAATCTAATCGATAAGGCATTCTGTCTAGAGAATTAGAACAGGGAGAATACACGCTGTTTATCTACAACTGCATTATTTTGTTTAATGTTTTATTTAAAATATTTGTCTCATTTAAATGTTGTGAAACAGCATTAATAAGTAATTCAAGGAAATAAAATAACACACTCGTGAATCAACGCTGCTGTATTAGTCGCCTTATATACGTTTTGGCTCGCAATAAGCTTGGGGCTTTCGAAAGCCAAATCCGACCAATCAAAAGTAACCAACGCCATTAACACGGGCGTGTGGTTGTCTTTTGTCAATCATGCAACGGGGTTAATTTAGTTTGGTTGCTTTTGATTGGTTGGATTGGCCGTAGAAAAAATGCCCCGTCGTTTCATGTTTGTGCTGTCTTGTGCCGTCCCACATCATTACCATTAATCGTTTCATTGCATAATACCATCCTTATATGGAATTGTGCCGTCCCACATCAATCGTTTCATTGAATAAATACCATCCTTGATTAAGTATATGTTATGCCTAAAAGTTGCCGCAACACTCGAGTGGAAATATATATGGCATTGTGCCGTCCCACATCATTACCATCAATTGTTTCATTGAATATACATCCCTAATTAACTTAATTAAGTATATGAAGTGCCGTCTCCCAACTTTGGGCTTACTTGGATGTGAAGGCAACCAAGGAGTTCCAAAGATGTGTTGTCGTATATGTAACCTCTGGGTCTTTCTGACGTCATAAGGCGCCAGCGGGATTGCCAAATGGGGTTTTCCTTAATTAACTTAATTAAGTATATGTAGTGATGTCCCCCCAAGCATATCTTCTGGGCGGTCTAAGATGGTGTTTGCCACGTTAGGCCTCCCGCTGGAGATGTATGTTTCGGGTTACTTCGGGCTTACTTGGATGCGAAGGCACCCAAGGAGTTCAAAAGATGCGTGTTGTGCTGTCCTTAATTAAGTTAATAAAGTAACCTCTGGGTCTCTCTGACGTCATAGGGCGCCAACGGGATTGCCAAATGAGTGTTTATTTTTTAATAATTAGAGGTAAAATGTATTATAATCTATATTTTTATAAAAATATGGATATCAAAGATGTAAATGTTATAATTGCTGAAATCTCAAAGTTAAAAAATAGAGGGATAGTATTATATGAAGGTCTCGACTGTGACACGATTGCCTCGGAATATGAAGACATTGAGTATCAGTCTAGTAAGGGTCGTTATGTTTTACCTAGGATGTACAGGCTCGTGAAAGGAATTAAAAAATCCATCAATGCTTGTTTGTACGGTAACGACATTAATGTATTTATAACGCTATTTAGCACCGTTGAAGCAATACGTCAAAAGCTCGGCCAAGAGTATCAAAAACGAGCTGAAATTAGTTCTAAAGTTCGTGATCTTAGAAAAATATTAAACGAGGAAAAACCAGTATCTTAACCACGTGAGCGTTACTATAAAATAAACTTTCAGTAAATTTATTAAAATTTATTTTTTTTCGCGTTTTTTCTAACTACATAGGATTTTCTCCTGAAAGAATACTCAGCAGTTTGGGTTTGCTCATGCAGTTATGTGCGTACTGGATGATCTGGTCGTGGTAGCAAGTAATCACCGCGACGCCTCCATTTTCACGTAGTTGTTGTTGTTGCTGCGTCGTTAACAAAAATCGTTCATTTCCGTTCTCAGATATTACAATTCTGAAACCCCCAGCGATGTTATTTCTGAAACACTCGCGGATAGCATCGTACAGTTTAACCTTGTCAGAGATGGATACATTAGCATGATGGTACATTTATTTAATAACTCAGCTTTTAATTGTGATAGTTCACATTTAAAAACTCAGTTCACAAACAATATATGGTAGGTGAATCGCTTACAACTAGATTAGCCCGAGAGCGGTTAGCAGCAATTAAAAAGTTTATACCGGTTCGAGACAGACTTCGCGAAAAACTTCAACAACGACAACAAGCGCAGACTGACTTTTCTGTTTCAAGTGAACAACTGTTTACTCCAATAACAAGTGCGATCAAAGATGTGAATACTGCTACAGAACGAGCAATATTTGGGGATATTCCTGAGGAAGGCAAGCGACGAGAAGTGCCTGTTCTTGGTGTGTTTGAAAAGATAGCAGCAGAGACCGGACAAACACGCGCAGGGATACAACAGCTATCCAGTGACATAAAAACTCAGTGCGAATATGAACGATTAGCTGATATTGATGATTCTGCACCTGAACCACAACCTGATGATGTCACCCCAAGAGGTGTTCCCTTTATAGACAAACTCACCGAAGAAGCTATAACATAAATCAAACGAGCTGAATTAATAAAAATCGAAGATTATACGACTTTTGGTGAGTTTGCCGCCCAAAGCTTTCATTCTAGAAAGAACTTTTCAAAAGACGAGTATAAAAACAGTAGAATAAGCCAAGATGAATGGGTTAATTGGTTGTATAAAACGAATAAGGGGATTACTGGTAATTTGAAAAAGGATACAATTGAGTATAGATCTTTTAAAGTAGGAGTTGATAGTTATGGTATACAAAAACAACAAGAACGAGAAAAACAAAGTCGAGGCCGACAAAGGCAATTACTTGATGATAGTCAGGGCGCAACAGGTACAACTGAGAAAACAAGCGGAAAAGGATATTCAATTAAAAATCCTTTGGATTTCAACGCAACCGTGACATGTCCTGGTAATTTTCACAGTGATATATCACGGCTGGAAGTACTTATGGGTGGAAAGCAAGCTGGAAACAACTCCGTTGAGATAATTAATGAAGCAACTGATATCTGTAGACGATTATTTGCCGGTGGTATTATGGGCATTGATGTATATCGAGAACTCATTGCTGAATTAGTTGAAAATCACAGAGACGCCCTACGTTATGATGAAAATCCTATGGACGCTAGCGATTGATCACTAATTGAAAAACTACTAGTTTTATAACAAGATGATTATACACTACAACCATGATAAACCCGTAAGCGTCTACGTGGTGAACTCACGATTGCCTGTTTACCGCGCGTGGTACGGAGATGGTTTCGGCAATACCATTGCGGGGTTATTTACAAGAATGGCTCCCAAGGTGGCGCCGTTAGCTAAACAATTATCAATGAAAGCCATTGATATCATTCGTGATAAGGGACCCAGCAAAATCGAAGATTTCGTTGGAAATCTTGCTGAAAAGGCATTTTCTGCTGCGAAAGATAAAATAGCATCATTGGTGCGAAGGAAACCAACAGTACTGCCATCAACTACAGTGATGCCTGCAAAAATCAGCAAAGCAATAAATAGCGCAGTGGAAAAAAACTAGCGTCGTTGGCTGCTTCGGTGACTCCGTCGCCATTGACAGCTTCGCCTGTAACAGATAGCGCTATCATGAACGCGATAGCAGGAAGTGGTTTGAAACGAAAACGAAAACGACGATAATTACAAAGAGTTTCGCAATTGAAAACACTAGTATGTTATAAATGTTTAAACGAACAGCTGATCCCGCATTTGATATGGATGCCCCAGTGCGCAAAGACGATTCCATCCGCGATTATCAATACTATTCCTATCATGCAATACAACCCGACCTACGATCGCGAGTTGAACTTCAAGTTCAAGATACCAGTAAATACTTTTTGCCTTGTGAAGCGTTTATCGAAATCGAAGGTGAACTCGTAACAAATGATGCTGTCCACCATATGACATTAGCCCAACTATCCGAGTTGGTTTTGTCAATAACGGTATCATGGCGTTATTCGAAAGTGCAAGATATCTCATTGATGGAAAAGAATTGAATCAATAGACCGTGAAGTTGATGTTGCCACAACAATCATAGGGTTAGCGAGATATTCTGATGATTATACAAGATCAGCTGGTCCATCTATGATGTTTGCAAAGGATATTACTGATCACCCTGAACACGTCCAGTATTCTAGAGTAAAGGCAACACATGCTTCTTCAGTTGATCCAGCACCAGCCGGATACACAAGACCAGCTGGTACCTTTGATGTCATAAATAATGTTCCAAATTACAACCTAGGATTTGCAACACGCGTAGCAACGTTGCAAGGACAGCGTCGAGAATTTTCATGCGCGATTCCACTGCATCATATATTTGGATTCTGTAGAAACGTCCGAAAAGTTATCTATGGAGCGAAGCATACAGTAGCGCTTGTGCGAAAGGGTACTGATAATGATGCAATCTGGCGTGATGCTGGCGTCCCGGGGGTAAAGTTAAAACAACAAAACTATCATTGTGGATGCCAGTAATGACCCCATCAATCACAGCAGAAGGGCGATTACTATCATTTATGGAAACAGGCGGCAAATCATTGTTAAGTTGGTTATCAGTGACAACGGATATTAAACTGGATAATGTCGATGATATATTCACATGGCATTGGCATCAAAACAAGGCGTTTCAGCTCCACGTCATATATTTGTAGCGTTACAGAATAATGAACGAGTTGGTAATCAACAACGCAGCCATATGATATTTGATCAGTTAGGTGTTAGAGAAGTCTTGCTGAGAATAAACGGACAACAAGAACCATCAGAGGATATACAACTTGATTACGGTCAAAATCATATTGCACGCGTGTATCATAACCTGTTGTCATTTATGACACGTGATCAAAATGTTGATACTGGTTTGCAAATATCACAATTGGATTTCAAAAGTCTATATCCGATTTATTACTTTTCATTGGAACATCTTGATTTGATGAGACAATCTGTCGTTGATATACACTTTAGAGCCCGTGTAACCCGTCCTGGTGGTATTATTAATTACAGAGCGGTTGCTGTCATTATCAGCGACAAATCAATGCTACTTGAAGGTGTTGGAGGAAGAATGAGAGTGGTAGATGCGCCAGTAGAAAATCTTTGATTGAGATTGTAAACGATTTAGAATCAATCTATTATGTATAATGTCATATAGTGTTATTAGTGTTGCGTTAACTCCCGGTCAAGTCAAGAAATTGCAATCAGAATGGGCTAAAAAATGCGGAACCACAATCACGTTGAAACCTAATCAAATGACTGGTGGTGCAAATAAATTTTCGTTGACAAATCGTCCAATAAAACATTTCAATGATGCACTTGTAGCAAAAAAGGTGTGTCCAGATTACTCTTTCTGCGGCTGCTATCAAAAATATGATGAAAACAGGCGGTATATTCCCGTTGTTAGCTGCGATTCCAGCATTGATTGTCGCAGCAGCCCCAGCGGTAGCTAAAGCGGCAGCGTTGGGAGCTGTTGGGACCGCGGCAGGAATGGCGTTGAAAAAGGCAACTGGGCAGGGTTATAAAAAAAAGGGAAAGGGTCTAAGACTACCAGGAACCCCGTATTCGTGGTACAGCGGAAAGGGTCTAAGACTACCAGGAACCCCGTATTCGTGGTACAGCGGAAAGGGCCTGAGACTAGGACCGGTTTATTAACCCAGAAATCTTCGATTGGAAATCCCTCGGATTTCACGCCAATGTCCAATTTTGATTTACTCGATGCTGCTAAAAAACTGGCGATTAAAAACTTCAGAGGTGTCTTTATGAAAGATCAATTACCAGCACAACCAAACAGTGTTGAGACCGGTATCATTAATCTCGATAACAGCACCGGACCTGGAACTCACTGGGTTGCATACGCTATTGATCCACGTGGGATTGTCTATTTCGATTCATATGGATTATCCCCGCCAAAAGAGTTAATGTGTTATATAAAAACTTTTCCAATGAGGACTTGGTATTCTACGCTACCAACACAAACGATGATTGATCCACCAATATGTGGCAGCGAAGTATTAAATGTACTTGACGCTATTTCTAACTCCTTGGGTAACCCAAGGGGAAAACCACCACACATTGTCGTACATGAATACACCAGCAATCGCTGGCAACGACGGAGTCGTCAAAAACGATTTTAGAGAGAGAGAAAGAGTTTTACTATAACATGATTGATATTTGGGGAAGACCTCTGAAACCCAAATCCGATGACACTGCAACGGGTGATATAAAAAAACTAATCGAAGATTAAATAGCTGAAACGTTGAATTTAGAAAGCGTTGATCCCGGGGAAATAGTTGTAATTCAAGATCGTCAGGGTAAATTAAAAACCAGTAATATTTCTCTGAATGATATTTTAGTTAAGCAAAGAAACGCAATCGAGAATACTATCGCGTTATTTTCCGATCAGGGTAAATTGAAAACCAGTAATATATCCGCGGACGACATTTTGATACGACAACACTACGCCGCTGAAAACTCTATTGCGCTGTATTCCAGTGGCGGACGACTTAAACCAGGGTCACTAGTGTCTACGATCACCGACGCAATTGCCGCCCACGACAGTAATCTGGATGATCATCTTCGGGGTTATAATGCTTTTCGAAGAAATATCGTTGGTAAGTTCTTTGGAGCCCCACCTGTTGTCAGTATGACTCTTGCTGAAATTAAAAACTTTCTTGATATTTCTAAACTAATAGAAAAGGTAAGGATTCCGCATAAGGGCATTAAAAATATCGTGTATACGATCAATCATGGAATCGTGGATTGGATAGGAGAAGAAGATAGTGTAGAAATTATCGTCGATCTCTTGTGGGGTGGGGAAGTGAAGGTTGATGGTATCTATAGGTTAACGTGGGCCTCTATTCATCAATTTAATTTGATCATGGACAATACAACCTACTCTGGTGGCGTCGCGACGTTAATTATCGAGAATGGCAAAACACCAGGCTTTCACTTCGTCGCGGTTGATAGCTCCACCATTAGATCAAAAATAGCCTGGTGTAACGAACTTGTAGATAGATTTTCCGGCTGAAGCTACTAGCAATTCCCGCTAACGATGGCGAATAATTGAAAACACTAGCGGGTTTAAAATAACAATGATATCATTGACGAAGTCAACGAAATCAATTGAACCGATAATAATCCCGTTGACAGAGTCAATGGAATCACAATCGCATCGATATCGCTATGATCAGGTCAGAGAATTTCAAACTAGACTCAAAGCCCTCGCCGAGGAGTATCAAATAAAAATACAAAAATACCGACGAAGAATCACCGCAATTGATGTTACTGTGTACTCTGTGTCAGCCGTTCTCGCTGGCGCCGGAATAATACTTGCATCGGTTACAATGATTGCCCCGATCATAGTTCCAATTTGCATTTCTGCGGCGGCTACCATCGCGGGTATATCAACCGGGATCATAAAAATGATATCATCATGCAGCCAGAGTAAACTGCAAAATTACTTAATTCAGTTTAATGTTGTATCAACCGCGTACTCGTAATTATCCTCGATGATATCGTCGTCACTCGATAATACAATTATATCAGATAGTGAGTTCTCAGTGATGGTCAGTATTTTCGATTCCGCAATATCGAAATTAGAGTGACAACAACAGTATATCAACAATGACAACACCGATGGAAGTAGAAAACACAAACCCAAAGAAAAGAATGATCTCAATAACCTAAACGATATCGGATAGTGAGTTCTCAGTGATGGTCAGTATTTATGATTCCGCGATATCAAAATTAGAGCGACAACAACAGTATAGCAACGATGACAACACCGATGGAATTACTTCAACGAATAGTGGAGAACACGAACCCAGTACAAACAAGCATGATATCAATAACATCAACGAATCCTGAATTCAGTGTGAATTTCCCTAGCCCAGTCCCCGTGAAGGAGATAGCGCTAGCAAAACTACGAGTGTATCACAGTTGGCCTAATATCAGATCAAAATCATTTGGTGGTCAACAACCGAATAATTTCTTGGTGTTCGCGAATAAGAATAAAGAAGACGGGACTCCAGACTGGAACGTTGTTTCGATACCAACAGGGTCCTACCAAATCGAACAAATCAATAATGAATTAGCACGTAGAATAAAATCCATTACTGGAACAGAATCGAAAATCGCAATAACGGTTCATGAGCCGACGCTATCATCCGCAATTGAGATAAGCACAGAAGGATACGTCGTAGATATCTATCAGAGTTCTATTAAAACCGTACTAGGATGGCCTGAATTACCACCAGGGGGGAAAACCGTTGATTTACCAGAACCACAAAAATCTGATTATATCACAGACAGAATAAAACCTGATAATCGAATAAAGAGTTATAAAGATCACAGAATCACTATAGAGTTTTTTGGTATCGGATACCACGAAACTGGGGAAGAGAAAGAAGGGGGAGGAATAGAGGGACATCATTTTATTAACAAACCTAAAATCGTTGAAAATTTCACAGCAATGAATAACGATTTATCGCTGTTGTTAATACCCCTTAAATCCAGCTCTCTCACCCGAGATGAATTTATCAGCGTCGTAGAAACATGCAATAAAATTATCGACGATATGGAAACATTTAATTTGCAAATTATTCAGGATATATTAGATGACGATAACCCAAAATCGAGAATAAGGTTTGCATCAGACCTTAATACCCCCGTCAAGGATATTCCAACAGTCAAACTACCAGGATATAACGTACCAGAACTAAAAAGACTTCTCAGTGATGCCATCGATGTTGGTTTCAAAATAATTCATGATGCATGGAGAAAAACAGCATCACAGGAAATAAAAATCCACCAGCATAATAATGACCCAGACGGTGGTGGCAGACATATCGCTCCGTTCAACGTGAATATTTCATCGGTGATTGCGCTCAATTTAGTATGCGATGTTATCGAAGGAAGCTATCAAATTAATCTCGAACGATCAAATCAAGCTCAGCAGGGATATATTCTTTATTCGTTTGCACCAATAGCCCCTCCAGGATTTTTAATAATCGAGTCTCCGGTTAATCCAGTCTATATGCGGTGTCATAATGATTCACTGACCAGAATTAATTTCAAACTCACAGACCAGTCAAATAATCTAATTGATCTACAAGAGGAGGTGTTAGCGATTAGTCTGTTTGTGAGATCCTAAGGACTCGATCAAATATTCGGTTAAAATCATTTTATTATTTTTGTTAACCAGAACTGACTTCCAGCAGCAGAGAGGGTGAACGACAACGACTTTGTGACCAAAATTGATTGAAAAATCGTAAAATCTCCGTTTGTTAAATGGAGACTTATTTTTTGGGGGTTAAAATTGGGATTTCGAAAGAAGGCTCTATTTTCCGTTTTAAGGTTTCAATCGACTTTTTGTCTGAAAAGGTTGTGAGGTTCACCCTCTCTGCTGCTGGTTGTGACTCCATTTAATGCAACCTTTCCTCTGATAGATGTTTGTAATGTTACAAAAAAATACTTCCATTTGGTTACAAACTAGACATTTTTGTTTTACTGGTAAGAAACACCTTCAAGCTTGGGATGAGCATCAAATAACTGCACAACAATGATCATGAGATGAGTAAAGCCCCTCTCAAAGTTAGAAAGCATGGACATGCATTGAATCCCCCTCACTACTAGAAAGGATGGACATGAATTGAATCCCCCTCACTGTTAGAAAGGATGGACATGAATTGAATCCCCCTCACTGTTAGAAAGGATGGACATGATATGAATCCCCCTCACTGTTAGAAAGGATGGACATGAATTGAATCCCCCATCACTGTTAGAAAGGATGGACATAAATTGAATCCCCATCACTGTTAGAAAGGATGGACATGATATGAATCCCCCTCACTATTAGAAAAGATGGACATAAATTGAATCCCCCATCACTGTTAGAAAGGATGGACATGAATTGAATCCCCATCACTGTTAGAAAAGATGGACATGAATTGAATCCCCCTCACTGTTAGAAAGGATGGACATAAATTGAATCCCCATCACTGTTAGAAAGGATGAACATGAATTGAATCCCCCTTACTGTTATAAAGGATGGACATGAATTGAATCCCCCTCACTGTTAGAAAGGATGGACATGAATTGAATCCCCCTCACTGTTAGAAAGGATGGACATGAATTAAATCCCCCATCACTGTTAGAAAGGATGGACATGATATGAATCCCCCTCACTGTTAGAAAGGATGGACATGAGTTGAATCCCCCATCACTGTTAGAAAGGATGGACATAAATTGAATCCCCATCACTGTTAGAAAGGATGGACATGAATTGAATCCCCCTCACTGTTAGAAAGGATGGACATAAATTGAATCCCCATCACTGTTAGAAAGGATGAACATAAATTGAATCCCCCTTACTGTTATAAAGGATGGGCATAAATTGAATCCCCCCTCACTGTTAGAAAGGATGGACATACATTGAATCCCCATCACTGTTAGAAAGGATGAACATGAATTGAATCCCCCTCACTGTTATAAAGGATGGACATGAATTGAATCCCCCTCACTGTTAGAAAGGATGGACATGAATTGAATCCCCCATCATTGTTAGAAAGGATGGACATGAATTGAACCCCCCATCACTGTTAGAAAGGATGGACATGATATGAATCCCCCTCACTGTTAGAAAGGATGGACATGAATTGAATCCCCCATCACTGTTAGAAAGGATGGACATAAATTGAATCCCCATCACTGTTAGAAAGGATGGACATGAATTGAATCCCCCTCACTGTTAGAAAGGATGGACATGAATTGAATCCCCCTCACTGTTAGAAAGGATGGACATGAATTGAATCCCCCCCCCTTATAGTCAGCTAGTCAGCAAGAAAGGTCACGAGTCCCCCCCCCTCACAGTTAGAAAGGATGGACATAAATTGAAATCCCCCCTCATAGTCAGCAAGATTGGTCATGAGTCCCCCCCCCAATCTCACAGTCAGAAAGGATGGACATGAATCCCTCCCTTCACTGTTAGAAAGGATGGACATGAATTGAATTTAATTACACTAATTTATGTAACTAATAACACCTGATTAGTAATAAACATTAATATTTCACTGATATATATACAATTTTCAGTTGTATCTACATTCAATTTATGCATTTATTGCATCTATTTGTATTACCTGTAACAGACTCCTTGACTTTTTGTAACATAACTTCTTTCAGATTGTCTAGATGTCCAGAGTACTTAGATATGTTGTCCAGCATCACCTCTCTAACCCTGTCCAGCTCCTGCCGAGCTGTAAGTAAAACTGCCTGTAACACAGAAGATAAAAATTGAAGACCAAACCAATAGAGATCAGAAAAACTGAGTTCAAGTTTAAGAAAAAGTAACCACTATGACCCAATATGAAATAAGCATTTAAACATAATGCTGTCTCTGACTGGTGAAACAAAATCTCAAGCTCAAACCTGAGCTTAAGTCCTGAGTTTACGAAACAATTTTCTTACTCAAACTGAGACTAAACTCATAATTGCTTTGTCTGATTGGACAGTAATTTTATGTCAGCCAATATATTCTTAGTCACAGCATCTGAAAGATTTATGAATCAGAACCCAGATTCATTCAAGCAATTTCTCAACTTAACAATTCAAACTCAAACTGTTATTGGTCTTACCTTTGTTCAATTGTTACAAAAAAACTATATAATTAACATAAACATTTATCTAAAAATATATTTCAAATTGAAATTTCAGTTACTTAACTGACTGTAATTTATGAAAATTTAAATTAGAGCATAGTGACATGAATAATGGGCCTGGACCTAAACTTATCAAATTGTAAAATGGCTCAAAAGGAGAACTTAATTTTAAACACCAAGGCCAAATATTTTAGGGATAAGAACAACTTTTACATTATATAATTGTAACTAAGCCTCGATACTCTTTTCCTCAGCAAAAGAATTATTTTAGAACAGATCAGAATATTTATCATGGCAAATTTTAAAACAAGTAAAAATCATCAAAACAATTCTTAAAATTCTTATCCCTGATATCTCCACTGCCACTGTTGATAATAATAATGGTTACTTTACACCTATCAAATGTAGATCCTGTATATTTGGAACGCTTTATTTCAGAACAACTAGGACTGCTTATGATCAAATATAAAGTGAATGTCTGACATATAGATTTCATAAATTATATGAATTGAAAGTCAGCTGGTAAGGTAAGATGACAGGCACTATTTTAAAAATAATTCTTTAACATTTGCACTTATGCCAAACTGACTTATTTTATAGTTTAGCAAATGTACCAATGACATAGTGCCAAGTAGGCTAATATCACATCAACACAACACCAAACAGACTGATATCACCTACAACAGTGCCAAACAGACTGATATCACCTATAACAGTGCCAAACAGACTAACATCACCTACAACAGTGCCAAACAGACTGATATCACCTAAAACAGTGCCAAACAGACTGAATCACTGACAAAACAGCACCAAAAAGATTGATATCACTGACAAAACAGCACCAAACAGACTGATATCACTTACAAAACAGTGCCAAACAGACTGATATCACCTACAAAACAGTGCCAAACAGACTAACATCACCTACAAAACAGTGCCAAACAGACTAACATCACCTACAAAACAGTGCCAGACTGATATCACTTACAAAACAGTGCCAAACAGAATGATATCACTGACAAATCAGCACCAAACAGACTGATATCACTGACAAAACAGCACCAAACAGACTGCAATCACTTACAAAACAGTGCCAAACAAACTGATATCACCTACAAAACAGTGCCAAACAGACTGATATCACCTACAACAGTGCCAAACAGACAAACATCACCTACAACACAATGCCAAACAGACTGATTTGACAGATTAAAAACCATAACAGTAATAACAATAAAGCTTTCTTCTAGCATTGTATTGAACCATTTAACCTCATAAACTCAACTTTGGTACACATATTTCATTTCTTAGGATATGAATAAGTTACATCTAACAGATATTTTAATCTAAAAATGAAAAATTCATAGGCAAAAACAAACTTTGTGTCTTTAAAATAAAAGATGTTATCCTTTTAATTCCCCCATTTCATTGCATTTCCTACTTTATTTGTACAAATCTGTTAAGAATACTTTCAATCAACATTATGGCTTTAATTCCATGTATATTTATTTTTTTAATTTAAAATAATTTCCATATTTTGTTTAATTGTGCCAGAAAGATTATTCTTAACGACATGATGACAAGAATAACAAAACAAACACAGAGATGCTTTTGTCTCACATATGATTCACAGGCAAGACAAACTCTTGAAGGAAATAAAACTTGACTAAATTGACATTGTAAAGAATATTTTTCAGTTACATTAGAGCTGTAGTGAATAAATGTTTAGCCATACAAAATTATCAAGATGGAACATTTTTTAAAAACTGAGAAACTTTATAAGAAAATAACGAAAAGTTCAAAACAGGTAGATACTGAAGTTTAATTGATGGCATATGAGTTGCTAATAATTTTGTGTTCAGCTGACAAATCGACAAACTCTACCTACTACCAGCTGTTTTATTCAGAATTCTGATTTGCAGCTAGCCAATCTTCTAGCACCAACACGATCCAATTTGTAATTACACTTTTAGTGCCAAGCTTGTCATAAAACATTTAAAAATTTAATGCTTAATAATTGTTATTTATTCTAATTTCACAAAAGTTTACCAAACAACAATATACATCTAAGAGTTAATAAAAATTTTAAAAGAAAATCATTGCTATAACGGAAAATTCTATCTAATTTCTGGACATTTGTGAAATATGGCACAACCTGGAAAAAAAATTTAATCTGTGCTAATATTGTTCTCTGAAAATTATCCATTTTAGTTTGGGTTTTCTTTGAAAATAAGTATGTTACAATCTTTACAAGTGATAAAAGACCGGTACCTGAACACTGGCAATCATTTTGTTTACCATATCATCGTATCGCTCTCTGATAGGATAGTCTCTGATTTTGTTGGTCCATTCCTCAACCTGCTGAGCCAATTTCGTGTAACTTGACTTTACCCTCATCATGGCCTGGTTGTACTGGGCCCTAAAAATAGCAAAACTTATTGTTATAAACCAATGGTATCAAGTATTCTGCTGTCCAATGTATTTATTGTTTGTGATTGTTGAAAGGTCATTTTAATTGATGTAAGTGGCCATGTTAAATACAGAACACAAACAATGCAAAGGCCTGGAAATGTGGAACGAATTGCCCATTGAAATTAGACACAAAGACACAGTGGTCCCTTTTAAGAATGCTCTTAAAACTTACCTTTTTCGACTGCTGGAACAAACTTAGCGACCTAATAATGTTTTTGATCTTATATGTTTTCAGCATATTTGTTTTTCTGTAGAATAGTCATATCATTATAGATGTTGTAAAGCACTTAGAGCTTCTAAAGATTAGGCACTATACAAGGTCCTCATTATTATTAATACTATTATTATTACTATTATTATTATTATTTTGGGGGCTTATTTTCTACCACAAGATAGTGAGAAACGATCACTTCTAGTCTTAAATAGTTGAGTAGCACTATTAGTAACATGGTTATAGTTGTCTGCTATACAACTGGTGTTACTATGTCTGATATTTGTTCAGCAAAAGAGGACAAATTGCTGTTTAATCAACTGTCTATCGGTTTTGATGGCACTTATAACACACTCCTCGCTATTCAATTGGCAATTATAGCACACTACTGGCTACACAATTGGCAATTATAACACACTACTGGCTACACAATTGGCAATTATAACACACTACTGGCTACACAATTGGCAATTAGACTTACTCAGTCAGACCTTACATTAGTCATCAACTAGATAATGAATTTGGAATCACAAAAGTGCTAATTAAGTTGGCCAGTGTAATAAATTCATTACATGCTAAATGAACCAACAAACTAAGTATAAAAAGTGCCTATCAAAGAGGCACATATTAACAAATGTGTAACAAAACTTTTGTCACCAAAAAATGAAACAAAGGAATATTAACTGAATGCAATCAATGTATTTTCCATACTGATATTTTAGACAATGTATATTTTAGCTTTATATGAAATACACATCACATGGCCAAGGTCTGCATGTTGAGTTCACAATGAAAGCACTGACAACCTTGTGTAAACTTCATGGAAAGACTGAGAGCATTTCACAGAAGAATATCTTTTGCTTCATAATGACTTATCCCAACTATAAACAAAATCCATCCAGAGTTTACAGGATAAAGTAAATCTAAAACTTTAACCAAAATCTCCTCAAAACATGATGATTATAATATTACCAAAGCTGAGAAACAGAACTGCTATTTTTTTGCTTTTTCACTTATTTGAATCAAATAAAAATCCCTGACAAATACCAAAAGTAAATGAGTTCTGGCACAATAATGGCTTGTTTTCACAATCGGCCATCATCCACTTACAGCTAATCAGGAGAAGACAAAAAAATAAACCTTATAAATATGGTGAGAATTGGATTTTTTAAAAAAAACATGAAACTGTCAAATTTTATAAAAGCTGTATGCCATATTTATCTAAAGATAAGCACATGTTCCATGTTAAGCCCACCTCCAACTGTCACAAAATTCCGGCAAAGATATACAAAGGACGTCTTCATCTAATAATAAACCCACAACTTACTTCATTGATAAATTTATTACACTGACCCAGCTGTTCTTTTTATTGGAGAAAAATGGTATTAGATGTCAATTGTTCATAAGCCGAGTTGATACAACATTGATCAATTGTTTCATTATTTTCTTAAATTTAGATTTGTAACATTTATATTTATCTGATGGAAATTAATAACAAATTTCTCTCACAACTATTACAAAATCATCCTTCATCAGGTATGGGAATTCAGACAGACCACATATAATCACTGACCTTAAATGAGTGATACTTAATATTCTTAGGGATCAAACCTGGGTCCAAAATGAGATGCAGGAAAAGTGCATAACCACTGCACTATCCAGGAAAATATACTGTAGTGTCCTTTAAAAAATATGCTTTCTATAACATTATTACTTATCTTGATTTAGTGGATTTATATAATCCTACATCATCATTGTAAGACAAGACTGGTAAATATTCTAATCGATGGGAAGCAGTTTCTTACCAAACAAAAATAACAAATAATATTTTTTCTCACATTATAAAAGACATGGGTCAAAATCTCAATGTCATATTTTGTATACTAATTACTGTTCAAACAACAAAAAACTCTTGGAAGTTTGTTCATTGGCAAAAGCAACTCTTTGAAAGTTTGTTCATGGGCAGAAACAATGTCAAGGTTCTGTTTAAAGTGAAGAATTCAGAGAAAATGTTTTGTAAGTAGATGTCATTTCTAACATAATTGGCTCAAATAGTCAAGTTGATAGCCTTGCACTGCACTGCAATGTATAATGGACCAGACAATTGCCATCCACTGTACTGTACAATGGACAAGTCTGGCAAAGTGAAAAAAGTTTGTAAATTGACATAAATAATAGATCTCTGAAATAAAAACACATATACTTTTGTGCTGATCTTGCTATTAGTAAAAAAAATAATTTTATAAAAGTAGCAATGAGAAAATCACAGTGAAAAGAATTATATATTGATGGTACCCAGGAAGTGTTTATCAGTTTGATAGATACTGTGAATCAGGTAATGTAAAATATGGGACAACAGCATCATCGTGCAAGAATGAGAAATTTTCTACTGCACTATACAAAGTCCTCATTATTATTTTTATTATTATAATTCAGAATGAGAAATTATCTACTGTGTTCAACTGAGGACAACATAATGTAAGAATGAGAAATTCTCCACTGTGCTCTGCTGACGAAAAAGTGAGAAATTATCCACCCTATTTTACGTAGGACATTATCATATATACTCTCTTATAAGAAAGAGTCCAACAGCTAATTGCACAGACAAACCCAAATCTGCCATCACATGTGAAGGAATATATGGACCTGTGCAGTTAATTAGGAGTAATCAAAAGAACAAAGAATACAAACCCTGATCTGCAGGTACATTTGCTACCGTAGATCAGGATCTTTGCTGTTGGCAGGTGGATTAGAGGACATTTATAGTATACACATTTAGGACGTTAAAAAAACAACTGACCTCTCTAAGACCACCAATAAATGTTCTATTCGATCTTATTTCATACTCACAAAATATCTGTAACAGCTTTCTCACTGATCTCTCCCAAATCCTTCAAGTATAGTGTATTATCCTCGTATAATTTTCTCATCTCTTGCCGCATGTTACCCAGCTGTTGACGGAATTTTTGAAGTTCAGTTCGAAGCTCGCGTACCAATGAAGATAACTCCTCATCAAGACTCTGGCTAATTTTGTTGTATTTGGCTGTCACCTCCTGACCCAACTCAGACGTAGAGTCTAGGAAGACTTCATTGAAGTTGTTGCCAGAATACTGGAATGCATTTGAGCCTGCAACCTGTGGAAAGATGATATCAAATTACTTCAAATGAACATATATTTAAAAGAATGGAAGTTTCACAAATTAAGAAAGACTATGCCAATGAAAACTTCCTTCAAGTTCAACAACACATTTTTAACCATCACATTGCACTTAACTTTAATTAGCAATCCAAAACAATAACTCACACAAAGCCAAGACATATTCTCATATAAATAAACATATCGCTCTGATTACCTCTGTTGCTGTTAAACAAGCTTTCAATACATTTGGTACAACATTATTAACCAATGTCCTACCATCAAATCCTGTAAAACTTCTGGCCTCCAATTAAGCTTGGCATGGAGAATTCTGTTCAAACGTAGATCTGCAGAGATTTCTCCTTCAGTGGTCTCCTGGCCATCCTGTATGGTTACTATCTTAGATTCAAAGGCAGTGTCACTGGAAAGTGTCGCCGTTATGTGAACAGCTTTGCCTATAACAGACAGACAGGAAATGGAATTATTACAAATTATATGGTTGTGCTTAAATATGTTAAAACAAGAATGTTAGTGGGCCAGTAATAGTTGTCAAATCAGTGTCAAAGTGTTTATCTGACAAGAATAAAGTCAGATGTCCAAAGAGTGTCAAAGTTTTAGTTTGACAAGAATAAATTTAATGGTCAAAGCCAATATGGAAGATGAAACTTAAGCAGAAACAGTAAATAATGTTAACTCTAAACCAAATGACTAGATAAGAGTTTAATTAGAAGCACAAAAACATGGCCAAAAGAACTCAGTGGTATAAATGCTGCATAATTCATACAAGGACGCAAGCTGGGTCTTATGTATCACATTGTGAAGAAGGAGGTTTAGATCTAGGGAAAATCACTCACATAGGTGTGCAAATAGCTTAAATCTTTGAGCTAAGCAATTTGAACTGGCAAGACTGGATTTGAAGGTAATAGTAGTTCTCCTAATGTATTAGGATTTGGCAATTTATTTAAACTTTGACTAAACTTGATTGTCCCATTACTTTATTTGCCCTACACAAGCTTGAAATAATATATGTATATATATATATTTTTACATATATATATATATATATATATATATATATATATACACCGCTCCCTCGATAACTCGCGCCCTGATAACTCGCGAACCCGCTTATAACGCGGTGTCCATCGTGGATCATGTTTTTTAAAAAAGAAAATATTTTTTAAAATGAAGAAAATCGTGGTCAGAACTGGTGAATGAAACCTTGATATATCGCCCATTTTCTCGTCGAAAATGACGGTTAGTGCCCGAAAAGTTAGAATCAACGTCGTTAAATTTTCAGGTTTTAATAAGGAATCACATATCTTGTTAGATTTTATCAGAAAAAATATTTTCTCAGTTCACTGTAAATAATAATTCTGTATATGTACAGGGGAAATTAGTGTTTTAATCTTTTCATTGTGTTGCAGTGTAAGCAGTATAATCGTTGCATGTTCTCTTCTATTCAAACATGAAAAGAGTCAATTGACCGTCACATCGATGCCCGCGAGCACATCTGTGAGAACCTAATTAACTGCCGGCTGCGTTTTGATCGACGACTTGGGGAAGTGTTTGTTGCATTGTAAAACTCAATTAAAATAGACCTGCTTTGTTTTATAAGGCGGTCTTTTGTATCAAATCAGGTAAAAGACGTACATTACAAAAGTTCAAAGGAATGCAAATCCTACATGCATAAACTCTTGTGGTCAATATTGTGTCTCAACATCAATCAAATTAGTTGGACCAATCGAACATGGTTTCAAATAGTATGTACTTATTGTCATTAAAGTATATATTAATCAGTAATTTATCCTAATGATTTGTAAATGTGATCATGAAGAGCAAGGGAATCAAACGAAAGGCGTACTCAGTGAACGAAAAGCTTACTGTCATAGAGAGGGTTCGTAATGGTGAATCAAGATCAAAAGTTTGTAGTGAACTTAAACTTGCCGAGTCGACACTCAGAGGCTGGCTCAAGGATGAGCAGAAATTTCGGGATTATTTGCATGAAGTTGATTCTGATGATGGATTTAAACAGTAACGGGTACGCACTGCAAACGATACAGAATTAGATGATGCTGTGTACACCTGGTTCACACAACAACGTGAACAAAGTGTTCAGATTTCGGGAACAATTCTAAAGGTCCAGGCAGAGAAAATGGCAAAAACTATGGATACTGAATCAATTTTCATGGCAAGCCAGGGATGGCTTTGGAGATTTCAGCGACGATATGGAATAAAACAAAATTCTTTGTCGGGAGAGATACGCTCAGCAAATCAGGCGGCCGCATCTAGTTATCCCAACCAGCTCCGAGAGATACTGACCCGTGATGGATATACAGACGACCAAGTTTATAATTGTGATGAGGCTGGTCTATGCTATCAGATGATTTAAATATTTTTTTATATATTTTTTTTACATGTCTGACGTTTAGACCCATTAAATTCATGGTTGGTAATGGTTTATCTTTGTAAAAAAAATTTTTACATTTTACTCTATCTATCTATCTAATCAATCTATCTATGTATCTATTTAGTGATAGCAGAATTTTATGTTTTAGATTAACACAAGTTTTGACGTCGTTCTTCGATATGAATGTTATCTTTTTTGATAAAATAAATCTTGATTCATTTTGAACAAACAATAAAACTAGAATGTATCCAAATCAACACAAAATGCAGTGACGTAATACACAATGTGTTTAGCGATACACATGTTAAGAGTACTGGTACCTCGTGGAATAATGTTTGTTTTTACGATCTTTTCAAGATATTTTATCCAGAAATTAAAGGTAATTTATAAAGAAAAACGAACAACACCTTTATAAAGAAATATTTATTCACAGTTATTTTCAGCACGATTATAAAACGAGTATTTAACAATGTATCTCCCCCTTTCGATCTCCCATCTCTTTATTAGTTTTTTTAATAGGTCCCTCGGTAACTCGCGCCCTTGCTTATAGTGCGGTCGATGTTTTTGGACCCCGTTGTGCGCGAGTTATCGAGGGAGCGGTGTATATATATATATATATATATATATATATATATATATATATATATATATATATATATATATATATATATATATATATATATATATATTCAATTTTTGACTACTAGCATATTTAGATACAGTACCATTCTTTGGTTTCGAGAAGATTTCCAGACTTCTTCCACTGATGTCAAGTGTACCTCTGCCATTCCAGACAATGTGGACATTCCTTGTTGCTTTCACCATCAGACTGTATGGGGATACATTAGACAGTTGTCCATATAGGCCAACTGAATCAGAGGGAGATGAAATCTGAAGAAAAAAATAACACTCTTTTTCAACACACAGATTCAACAAGGAAAGAATTTCAGTACTATATGTATTCAATAGTTTCACTTTATTTTATTAGTAACCAAAACTAGACAATAAAGATATTATATACTAAACCTGTATTCATACATGAACATTTGGTTTTGGATAGTTTTTAAAAAGGCTGTGATGTTGTGTATAGCTTGCATTTATTTCAAAATTGTGAATCACTGCATGTCTTTAAAATTGCATTATCACTGTCATTAATATAATTATCCATCCACAAATATAGGTAAATAAGTTTTGTGATACTTCAAGTTATATATACTCTGGAATATTTATCTTCTCATAAAAAATTCTGTATTTATTATGAGCAACATAATTTTTCAAAATTAGGTCTATAAAAACTGGACAAATGTTTGGGATTTTGTCATGCCAGCCATCCACCAAAATCTTAACCACATGTGCTGCCTGAGCACTAGTTTCGTGTAGATCATTGGTATATAGTTTATGTACTTAGTAATTAATTATGTCAGAATAATGACCATACATATGTGCAAACCTAAACCTGAGTACTGGGGAATCCGCAACTTCAAATAATTTGTATCCAGCCATGACAAATGTTGGCATATATCTGTACAAACCTACTTTGTTAATCCTACCAAGAAATGGAAATGAACTGAAGTCTATTTTGTATTGCCTCGAGTGATTCTGGTCATTGTTGTAGCCAACACAAACTTGGATAGATGTCCACTAAAAAGAATACTAGGCAGATTTATTGTCTCTTGAAACAAATACATACGACATACCCAGGAGATGCACAGAAGTCAAGGTTGGCGGACAAAGACCAAGTAATTCTGGGAAACCTGTGATACCATGCTCAAGATGCAAACCTGAATACACATATAATCTTGCCCATCAAAAGTGTTACTTCATAGTGCAATGCATCATTAAATGATGCTCAAACATTCAGATGAGTACTAGATATATGATACTCAACATATAATGAGTACCAGATAAATGATGCTCAAACATTCAGATTAGTACCAGATAAATGATACTCAAACATTCAGATGAGTACTAGATAAATGATATTCAAACAGTCAGATGAGTACTAGATAAATCATACTCAACCATTCAATGAGTACTAGATAAAATGATATTCAAACATTTATGAGTACTACATAAATAATACTCAACCATTCAAATTAGTACTACATAAATGACACTCAAAACAATCAGATGAGTACTAGATAACGATACTCAACCATTCAGAGGAATGCTACATAAATGACACTCAACCATTCAAGTGAATACACTGACTTTCTAAACTTCTCTAACTTTGAGATTTGCAAATTAGTTTACCTGAAGTTGAAGGTCTCTCTTCAGCCTGTTGTACTCGCAGTTGAGAACTAAATTCTTTTCTTCTTTACGATCCATAAGATATTTCACTTGTACATTGCCTGTAAATCTTCCAGATGAAGTACCAAAAGCTGAAGTGAGCTTAATGTTGGTGTTTGTTTGTGGATGAGACATTACAAAGTTCAATGTGTAGTTGGTGGTACCATCTGATGAAGTATCATCAAGCCTGTAAACCAACCTCAGGGTCTTCTCTGAGTCAATGGAATAGCTTAGTTCTGTCAGGCCATCAAAGACAGCTTGTCCATTACTCATGGATAGCTCTGATTTCACAGAGATTTTCTTTAAAACAAAAAAACAGCATAAACCTTTAAATATGATTTGTTTTTTTACACAATAACTAGGGTTTACAATAGTGTATTTCTAATTGCAAGACCCTAACTAATGCTGAGACAACAGGATTTCGTACATTAGGATACGACTGCAAAACATAAAATGTAAATTTGGTTTACACAGAAAATGTTACATTCTTAATCTATGGTATAATCTACTTCCAAAAATTAGCAATGTATTATTGGATTATGTCAAGCTATCTTGAAATATAACTATTCTTATTATTTTCTTGTTTCTTTTATCATTCATATGTGTGTATGATTTGGATTTGTAATATAGCTTTAACGATTTTTCATTCATACCACTATGATGTCTGCAGTGTGACAGTTTATAATGATGTCTAGCACTGGAGCATAATGCTGCAAACATGTATCATCATGTAAACCCAGTCACATTATCCTGACACGAGTCCAACCAGTCCTAAGACTAACCCCTTTATGCTGAGTGCCTAGCTAGTGAAATCTTTATAAATCTTTGGTATGACTCAGCTGGGGATCAAACTCATGACCTCCTGCATCCAAGGTAGATGCTCCAACCACTAAGCCACTAGAGAGGTCGTCTTTCACGCCTGGCATATCTCTTCAGCAACTTTTGCATCCATTTCAATGAACTTGCATTATTTTTTCAACTGTATTTCTTATTTTGGCCATGTGTGTGTGTTTGTGTTTTCATGAGTGTGTGGCTGTGTGTGCTAAATTTACCTTGGAAATGAATGGCAATGCAAGGTCAATCTTGACCATCTTCCTCTTATTATCTGGAACAAGTGTGACTTTGACTCCAACTTGTTTGTCAGCATCCCTGTCAGCATCCAATTTAAGAGTGGCATCCACAATCTTCTCTGACAACTTTTCAGTAAAGGTTCCAGCCATGTCAATGGTGCGAGTTGGGACACTCAATCGCAGGCCAACAACCTTAAGCTTCGTGCCTCGCCCACTTCCATCTATGACACTGAGGTCATAGGAGACCATCTGATTCTGATTTGTATCCCATGACAGGCTACCTGTGCTGATCAAACCTGTTCTATTATTTTGGATATTGGTCTTTAAAATGACAGTTCTTACTGGGTGAATGGCCAAAAGACAGTCCAAAATTGCTCTTGTCATCATCTTTATTCCAATTCAAGTTCAGGTCAGCCTCTGCACTCTGTCCTTGGTTTTTTCCACTGAAACTAAACTCCATCGACCGAGGCTGACGGAA
Source organism: Unio delphinus (assembly GCA_029339505.1). Taxonomy (NCBI): domain Eukaryota; kingdom Metazoa; phylum Mollusca; class Bivalvia; order Unionida; family Unionidae; genus Unio; species Unio delphinus. The sequence continues at coordinate 2,764,998 of JAQISU010001240.1, read as the reverse complement.
AGTAACAAGTCCTGTGTACTTGTCCATTGCAGTCATCTCTGTCTCCATATCAAGATACACCTTCCCATTGTGCTGAGCCATAACTGTTTGCCAGATTCGTTCTGAATTTATCAAATGGTTACTAGTCACCTGGATCTTCATACTGCGCAGGACTTCAAATGGAGTTGCAATATTCAGGCTTGATTCGATGCCTGTTCTTGTGGTATCATTGGACAGATCAAACATACCATCAGCTGTTAATTTCTTGTTTCTAGCCCAGCTAACTTCCAAGTAGGGCATGTAGCTCGAACCAATCTTTCTGCTCTGTATTACAGTTTGTATATTTTTGAATTTGTTAAAGCCACTTGTGAACTTAAAGGAACCTTCCATATCGTAGTGTGAATTGTATTTGAACCCTGTCTGTAGTCTGACTGGTGACATCTGCAGCATGGTAAAAGTGACAACCTGCTCAGAGTCCTTCAGATTACCACGATGTGTGATCACAACTTCAAAGTTAGCAACTCTATAATCAAATGGCGATGTTACCCTCAAGTTTGCACCCATTTTGTTTGCCACTAATGTATATGTGATAGATTTTCCTTCTGAATACTGGATGGCAAGATTCTCCTTGATGGCTTCCGCTTCTGTGTACATATGGTACAGGGTGAAAGACACTGGGTCAATCCTGGGTGAGGTCAATGAAGAAGTAAAGTCAAATTTACCATCCAGATTCAGGCTAAATTGTGCCTTATTGTAACCAATATTTGCGAATGGCATCTCAATAACTGCACTAGATTCCAGTTCCACCAATTGCTGTTCTTGCAGCTTCCACCGTAGCATATACTCTAAATTAATGTTGTGCTCATTGTATTCTGTATTGAGCTTTGATGCCAAAAAGCTGTCTGATTGCTCATACTCAAACAATCCTGCAACCTTTGTTGTCTCTCCTCTGTAAGTTGTGATTTGGCGTACATCTACTAACAGCTTGGTATTCATGTAACTGACTTTAGTTGTCTTTTCGTATTTATAGGCTTTACCCAAAGTTGCTATTACTTTTTGAGTAAATTCAGGCCAAGTACCAGTCTGTGTATAATAAAGACGAAGTCATCATTGAAATAGGGGATGCTCAGAACTGCCCCAGTTGTGATCGAATCAGGCATGAACTGGTGATTCAATGTGCCTCGTATTTTCATGTCTGGAGCATATGTAACCTCACCTTCAGCTTGGAAACTAGACAGCACTCCTGTCATACTGGCTGAAGCCCTCATATCTTCAAATCCTTCAAATGGAGTTGTCATCGACAACAACACAGAAGTTGCAGCCGTTGAGCGTCGAAGATCTACATGAGACTCAATCCTATTGTCACCGTACACAACCTCTCCACTGCTGTGCATATTAGGGAATTCCCCTGAGTGTCTAAATTTGGCCTCTGCCTTACGGATGTTAGAAAATGGCATTTTGATGGAGATATGGCCTGATGTTGCATCTTTTGCTTGACTAAAAGTAAAATCGGTGTTGAATTGATACTGATTATAGACCACCTCTCCATGACTGCGAATGTTGGGGAATTTGCCTTGGTTACCCATTATCAGTCTGAAGTTGTTTAGCACCTGGTATGGTGTGATTAGTGAAAAACTGCCCAGTGATTTTGTTTGGGAATGCTCAACATTGAGACTTGAGTTGAATTTGTCATCATTATAAGAGATCTCACCACAGGTCTGAATATTAGGGAAGGTGCCAGTACGACTGAGCGTAACTCCCATATGGTTCAGTTCTGGGAAAGGAGTCCCCAGTGTAAAGGAACCCGATGTGGACTGCTTAGAATGTGTCATAGCCAGGTCTCCATAGGAACGGTCATCATTATAAATGAGTTCTGCATGAGACTGCATGTTAGGGAACTGTCCTGCATGATTGAAGAAAAGACCCACTTGACTTACAACAGGGAAAGGAGTGAGCATTAGCAGTTTTCCTTCATACTTGTCACTGATTTTAAACATGCTCTCAATATTTATCGTCTTGTTATTTGTTTCATACTTTACTTCGCTTCTAAAATCAGACCAACTTTTTCCATTATGAATGAGTTTGAAGTTTGTTTTTTCATATCCACGGAAAGGACTAGACATCTCAAAGGTAGCTGATACTAAGTCAGTGCTGTCAAAATCTGCATCAACATACACAGGTCTAACAATGCAGTCACAGGTTATTTTTGCATTGGTATGGAACTTAGCAAAACTGCCAACATGGCTAAAGGTGGAGGTGACAGGCTTGTTTTCAGTAAATGGACTTTCGATGATGATGGTGCCTTGGAGATTATCAATGGATGTAAACCTGTAGTTGCTGTCTAAATCGATTACCTGGGTGGGAAGGTACTCTAACTTAAAAGATGATACCCTGGACAAACCTAGCATGTTGCTCTTGGCACTTGCCTGCATATAAGGGTAGCTAGGGAAGGGAGTAGTAAGTTTGAAACTTCCATCCAAGTTGCCATACATCTTCATCCAATTTGCAGAGGCTGTAATCTTCTGAACATATAGGATCAGATAAAATGATGTGTCTCCCTTAAAATTTTCTGAAGTTCCCTCAAGCCTGAATTCATATTGCAAGCTTTGGAGCTGTGGGAAAGGTGTCTGTAGAGATAAAATCAAAAGTTTCACATAGTCAAACCGATATGTGGTTTCAAATGTAACTTTTGTCCTGGGCCATAGGCAACCTCATGTTGTACCACCCAATTTAAGTCAACTCTTTTGCGGTTTGACTTGGCAGAAACATCAGCCAGCATTTGGAATGGGGTCGTCATCCGCAGAGATACATCAAAAGTTCCAAATTCGTTGTAAAATAAATTGGTATTGACTGCTATGACATGATAGGGACCCCATGTTACTTTCAATTCTCCAATGTAAGGCATAGCTGCATAACTGGACATAAACTTGATGATGAAATCTTCTGTATACATACTAGATATCTTATAGTTGAAGGTGAAGGATTCAGATGTCTGCTGATAATCCTGGTCATAGAGGACTATATTTGCCTTATCTTTAATTACAGATAGCATGACTTTGCTATAATCACTTCTAAATTCATATAAAAAGTCCGCTTTAAGATCTTTAAGCTGTTCAGTTGGAATTAATAACTCCAATCCAGATGTTATCTTTGTGTTCATGGCTTCCATTTCCATGTTGGAATCAAACTGAAGTTTGAATCTGTTGTTTCGTGAAGGCACAATGTCAACCAAGGTGTTGATGGTGCTAGGTGTTGTTCTGATTTCCCAGACAGTTTTGATATCATCATTTGGAATCACGATACGCATCTTACCAGAGTGACTCAAGTGTTTAATATCACTAGAAGTCTCTTTTACCTCCAATGACACCTTGTAAGAGACAGATTCTTTGTTGAATATCAAATTGGTAGTGAAGGTTTCCATGTTATCATTGTGATCAAAGTTCAAGAGAAGTGTCCTAGCGCCTGTGAAAGGTGTCCGTACATCCAATTTCCCAGTTATTATTCTACCAGTTTGAGAAGCTGTGTATAGACTGGTTGCCTGTGCTGAAAGTCTGTTCCTTCCCCACTGAACTACAAGATTTGAGTCCAAGTCATCCAGGAACCTGTGCTGCAACCTCAAAGTCATACTCTTATAGTTATCGAAAGGTGTCTCAATGCAGCCTGTGACATCCAATGAAGTTAAACTTACTGGCCTTTTGGCTCCAGCAGATACTAAAATCTTCTTCATCTCTGCCCATGTAACACTAGCCTTAGACTTGTATTGAGTGGAGTCTCTTACATAGGAAATGTCACATCCAATGTTCTCAAAGTTTTCAAAAGGACTTTTAATCATAAATTCATATTCTACCCTATGGTAGTCTCCAGACTTTCTTTCATTCCTGAAGATCATGTTAGCATCAATGATTTTGTCTGGACTCCATGATATGTCAGCATGAGTGATGAACCTGTCACCCGATGAGTGTTTCAAATTCATGCCTACAGTCTGTGATGGATAGTGAAAGTTTGTTGAAATCTCAAAGTTGCTGAAGCTTTTTAAGTTGGTTGAGACATTAAACAGAACTCTCTGGTCTAGATCCTTATCAGCATCCCATTTGACATCAAACATTACTCTCCTCAGTGAAGATTCAATTCCTCCCTCTAGCATTGTAATAACATGACGCCATGGTGTATTAACACTCAATAGATACTTAGCTGATCTGTCTGTTGGCATTGAACCAGAGGTATCTATGCTGTAAACTTTGGATCCTCTCTGAACTTTTCCATTAGCACTGAAAGTCCTGTTCTCCCATGACACCATGCCACCTGCATGAACTTTGGGTTCGTTAGGCGCCTCGTAATCTAGTGCTAACTCATAGGTCTGGCCATGGATCATCTTGACCATAGTCTGAATTCGCTGTCTTTGTCCCCGTTGATATTCAAATTCAATGTTACTAGAATATTTGTCTAAAGACTCTTGTTCGATATTTCCTGACAAGTCCACATCCAGGTCAGGTGTTTTAAGGAGAAATTTAGTTGTATAAGCAGTCAGTGATTTGGTTTTGTTGTGAAGAGTAAAACTTCCCTCTACTGTCTTTCCAGGTTTATACACAAGGTTCATCCCAGATGCCAAACTTGATGGAGTCTTGTCAACTGCTCCACTCAATTTCAAATCAATATCCTGAAAAGAAATTAAAAATCAAATGAGATTAAATAACAGTATATTTGTTTGTGAACAAAGTGATTTTTACCCATTTCTTTGAAGGCATTCAAATTTTTAACAAATACTGCCATTTTAAATACCTTGTAATTAAGCCCCACTATTCACTGTAGAAAAAAAGTCCTAAAAGTACAATCATTCTGCAATCAAAAATTGATCTCCCAAGGTAAGTGGTTTCCCATACGAAACTATAAAATCATAATGTATCTCATTTCTATTCATTTTACATAAGTTTATGAAGTTAACTGTCATTTTATGCACAGAAACAGACATGCCTGAGTAAGAGTAACATGATGTGTGAATTTGTTGAAAACAAAATGTTACCAATTATATATAGTGAGCACTAAATATCAGAAGATTTCAGTATCTGACATTCCACAGAATTAAAAACATTTTCTGCAATTAGTGTTTTCGTTTTCACTTCAAAGCTTTGAAAATATGTTGACAAAATACTGATGTTTAATAAAGTAATTATTATATCAGAATTCTTTACTACTATTTTGACATGGATATGATATGAGACGGATAATGCTTGAGTCGGATAAAACTAAAATGCATGCCCTTCAAAACATTTATTCATTTTGTCTTTTGGTTTCCTTGTTTCAAAAATAGAAGCATCAGTTTTTGTACTGCTAACATTTACATTGCAACAATGACAAAGAGAAAATATATATATATATATATATATATATATATATATATATATATATATATATATATATATATATATATATATATATATATATATATATATATATATATATATATATATATGTATATAAAGAATACAAATTATATGGCATACAACAGTCCTTTCAAATGCACTGGATCCAGCAAGGGATCACCTTTGTCAGGGATTGGTTAAGATAAATGCAAAAAACTGACACGCAACAGTGCAAAACTAGAAACTGACACATTTTCTTTTAAATAATTCTCTAAATTTGCTTGATAACCTCTAATTACTAACATAAAATATCCGTGATATAATTTGCGCGTACATAAATTTACATACAAAAACATGTGTCGCTTTGGCTCATCGATTTCTAAGTCTACACATTATACAGCATCCGCAACAAGTTGTTAGAAACTAGTTGTAACAATAAATTTCAAGGTTTAATTCCTGTAGAAACAGGTATGTAAAGTTTTTGCAAACACGGTTTCTGTATTTTACTTGTTTGTCTTGTGTCAATGTTCTGTATTTGCCTTTGATAAAGACTCATTAAGAGTCGAAAGCGCTTAGGCTAGAGTGATTCTAGTTTTGCACTGTTGCGTGTCAGTTTTTTGCATATATATATATATATATATATATATATATATATATATATATATATATATATATATATATATATATATATATATATATATGTGTGTGTATGTATGTATGTATGTATGTATGTATTAGTATTTTAAGATGTTTCAAGTCTGGAAAATGTAAATAAATCAAAATACTAAGTACAAAATATCAGATCCTTAAATTATTGCATGAAACTCCTCAACATAAACTGCATTTCCCCACAAAGTCCAATATTTTCTCTGTTGGTCTTTTATCAAAAATCTATTTAATTTATTTTTTTGACAAGGTTAAAGTCAATATACCCTACAATAATGTGCTTCACTTGCAATGGACACTGGCACAGTACACTTTTTCATGAGGTTTTAGTCAACACATTTTACAAGAATGTGTTCCACTATCAATGGACACTGCCAGGGAACACTGTTTCATAATACTGAAGTCAACACACCCTCTAAGAATGTGCTCCACTGTCCATGTACACTTGCACAGTACAGTGTTTCACAAGTCTGAAGTCAATACACTCTACAAAAACATACTCACTGTCAATGGACACTCGCACACATTCTGATATTTGCCCTTCAAAAATTATAAATGAGTCAGGGATATGTGTCTTCAACTCTTGTATGCGATCAGCACAATACCATCTCATCCCTGCTCATTTTTAAAATACAGTCAAACTATGGAATATTTCATTTATAAACAGTTAACTGCAAAATAGATTTGGTTGTTCTATCTTTAATATCATTATCCTTAATATTTTATGTGTTTAGGCAGCCAGCAGAGCAAAACGCATTTTCCAGTTTTTCTCAGTAAATCATGTTTCTGCAAGATCTGAGATATTAGCAGATTATTTGAGTGGAATGTTGGGGAATCCAAAAGATGATGATAATTAGCTTTTGAGAGGTTTCAATGTAGTTTCAACATTTTACTAAGATAAATGTCTGATCAAAACTATACAGTAGTCCCCCTCTTGAACGGTACCCCTGACCAGCGGCCACCCACTTCTTACTGCCAGAATCCCTTGGCACCGATGAGTTTGTGTTTAACAGTACCCATCAAGAACAGACAACCCTCAAACACAAGCATTGGTCAGCATAGTACAAAAATGTAAAATGTTCCCCTCATGAACAGTAATATTTTTCCACATCTAGCCAGAACCAATAATTAATTCATACTGTGACGTGAGGTAGGCATTCAGATTATCTATATCATCGATACATGTATCTCAATGTCATGTTTCCACTTTTGAAAGAAGTGTTGATTAAAGTATGTGTAACACTAAGATTAATCTCATATCATTGTCTATAAAAGCCAACATTTACAGGACATGGGCTTAACAATGTTACGAAAGAGTTTTGACTTCACATATCTGTCAAGTTCTTCTATTTGATGATTACAGCCAGATGTAACTGTCAAGATCATAACAGGGTCACCATAGGTTAAAAAAAGATTTTGTGCATTAATACACACACACACACACACACACACACACACACACACACACACAAACAAATTGAACAAAACAGGTTACCAGATAAAGACCAAAAATCATGCAACACAACATTTATAGCTTCCCAAAGGCATTTCATCACCCTACAAAAGTTTTCTCTGCATAATTAATTCCCATACAGTTAGCAACATCTGAATAAATCATTACCAAACGTTAGCAAGTGATCATGTAAACAGAGATGTCTTATTTTAGAAGAAAGTTGGTTATTCTACTTTATGACATCAGGCGAGTAAGGGAGGGGGGACCTGCTAAACAAATTTATGCAGAAAAGACTCGAATAAAACAATTTTATGTTGAAAAGACTAAAATAAACAACATCATAATCGATAAGGAGGTTATTCAGCAGCAGTGAGAAAATGGAGCAAATGGAAAGAGACTTTTATTTGTACCCAGATTAAAAAGATGTTTATGAATGGTTTTGCAATGTACATGACAACAATACCCACTTGAATATCATGCTTACGTCAATAATAAGAACGATTAATGTATATTCAGTTGAAATAAGTCTATTATTATAGAAGGAAGAACCTTTTAAAAAAAACGTTTTACTTTTAAATGAAGATATTAAAAAAAAATATTAAATGCTTTGAGGTATTTTGCTTTCTTACTATGTACATTACATATACTTTTCACAAACATTATAGTCCCTCTCTGGAAAGGCCACCCATCTTATAAGGCCACTTTCTTTGTGCAGAAGGGGTGGACATATAAGAGGGGGAGCACTGTAGTATGCATTTTAATCTAATTCTGTTTTTTTTTCAAAAATAAATTCTCTTTTATCATTGATACAAAACTAAGAACATGTGCACTGGCCGTTGCATAACTTGCTAATGACATTCCAGGCCTCAAAATTCTTGCCCAATGTATTATCTTAAATTAAATGAAGCGCTGTTTGAAACTTTTGTATGCCTTTGGCGATTTTGGTAATTACTTGTGCTAATATAAGCTACACAAATATATACCCACAAATTAAATGTACCTTTCACCCCTCCCACCACAATGCTATTGTGGAATAGCAGTGATCTTACAGTGCTGGGAGAGGGAAGGTCATGAAGCTTTTCATTAAATGAAATAAGAGTAATGGTGAACAGTAATCAAGACTGTTTTGAGTGTTTCATGTTTCCTTGACAAATAAAATATTATGGGTGGTGGAATTTTTAAAAAGTATCTTCTGATATTCTGACATCCTCCTTCCCATTTACTTTCCTAATGGCCTATGTAATTTGCTAAGAAACTGCAAAAATCTTGAATCTAACTACCTGTGCTGGGAGTGTAAGTGTCATGGTGTCTGGAATCGAACTACCTGTGCTGGGAATGTAAGTGTCATGGTGTCTGAAATCGACCTACCTGAGCTGGGAATGTAAGTGTCATGGTGTCTGGAATCGAACTACCTGAGCTGGGAATGTAAGAATCATGTGTCTGGAATCGAACTACCTGAGCTGGGAATGTAAGTGTCATGGTGTCTGGAATCTACCTACCTGAGCTGGGAATGTAAATGTCATGGTGGTGTTGACATCAACATCTTCATTGGTGATTTTATGTTTGGTGATGGAGTTGAATTCAATTTTATTTTTGTTGTACTTTTCTTTCAGATTCTTCCCATAGTCAATCAGAAGTTCTGTCACTGTAGACTTTTGGTTGTGACTGTAACTTGCCGTGATGTCTGTATTGTACTCTGCATAGCGAATTGATCTAAATGAACTAAAAATAAAAAACAACCCTCATAGAAAATTGATCTAAATAACTAAAGTATTTTTTACAAACTCATAGGAAAAAATTATCTCAACTGAAGTAAAAAAAGAAACACATAGGAAAATATCCAAATGAACTAAACATTAAAAAATAAACAACCTGCATAGAAAATTGATTTAAATGAACTCAAAATATTATTTGAAAAAGATGAATAGGAAATTGATCTAATTGAACTAAAAAATAAAAAAAAGAAAATTGATCTGAATAAAATAAAAGTTAAAAAAACAAAACAACCCACAAAGCAAATCGATCTAAATGAACTGGAAATATGAAGATAACAACCTGCACTGCAAATTGACCTAAATAAGCTAAAAATAACGATTTTTTTTAAAACATGTGTAGCGAATTGATATAGACGAACTGAAAAAAAATAAAACAACCACACATATCAAATTTATCTAAATGAACTGAAAATAAAAAAAAGGCGACCTGAAAAGATATGTATCATTAGTGATTTGCTGAGACAGCAAGAAAACAAGGAAAAAAATATACTAATTCAGAAAAGTGATTCATGTAATCTTATGAAATATTTAACCATTATGATCAATTTTCTTGGGAAAGAAAGCCTGAAGGTAAATGCCGTAAAATTCAAACATTATCTCCGATGCAAATATGTCAATGTTAAAAGAATGGTCCTATCCGAGTTAATGAATGGAAGCTGATTTGTGAATAAAATATCTAAATTTGGTTCTACAGCAGTGTTAATGAATGGAAGCTGATTTGTGAAGACAAAATGTCTAAACTTGGTACCACATCAGAGGTAATGC